>CM067217.1:65113023-65495618 GCA_034190945.1 Octodonta nipae | reverse complement strand
AATATAAAACAGATAGAATTAATATTTTATCAGCAAATAATAAAAAAATTATTCGAAACAAATAAAAATGATAAATTTAGATATATTTTTTGGGGAAAAACAGATACAACTTTCATTTTTGATTGTGAAAAACTTGGTATATGATGCGATAATGGGATGGACATGAGATGAAAATATGAAGTCAAGATTAATATGGAAAGGCAAGAGATGGTAATTCATGATTATGGAATAAAATTCATAGTAGAAGATGAACAAGAATTGAAAGAAAGCAAGGAGTAAAAATGAATTATTTCAAGCAAGAACAAGATATAGAAAGGAACCCATTTCAACAAGTAAATTACAAGGTAAAATAAGAACGTGGTTGTGAGTGAAATAAGAAAGGTATTAAAATGTCATGCAGATTATGAAAAGAAGTAATAGATATTATCAGTAATATGAAAAATTAATAAATAGAGAGAACAGATTGCTACAAATTTAGTCATAAATAGAAGTCAGGGGAATCCAAAATTTTAAAGCAAAAACTTATCCAATACCATTTAAATTTAGAGAAGAAGTAAATCAGGAAATTAATAAAATGTTAAATGATAAATTATTGAAAAATCAAATTCATGTTTTTATAAATCCCATGGTTGTAGTTAGAAAGGGTAATGAAGAAATTAGGCTTTGTTTAGATGCAAGAAATTTGAATAAATATAGTATACCACAATATGAAGCACCTTTAACAATAGATACAATTTTCAATCGGATAACAGATGCAAAATTTTCTCAAAAATCGATCTTAAACATAGTTTTTGGTTGATACCTCTAGAGGAGGCATCCAGAGACTATACAGGTTTTCAAATAGATGGAGTGGTGTATAGATTTAGAGTGGTACTTTTGGGATACAATCAGCATGTGCAGCATTAGTAAGAGCTTTACATCATATATTTGATAAATATGAATTCATACTACATTATATAGATGATTATTTATTTATTTATTTAGAAATAATTTTAAAAGAACTGGATACAGCAGGGTTAAAAATAATTTGGAAAAATGTCTCTTTGTACAACAAGAAGTTATATATTAGGGTTCAAAATACAAAAAGAAAGTGTAGAAATGGATGAGGAGAGAATAAAGGTCATTATGGAATATCCAAGACCAAGAAATTTAAAACAATTAAGAGGATTTTTGGGATTAATTGGATTTTTTAAAAGATTAATACCAGATATAACGGGGAAAAGAATTAAATCTAATAAAATTATTAAGAAACAATCAGAAATGGAATTGGGGAGATGAACAGGAACAAGAGTTTAACAAACTAAAAGAAAATTTGCAGAAGAAATTAAAATATACCATCCAAATTATAGGGAGAAGTTTATATTGCAAACTGATGCATCCAAAGAAAGATTGGCAGGAGTGTGTATTACAGAGATATGGGGGGAAAGAATTACCTATATATTTTATATCAAGAATTACCAAGAAACATGAAAAAATTATTCAGTGTCTGAGTTGGAGTTGTTAAGTATAATATTTTGTGTAACAAAGATGAGATTTATTTTATTAGGTAACGAGTTTGATATAGAGACAGATAATTCGGCTTTAACTTATATTTTAAATAACAAATTCGGAAATAGTAGAATACATAGATGGTCATTATTGATGCAGGAATATTCATTTACAATAAAACATATAGCGGGGAAAGAAAATAATTTGGCTGATGCATTGACAAGAGTGGAAAAAACAAGTGATAGGAAAACAATCAGATAGGAGTAAATATAATGAAAAATGAAAAAGGAATACTATCATTAAAAGAAATTATAGAGGATCAAAAGAAAAATATGGAAGAGTTTAAGAAAATAAACATAGAACAAACAGAACAAGGAATATTTATCAAAAATTGGGAAGGATCAGAATTATATTTTATTTCAAAAGACCTGGGTAAGAAAATTTTAGAAATATTACATATTAGATATGGACATATTGGAGCAAGAAAATTGTGGAGCATGTTTAGAGAAAATTATTATACAAAGAATGATTTGAAAATATGCAAGGATATTACAAGAAGATGTGACATTTGTCAAAAGGTAAAATATAAAAATTATAAAAATACAAATTTACCAAAGTCAATAATAGCTACAGAAAAACTAGAGATCATTTCAATAGATTATTTAAGTAACTTAGTAGAAACTGAAGAGGGATATAGACATATTTTAGTTATTGTAGATATTTTTTCAAAATATATTAAATTATACCCTTGTAGAAGAACAACAGTATCAGAAATTAAAAAGGTTATGAATAAATATATTAATAAAGTGGGAAAACCTAAGTCAGTTATAATGGATAATGCAACATACTTTAAAAGTGAAAAATTTATAGAATATTTTAAATAAAAATGAAATTGAGCCAAGATATATATCCATTAGACATCCAAATGCAAATCCGGTAGAGAGATATATCAGAGAGGTAGTGAAACATTTAAGATTTTTCTGTAATAAGAGACATTATCGATGGACAGAACAATTACAACAGATTGAAAAATTAATTAATCATACACATAATAGTTCAACAGAAGAAACACCAGAAGTATTGATGAATGGGAGATATCCAGAAGGAAGACCATGGATTATGGAAAGAAGTATAGAGTATGACAAGTTAATTGAGAAGACCAACAAAAATATGGAATGTTTGGCAAGAAAATATAGGAAGAGAGTGGAAAAGAAAAAACGTACAAAATTCAAAGAGGGAGATCTAGTTCTAGTGAAAACATTAAAAGTAGCAAATAGAAAAAGAAGAGAATGTGCAAAATTATTATTTCCTTATGAAGGTCCGTATATGGTAAAAACAAGAGATGGAGTGAACAGTTATGAGTTAGTAGACATCAAGACACAGAAGATCAAAGGAATATACAACATTGATAGTATTTTCAAATATTATATATAAAATAAAGTGACTAAAATCGATATTGTACAAAATATAAACAGAAAACAACAATAATTAATTAAAAGAAGTGAAGTGAAGAAATTTAGAAATATATGTTCAGAGTAAAATGATTAAAATAAATAAGAATGTAGGTGATGGATAAGTAAGATGGTAGATGGTGAATGATTTGTGTGGAGACAGTAGGTAAAAAGAAACAGGATGATAACAAGTATTTCAAAATATGATGAATTATAAATAAATATATGATATAAATGCGGTTAAAATAAAAGAAATATAAGAAGGTATGAAATAATGATGAAATAAGAAGGTACTAAGGTACAGATAAAGAGTATAAATAAATAATGTGGTAAAAATGCGGTAACATATGAAGAAATATAAATTATCCTGTAGGCAAGAATTATAAAATAGCAAGAGAAAGTATGGAGATGGAATGGAAGCAAATAAGTTAGAAGAAAAGGAAAAATGAGAGTGTTGAGAAAAATTACAAAGAGAAGAAGAAACTTATGAACTAAAAGCATAAATCTTAAATTAATGAAATATGTACAACTTAAATTTAAAATTAAACAAGGACAATATGGAAAAATATTATAATAATATCAATGAATACAAGTCAGAATATTTTAAAATTAATAACATGTTTGTAGAAATCTTATAATTTTCACTGATAAGATACTAGGGAACAACCAGATGAAGTCTTGATATAACTAGAGGGAAGAAAAAAAATAATTATTAATGATTTGATTTAAAATAAAAGAATTGGTTAAAAAAAATAATATATAATAAAATGGAACGATACATGATGATTGGAAACTTACTAAGAATGTTGATTCCAAAAGTTTGAACAGCATATCTTGGATAAGTTTGTAATAATATACTAGTAGTTGTAGATTTGTTGATCGTTCATCAGTTGATGTATTTATATAAGTTATTTGAGTTTATTGAGTTTTCTTGTTAATTTGTTAATCGTTCATGTTTAATTTGCTCACAGTATTATGGTTATATGATATTCTTGATAGCTAAAAAATTAAAAAAAAAAAAAAATAATAAATAAAAGGTTAAAAAATATGGATATTAAGAAAGTATTGGAAAAATTTCAGCAAAATAAATTCTTAAGTTAAAACTGAAAGAATTTATTCTGTAAAATTTTGGGGAAATTTGTAATGGATTTAAAACCGACATGAAATAATAATACAAAAGTTTTGCAATTCAAATAAGTAAATGATTGGGGAAATGTAAATATCATACATATATATCTAATAACACAAAGGAAATTGCAGGAATCAAAGTTAAAGTTAACCTAAAAATATAAACTATGTAAAAAGAATGTTTCAAAAGCAAATGGTTGAGAGGATAAAAGGTGGCATATAAAGCTAGATAATCTATCATGCAGAGTGTAGTAGAATTTGGATACTTACATAAGAAAATTTAGGCAGGAAAACACATTTAGGCCAAACGTCAAAGAGGTTAAATTCACTTATGAAAATCACAGTAGAGTTTGTAAAACAAGTTTAGATCACATATTAGGCCATGAGAACACTGAATATAACACATTTGGATCAAAATTAATTTTAAATACATAAATTTGTTAAATATTTAGAGAATTGAAATGTCAGAATTGTAAAAACCGTTAAAGATCGGAATGAATGATGGAACACTAAAGAGATTTACACCGTTAGAAAGAGCTTAGAGCATAGTTTATGAAAATTTAATAGTTCAAAAGATATTAAGTCCTAATTTCAGTAAAATCCAATTTTTTTTAAAGTACCTGTTAAATGACTGGTGACCAGCAGGTGACAAGTATCAAATCAAAATTTTTGAAAACATGATTAAGTAATTTAGATAAAATTTAGAAGAGTAAATGGTGTTGAAATTCAAATAAAATTGTTTAGATTTTTGCATATGATTTAGAACAAACATATTTGGAAATTAATAAAATAAATTAAAGCGGAAATGGAAATAGCAGGTGGTAAAATTTATTAAATAAATAGGAAATCTGACATTGAAAGGTCCTCTTTGTATTTCAAGCGTCGACGAGAGCAGTTAAAAAATTTCGTTCCTGTAAAATCACGTTTCCATGACAACAAGGTAAATGATCTGTGATATCATTGAAATAAGTGTTCCATGTCAGTTTTTGACAAGAAACTAAGTTTTGAAGTTAGATTTTAAAATTTTGGAATTATCAATTTGAAATTAGAAAATAATAAATATTCCATAAAAGGAATCATTTGAAATCCTGGATGGAGAGAAAAATCAATTTGTTGGAATAAAAAAGTATTGGTGCAGCAGCAAATAGATCAATTGAGTAGCAGAATTTAGTTTATAAACCAAAACAAATCAGGAAGCAGTATAATAAAACCAAAATTAAGGAAAAGGGGAATTCAAGCCAGACAACTGTGAGTTTTTGAAACATTATTTAATAAACAGATTATTGAAATCTAAAATCAATCAGTGATAGAAATAAAGGTTTTTCTTTAATTTAGTATAGTGAACATTTGTGTTTAGAGAATTGAAATTTTGTAACAAATTGATAGAAATTTGAGTATTTAGGTAACAAGGAAATTTATTTTGTTGAAAAGGCAATATTATATATATAATTGTATCGTGGAAAATCATTATTAATAAATTGTAATTTGATCCAGAATTTGAAAATTATTTATTAGTCTTCTAAAATATTAAAAAGAAAAATAAAGTGAAAATATAATTTAAAAATTTTAAAAAGTGATAGTGTAACGAAGAAGAAATAGAGACTTATAAGATAAGTATAAAATTCATTTATTTATATAAGATCTACAATTTTGAACCCAAGCAAAAAAGACCCTGAGGTAATCACATATTCGAAAATTAAATACTGTGTTAAATTTATTACACATTATTATAATATATATATATATATATGCTAGGTAGTTTCCTGGAATTCTTCCGCGTAGTTGATAACTGATCCCTGCCGGATCGATGGAAAATGACGACGTTTCGGCAGAATCACATCTGCTCTCTTCAGGTCGGTTTGCATAATTCTCGTAGCCTTCTGCTTACGTTTCTAGTTACTCGAATACTCACATAATTCTCGTAGCCTTCAGTATTCGAGTAACTAGTAGCGTAAGCAGAAGGCTACGATAATTATGCAAACCGACATGAAGAGGGCAGATTGATTCTCGTAGCCTTCAGTATTCGAGTAAGTAGAAGCGTAAGCAGAAGGCTACGAGAATTATGCCAACCGACCTAAAAAGAGCCGATGTGATTCTGCCGAAATGTTGTCATTTTACTATCAACTACGCGAAAGAATTCTCGGAAACTCCACCTAACAAATTTAGTGCCCGCGAAAACTTAAAAACAAATATATATATATATATATATATATATATATATATATATATATATATATATATATGTTATATGCAAAATATATTAGCACTTAGTTCACACATTCGAGAAGTCAACGGAATTTACGTACGTGACTTCTCAGGGATATCAAATTTCATCTCAAATTATATGCAAACAACTTCCCGGAAACCTACACGAGTCCGTTTACCCAGTAAAATCGCTGACTTGCATCAGCACTTTTGCCAATGTTATAAAAGCAACTGGAAACGTTGTCGTGTTGTCATTCAAATAATATCAGTTTTAGTATTAAGTTATTCAAGTAGTTTAACTACTTTAATTGTTCAATTTTAATTTTGTATGTTTCTAAATAAATAATTTTTTTAAAAAGTGAATTGAATCAAAGTGAATATAAAATTGGCGCAGTCAGTAGGATTGTCCAACACAGTTAGAACACGTGCATACTAACTGACTGTGGAGATTTCCTAATCATCGTGGACAAAACCTACTTGAAAAGGACAACAACTACCCAGTACTAGCAAGGGAACACACAACCAGGCTAACCAGTGCTAAGTGACGCGGAGAACAGTCCGATGCGAGGAATAATAACGTAAGAATCACATAAAGTAACTATTTTTAATTTTTTGTTTTAATTTTATTTTGAATGACCCCCAGTTCTTTCATTTATATAATATTTTATTCCTCATAACCTTACCTTCCTAAATAATTTTGAAACTATATATTTTACATAATCATATTATTTTATTTCCATTACTTTGACTCACATATTTCGAAGTATTTGAAACATTATTTCAAGTTTATTATTAATTTACCATTTATACATTCCTATTTCAAATTGTTATTACTCTATTAAACATTGCTCGATATTGGATTTTGATAAACTAGATATTTACCATTTACATTTAAAACCTCAACATTTAATTTTTATTTATTGTACGAATCTATACAATTATAAAAATGGCCACCACTAGACAAACAGCTACACCAATCGTAGAACCCTATAACCTATCGGAAATATTTGCCATAATTCCTGAGTATTATGGTAATTCGATATTTTTGAATACTTTCATATGCTCCTGTAATACTGCTTACAGCATGGCAACGGATAATCAGCAAGTATTGCTAATTCTCCACATCAAAAATAAGTTACGCGGTAGAGCGGCTGAATTAATTAATTCGCGAAACCCTAGTCAACTAGCTGCAATTCAAACCCTCCTAGAAGATCATTTTGGAGATCGTAGGGATCTCTCGGCTCTTATACAGGACTTGCAAAGAATGCGGCAAACTCCTAATGAATCCCCACTTACATTCTCTGCTAGACTTCAGGCGCATCAGGCGAAAATGCTAGCAGCCATAAACAAACAAAACCTAACTGTTAAAGAAAAACAAGCATAGATTGACTTGATAGAGTCAATGGCTCTTAATAGCCTCCTCACGGGTTTAGAGCCCAAAATTGGTCAACTCGTTCGCGCTAGCGACCCTTGCAGTATTCTCACTGCCATTTCCAGAATTAAACGAGAACTACAACTATCACATTTAGAAACTCATAAATTTTCAAATAATAGAAATTTCCAACAACCCTCTCGTAAGGCCAAATAATGCCCCACCTCCAAAATAATGCACATTTTGTAAACGAATGGGCCATCTAAGCAACGAATGCTTAGTGAGAATGGGACAATTTCAACATAACCCGAACTCCAATCAGAATTATTCCAATTATCGCCCTCATTTTTCTAATCAACCTACGAATTTTAATAATAGAACTCAATTCTCTCACCAAAAAGTAGACCAACTCCAACTTCTAGTAATTATAGGCCAAATCCGAGTTTTTTCAAACAACAACAACAGAAAGCTCACCACCTAAATAACCAACAATTTGATCAATATGATCAAACCTATAATTTTTCATACGATGAACCACAAAATGTTCAAACACAAACTGAATATCAAACCGTATCAGACAATTATTACCCGGACACACACAAACCCCACAGATTCGAATATCATCCAAACAAAAACGTATGTAATGACAATTATAACCAACAATATGAAGAGTATTACGACAGCGAACAGTTTCCTTCCCAACAAAATTTTCAGACTATCCCTGCAGAAGCAAAACCTCCCGATCACGAGATCTCTGATCTTCAAACACAAATTCAAACGATGAACTTGGACGATTTCAATCCAAACCTAAACTTTCCCGAACAGAATTTTCTGTAAGACCACTTCTCTCGGTCAATTCGAAAAACCTGTACTATATTACTGATTCTTCAAACACCTATAAACTTCTTATCGATACGGGTGCAGGACTTTCAATTTTTAAACCTGAAACCTGCCAACGCTTCAAACAACGATTTCCCGAAAACGTAGTCATCCAAGAAATCACTGAACAGAAAATCTTAATCAACGAATCCACCCTGTACCTTTCAATGTCGCCGACCCACACAAGGTGTATATTTGCAACATCGACGGATTACTGGGTTCAGATTTCCTTGAACACTATAACTGCGTTATAGATTTTAACACCAAACAACTTGTCACTAATTTTAAAACCTTACCACTCTACAAAGTTGCGGATGATACTGTCATGCGTACTCAGAACCCTTCAACTTCCAATAACTGCATCCCAATCAGTACAATCTCTTTAGAACCCCGAACAGAACAGATATGTAAATTAAAATGTAACCTCAGCAACACTGAGGCTTTCCTATCATCTGCCGAAATAGAAAAAGTTTATCTTCCCCGTGCCCTTGTTAAAATTAATGAAAAAGGCGAATTTCTTACTTCAATTTTAAATGCGAATGCTATCCCCAAAACTGTTAAATTCGACAATTTGGAACAATTTTTCCGTAAACATTCTTTCCGAAAACTACTTACAAAACTTAACCCAGCCTGATAGACAAACTACAATCATGGAACAACTTCGATTAGAACATCTGAACGATGAGGAAGCCGAACTTATTTCTTAACTCTGCCTCGAATATTCTGATATATTCTATTTAGAAGGTGACCAACTGACCTTCACAAACGAAATCAAACATTTAATAGACACTAATAACGCGAAACCCTCTTTCACAAAGTCATATCGCTACCCACAAATACACAAACAAGACGTAAAAAGTCAGATATTAAAGATGCTTGACCAAGGCATTATACGTCCGTCTAATTCGCCGTGGTCATCCCCCGTTTGGGTAGTCCCCAAAAAACTAGACGCATCTGGTATCCAAAAATGGCGTGTCGTCGTCGATGATCGTAAACTAAATGAACTTACTGTTGACGACAAATATCCCCTTCCGAACATTTCAAATTTACTTGACCAACTTGGCAAATGCCAATACTTCACCATTCTCGACTTAGCTTCAGGGTTCCACCAAATCGAAATCGATACAAAAGACTTTCAAAAAACAGCATTCACAGTTGTTAATGGTCATTTTGAATTTGTTAGAATGCCCTTCGGTCTTAAAAACGCTCCATCCACCTTCCAAAGGGTAATGGATAATATTCTTTTAGGTGTTCAAAACGAGAGATGTTTAGTCTATATGGACGACATTATCGTTTATTCTCCGACTATACATGAGCACATAGCCCGACTTTCTGAAGTTTTCAAACGATTGCGAAAAGCCAATCTAAAAATCCAACCCGACAAATGCGAGTTTCTTCGCTAAGAGGTCGTGTATCTTGTAACCCTTCAAACGTAGATTGTATCTTAAATTTTCCCCAACCAAAAAACCCAAAAGTTATCAAGTCCTTCTTAGGGTTAGCTGGTTATTACAGGCGATTCATCCCCAATTTCGCCAGGATTTCGAAACCTTTGACAAAATTACTTCAAAAAGACATACCTTTCCAGTTCGATTCAGAATGCGTCAAATCTTTTGACGAATTAAAAAGAGCCCTTACCTCTACCCCCATACTCATATACCCTAATTTTGAAGAGCCATTTATTCTTACAACCGACGCCAGTTCATTTGATATCGGCGCAGTGCTCTCTCAAGGCCCCGTAGGTAAAGATTTACTCGTAGCCTATGCCTCCAGAACTCTCTGCAATGCTGAAACTAAGTATTCAACCGAACGAGAACTTCTTGCAATAGTGTGGCTGGTTAAACACTTCGTCCGATAATTTTTGGCCGTAAGTTTTTACTTCTGACCGATCACCGCCCGTGAACTTGGCTGTTTTCTATAAAGGATCCTGGAAGTAGACTTGCAAGATGGCGCCTTAAGCTCGAGGAGTACGACTATCAAATAATTTACAAACCCGGCAAAGTAAATAAAAACGCCGACGCGCTCTCTCGCCTTAAAGTTAACAACTTTAATGAATACATATCATTTCAAGCAAACAATCATCTAACACCATTTACAGTACTCCCAACAAACGAAACTGACGATGACTCACAAGAACCCCAGACGAGAAGTCCCATTAATCTCTAACAAATCTCCGAAGAATTTAAAACTTTTGTCGAGAGATATCAAACCGTCTCTCTTATAGATTACGACAAAATTCAATTTTCTAATTGCCAACTCTTAGACCGAGGAAACAAAAACATTCTAGTATTTCCGCAAGGCTCATGAAAGATTTTCACCATGACATCATCGAAGACATTTTTGAGGAAAATGCTGATTTCCGTACCCCTAGAGTAAATGTCTTTGCAAGCAAAAGTGTCAGAAAAAGACGCTATTACATCATCCCTCTCCCTTCTGACCCAGAAATAGTCAACGAGATTCTTTTCGCATCTCTGTATAATAGTAGAGATGTGTTCACTGAAAATGAAGTATTCTGTGTTGAGAATAACATTGAACTGCCCATTTTGGAAATGCTTTCGTTTATCTTTTCCGAAATCGATATCAAATGGAAAGTTTGCCAAAATATCGTCCAAACGGTTGAGAAAGACCAATATACATCGAGGCATCAATGAAACAATCCGCAGAATAAAAGATAAATACAATTGACAAGGACTGACTAAGGACTTTGACAATTTTATCAAAAACTGTCAGTCTTGCCAGAGAGCAAAGGTTTACCGGAAAAATCTCGACAGCCCACTTGTCATTACTGAAACCCCACGGACACCCTTTGAACGTGTCGACATCGATATTCTAGAAGTCCCGACAAAAAACTACGCATTAACTATCCGGGACGAACTAACAAAATTCTCTCAGGCCTACCCCATAACCGACAAATCCTCAAAAACCGTTGTTAGTACCTTACTACTCTAGTTGTTTTCTGAAGGAAACTTGTGGCATATTTTACAATGTCTAAGTGTTTATTGGGAAATAACACCACACTTTAAAGGAAATCGCTGTGTATTCCAAACGTTTCGGGGTCTAGATCAGACCCCGTTGTCAATGGCTAAGAAACTACGGATTAAAAAGGTACAATTCCAAGATGTAAATATAAATATTTGACAATGTTTATTATTTGATTTTTGACGTAAACCGTTAGCCACTCGTAAGAAACAGTGTTCTGAACTTTACGCATATCCTATTGACACAAACGCGTTATGTGAAGCTCAACTTCTAAAGAAAGTCCAGAAGGTACCCGACAACTGTAAAAGCTCACTAATATTCAGTCAAGGATACAACGTTCAAAAACTAGAACCCAATACATGGCTTATAATTACTTCTGAACCCATAAGTGTTACAGTGAATTGCGCTCAAACAAACCCAAAAACTCTTACAATCTCCCTCAACTCCATATTGACTCTTCAAACAGAGTGTAGTGCGTTTATAGGAATTACAAAAGTTCAAGCCGAATCTGGTAAACAAACCAATGTTCTAGAAACATTTCAACCCGTAACAGTGCTATTCAGCTGTTGCTATGCAGTGCTAGAAAAAATTATAATTCCTGAACTTCAGCCCCTAAAGCTGAACACACTTAATGTAGAAGAATTAGACGTAGCAAATCACAAATTGCCTCAGCCAAGACTCAAATTCTTCCACAAGCTTAGGTCTGTTTTGAAAACAGAACAAAGCTTAGAGACGCAAGTTTAAGTATACTCTTTATGTTCTGTAAAAACACCTATT
The DNA here is from genome assembly GCA_034190945.1 of Octodonta nipae. Lineage (NCBI taxonomy): Eukaryota > Metazoa > Arthropoda > Insecta > Coleoptera > Chrysomelidae > Octodonta > Octodonta nipae. Next base: position 65,483,342 of record CM067217.1, on the reverse strand, counting down.
TTTAATATTGATTTATATTATTAACCTTTTTATTTTTTTTACACAGTATTTTCATTCACATTTTCTTTTACTTTATATTTTATTTTGATATGTTTAGGTTAAGCATTTAATTATTACCCGTATTATTTTATTGCTCATTTATTTTTACATGTTTTGATTTTATTTTACAAATTGATTTTTGATTTTTACCTATTACTTTATTTTAATCATATTTCGTTTAATACACTTATTACTTATTATGTATACCATTCAAACATCATTTTATATTATTTTATGTTTCCATTCCTAAAAGTTGATGTTATAGCATCAACTTTTGATATGTAAGGGGAGTTGTTATATGCAAAACATATTAGCACTTAGTTCACACTGTCGAGAAGTCAACGGAATTTAAAGCGTACGTGACTTCTCAGGGATATCAAATTTCATCTCGAATTATATGCAAACAACTTCCCGGAAACCTACACGAGTCCGTTTACCCAGTAAAATCGCTGACTTGCATCAGCACTTTTGTCAATGTTTTAAAAGCAACTGGAAACGTTCTCGTGTTGTCATTCAAATAATATCAGTTTTAGTATTAAGTTATTCAAGTAGTTTAACTACTTTAATTGTTCAATTTTAATTTTGTATGTTTCAAAATAAATATATTTTTTTTAAAAGTGAATTGAATCAAAGTGAATATATATTATTATTGACTGTATGAACGTAAAAAATAATGTAATTGAATTTAATTTAGAATTTATAATTTTCTCAAGGTCTTTTTCGCTTGGGTTCAAGTTTCCAGATATTAAATAAATAAATAAATTTTATACTTATCTATCTTATAAGTCTCTCTTTCTTCTCATTTACACTAACACTTTTTTTAATTTTGAAATTATATTTTTCACTTTATTTTTCTGTTTTAAGATTTTAAATTACTAATATATAAATTTTCAAGTTTTCAATTAAGTTATAATTTATTTATAATTGTCCACAATACAATTTTGATATCATCTTGTCTTTAAAACAAAATATATTAAATTTCTATCAACTTGTTTCAAAAATATTTCAATCCTTCAAACACAAATATTTATTATACTAAGTTTTAAAAACCTTTATTACTATCACTGATTGATTATTTATTTTATTATAATCTGTTTATTAAATAATGTTTCAAAAACTCACAGTTGCCTGGCTTTAATTTCCCTTCTCCTGGCTTTTGGTTTTGAATAATACTTCCTGATTTCTGATCTTTGTAATACTAAATTATTCTGCTGTTTAATTGACTTTTCGGACTGTTGTACAAATACTTATTTTCTTCCAACAAAAAATGATTTTATTTCTCCATTCAATGTATTCCAAATAATTCCTTTTATGGAATATTTATTTTATAATTTCAAATTGTTTATCAAAATACTTAAAAAAAAATTTACTTCAAACTTAATTTCTTGTCAAGTTGACATGGAACACTTATTTCAATGATACCACAGATGAATTATCTTGTTGTCATGGAAACGTAATTTTACAAGAACGAAATTTTGAACTGCTCTGGTCGACGCTTGGTAAACAAAGAGTCAGAATCAGAATGTCAGATTTTCTATTTATGTAATATAATTTGCCACCTGCTATTTCCATTTCCGCTTTTATTTATTTTATTGATTTCCAAATATTTTCCTTTTAAATCATACGCAAAAATCTAAACAAATTTTAACTCAAATTTCAATATCGTTTATTCTCAAAAATTTTATCCAAATCATTAATTCATATTTAATAAAAATTGATTTGACACTTGTCACATGTTGGCCACCAGTCATTTAACAGGTACTTTAAAGAAAATTGGATTTTATTAAAATTTAGACTTTATATCTTTTGAACTATTTAAATTTTATAAACTATGCTCTAAGCTTCATATACTGTGATAAATTTCTTTAATGTTCCATCATTCCTGTTTACTTATAACGGTTTTTCCAATTTTGACATTTCAATTCTCTCTTTATTTAAGAAATTTATGTATTTAAAACTTAATTTTGATCTAAATGTGTTATATTCAGTGTTCTCATTGCCTAATATGTGATCTATACTTGTTTTACAAACTCTACTGTGATTTTCATAACTAAATTTAACCTTTTTGCTGTTTGACCTAGATATGACTCCCTGCATATATTTCTTTATGTAAGTATTCAAATTTTATTAAAATCTGCATGATAGAATATCTAACTTTATATCCTTTCAACAATTTGCTTTTGAAACATTCTTTTTACATGGTTTGTATTTTTAGGTTAACTTTATCTTTGATATGATTTCTGCAATTTTTTGATTATTTGAAATATATAGATTTTTCCGTAATTCTGCTGTTATTCCCAAGAATTTCTAAAAATACGAATATAGATTATTACTTTACATGATCGTTGCAATTCAACTGGAAGAATTAAAGTATTTTTGTTATTTTCATTTCGATAACTAAGAATTGGTATTAAGAATTTAGATTATCTACTAAATACAAGAATAAAGTACTGTGTACTGTGTATTGAATACAAATAGGTAATTCTACGAGCTTTTAAGATTCAGTCTGCCTGAAAAAGACACGTGGGCATGTATGACATGGATATACTAACCCAGTGGCGGATGCATGATTTTCATTTGCAAGGGGCTTAGCATCGGGGGAGGACTGGACACAGATAATGGTAGGTCTTAAAATATAGGCTTTAGACCCTTCGTCCCCTCGGATCCGCCAGTATCTGACCCTTTTATGTTTAACACTTTCACAATAGAGCTCCATACTATGAAAATATTTAAATTACCTTTGACATGCTGCTAGTAGAACTACTATTCAACTGTTGAACATTTAAAAATTCGGTGCTATGAAGATTCCTGTTGCTGAAACCCAATAGAAATTAAAAATATTTTAATATTTTTTAACCAACAGAGTTTGTAAACAACAAATATGTAGTTATCTGGCACATCGTGAGATATAAGAGACAAGATTTGGCAGATTTAGGAATAAATATTATCACTTTATCAGCTTCCAACATTTACTTGTGCGACAACCTCATTCATACATAGACTTATTCAGGATAAGTGCATCACTTAATCGCAATGAAGTCTTGGGAACATTTTAGAATATAATCTATTTACATCGAATGTTACAAAAATAAAGCGAATACAGTTGCTCCTGTGCGGCCTATCAGCAAATCTAGACCTGACCCTCACAATAAACGATTTCTGGATATCATCTTTATTTTAAAAATATACACAATAATCTGTACCCAAATACTGGAGTGTTGTTTTTCAGAGCCAACGCATTTACGACAGCTAAGTTGTCTTGGTATACACCAAAAGTGAGTTAAAGCAATGAACCTGAATAATTTCTAGGTTAATAACAGTATAATTTTCCATCTTTAAAGACTAATGAAACATATAATACTGTTGTAATATATTCATACTATTCAGTAAACGGCACTTGGGTATTAAATAAAAAAAAACGATGTTCATATCTTATAATCTGCCGTCAGAAATTAAAATCGACCAAAACCTGAGAAGCTCCAATTTTAAGCAAACATCTAATACAATAAACTGTAAATAAACAGCGCTGAAATTGTATCCAATTATGATCACACTTCTGAAACACTTTCACCGCTTTTCGACAAGAAGCATGCATTTCCAGGGTTTTTGCGGTGCTTTTTCAACGTGAACTGGTTCTCGTCAAAAATAGAGGGTTAAATCGTGGCAGAGCGGCGTAAAACTGCGGATCGTGAATCGACTGTGTTTTGGGGGTGAACATGGAGGGTTAGTGTGAGAGGGATTATCGCCTGAAATGCAGCAACAGGTGGCTCATAAAGTAGATATTCGCATATCAGGCTCGCGACCGACACGCTACCGATTGATGTACTCAAATGTACCACACTACACTAAAAACTACCTTTCCACACTCGATTACCCTCTAAAGGATCCAAATATTTACATTATCTGCTCGAGCGTCTATAACAAAAAGTTGTATGAAAAAGTAAATATGAAGAGGCAGTTTTCTGTATTACTGTTTCTTACCTGTTAACTATTAGGTAGAAACCTTTGTAGTTTTAATTATAATTCTTATATTAATTATTATTTTATATATTAAATAATATTTATTATTATATAATAATTTAGTTCTAAGTTTAGATGTTTAAAAGCTGTTTTATGTAGTTGAACTGGTATTCTATTAACAAATATAATTACATTTTTTAACATATTTTTAATCCATTGTTTGCTAGTTTTACTTCATATACTGAAATATACAATCATGGGTAGCACATAAACATTTCCTGATATGAAATTCCAAGGAATGTAATTTCTGCCATTTTAAGATGCCTAAGACAATTCTTCAACATTGTTTCTATAATCCGGTTTGCATGCTAAGTTTTTTGATCACTTTTAAATTGTTAGTGTTGTTTTTCATGAAACAACAAATTTGAGTACGTAAGTACCCACATACATTCTAAATTTTTCTCGTTGGATTGCTGTAAGGAAAAGCGTAAGTTTGGAAAACGAATCAGTGTTATCATAATTAAAAACATATTCATGATAACACTGATTTTCAATCAATAACAGTTCTTTGCTGTTATTAAAACTGGAATATTCTTGTGTAAAACTAAATAATTTGTAATTAATATAAAATCACATTTATGTTTTACTAGAACTTGTATTTGAACTGCTCAAACTTATATTGTGAAGAAATTATTCAACCGTGCCAGTATTTCAAATTTTACAAGAAATATTCGGACATTGTTATATTATGAGAAAATAGTAGTCAGTCTTTTTAAGAGAAACATTGGACTTACTGATCATCTCATTTATAAAATGTTATTTTAGTTGTTAATGAAGATATATTCATATTGTTGGGACAGTTTGGATTGAATATTTTCACATTAGTTACTGATTCTCTGATTGTATACATATAAAGTGTAAAGACTACAAAGTAGCGGGCTTGATTATATGTAATATTTTATCGCGAAATGAATTCCGACATCCAGGATAATAAAAGAGGTCATCTTTGATAATAGTGTTATGGAGTTCGCCTCTGGTAATAAGTTTCAAAGTTGTCGATAATATCGGGGAAAACAGAAAAAAAATGAGGCAAATTGTGGATACAGCTTACTACAAAATATAATTTAGAATGGGAAACAGTAAAAATGTTTTAAGCAAATTCAAGAAATACTGAAATGTTGGAAATTGATTGGAAAAGAAATAATATAAAATTTATAAAAAAGTAATTATTAACAAATTTAAGAGTTTTATTTCATAAGATAACATAACTATCATAATGGTTCATACAAAGTTAAATAAATTAGTAATGGAATTACAGTATCATCTGACTGCACATATTATAACCGCATATATTACAACAGTCTTATCTGTATTGGCTTTACGGATAACGAACCAGCATTTGATACAACTGAATTTTGAAATATTAAGCAAGGGATAAAACTCTAGGATAGACATTCGTCATACACAGCTGATAGAGAACTTCCTTTATTGTTATGCCAAATCTTCAAATTCTTTAAAAAAAGTGGGGTCTGAGGATACAATGTTAGACCAATAATATGAAATAATGTTAATTATAAGCCCTTAATAAGGAGGATAAGGCCTCAGTAGCCTTGGATGACAATCCACTACTTGTTTTAATTGGAATAGTAAGTTAATGTTTCAAACATACTGAAGTGGTAGGCAAACTAAAATTCTAGTACAAGGAAAATCAATCTGACATCTTCATTGTACTGTCAAGATGTATGATAAGTATGTGTACGTGATCTGCAGACTATCTAAACTATATACTTTGCCGTTGTAGTTTGGTCTTGGTTTCAATAAAAAATAATAGAATATCTCGTTCATCCAATATTTTGCTATTTTGTATAATGCGTGTTTGTAGGTTATAAAATCTGAAAAATTAAAATTCATATAGCAAAACAATTATAATTATAATTATTGCATACAAAGTTATGTTGAAAATATTATTTGTCCTTAAATGTAAGACAAATTAGCAAGTCAATGTGTCCTATCTTATTGAAAACAGTTTTAAGGCAAGCTCTTAAAAGACAACGTACTCTCGAGTGAAACTGGGACTAAAACTTGTGATCAAGGATCCACGCACACTCAGTAAAACCCTTAAACCTATTTAATAGAAATATTAAGAAACAAAAATTAGGTGTTATTAGGAAGAACTAAAATTCATTAAAAAAAAATTTCGTAATTATTTATGGTGGTGTTAACAAAAACTTACAGAATAATTAAAACGAAAGTTACTACTACTTGTCTGAAAAATCAATATGATCTACTACATTGACTTGAACTATCAAAGATGGTCTTTAACAGCAGGTAACGTTTCTTCCGTATATAATTACTCAATAGTTTGACCATTTTCGAAGAAAAAATATGTTCAATAAAAATATATTTCTTTCTGGAATAGACGTAGTTACCTAACTTACCATTACAAATCAGTAAATGCATTGAATTTCTTTGTATTTTAAATACAGTTGGTTAAAATATCAATGACATGTTTAATTTAGGGAAAAGTCTTGTAATAAAACCAGGATTTTGCAGGAATGGAATCATGTAATAATAACTAAATTATTTATTAGATAAAATGCATGAACACAAAACTGTAACTAACCGATTCCCTACCTAAAAATAGTTGAAAGATTCTGCCTTTAAATATATTAAAATATATAGTTATTATTTTTAACATAAAAAAAATAAATCCCTTTAAAAATATTAATATTGTATTAAATAACAAATCAATATTCAATGCAATATTTAAAACATAATTAATACCTACCCTGTTTAAAAATATTTTTTGATTTGAGACTGAAAAATTTCAATAGTCTTAAAGTAAGAAATAAAACGATATAAAAACCTTCATTCAGGCATTTCACAGTTAACGATTTCAGCTCGTAAGCAAAAAATGAAATCAACCAACTCAAAAGTTAGTATGAAGGTGTTATAAGAAACATAAGTCCATATTAATAAACCTTCAACCAAAATCTTAAGATTCAATATATGTTCATTAAATAAAACACATAGTAAGTAGACTATTTCTGTTTTGTATGAAAACTATAAACACCTGCTGTTAATTAAGGATTAATAAGTAATACACACATTTATTAAAAACTTTTTGCAGTGAATGAAGCTGAAATCTAACGTTACACATTGAATTTACAACTTATTTTACTCTAGTGCTATAATAATCTTACATCAAACAATATTCTGAAATGTCAAAATTCAAATCAAGGTGCGCCACATCAAAGATAGTCATGAGGTCAGGGCTGTCAGATCTAACAATTTGTCTTAAATATTACAATCAGTGCATTAATTCACTTTTTTTTGTCATATTATTCAAATTTATACGGTAAAAATTAAAACAATCTTTAAATTGAAAGTATAACATCCATCCATCCATCATACGATTTTTTTCTCCAAGCAATCTGGCGACACTGTTACTGTTATCTGTTTGGCATTGACAGTTTGGACGTAAATGATGTTTTTTTATTATATTTCATTTAATGAATGAGCCAATATTATAAATAAATTTTAGCATTCTGCACTAAAGGTCGTCAATTGCTAGTAAACAAAACAAAAATAAAGAAAATCGGTTGACAGACAGAGGAGGAAATGGTACCTAACCGTTTTGTCTTTGCCTATTTATATATAGATTTCCAAGTTGTAAGCTATTATATAGGGTTTTATAAGTTGGAGGAACCACTTAATTGACAAAAGCTTAAATAATTAAAAAAATGACAATTGTTTATTAAAAGATTTATTATTTGTTCAGGTTTTGAAAGATGACCTCAATTTTTGGTTCCTTAGTATTCATATTTCTTTAGTAAAATATCTAATAAAAAATAATAATAAAAATCTTTTGGCACGCAGAGACTTGATCACCTGTTTTTAGCCCTATTTTCTATTTAAAATAATAACTATTGGTGGTATGACTTTTTTAAAGGAATTTCCTTTGCTCTAAGAATTCTTATAATTTTCGATATCTGCAATAGTTGACGGGTAAAACTTCTTTCTTAACTAAATTGTTTTTAACTTTCGCTTTTTTTTGCGGGAACTGGATATTGTCAATAACTGTCTACATGCAATCATGAACCGAATGACACCTTGATTAATAAATAAATACTTTCAAATTGTTATTAGTTTATCATTGCATATTAAGGATATTTATTCATATCATAGCCGCCCTTTGCAACACTTCACGATTCAGACATTACATCGTACGTTAGTAAAGTAACTATAATAGAGTTTCTCCCTCCAACGGCAAGACATGAGGGGTAATATTGTAAAGCGGCAGAAACTAGAGGCGGTAGCTGGTGGCATTAGCTTAAACTCGAGTTCGGGAGTCGGAGAGAGAAACGTGTCTCTTTAAGAGCCTTCTAAATCGTAGTAAAGGTGTCAAGATAGGACCAATTTAGTGGGCAATTGGACGGGAGTAATGCGCCCGTTAAAGGATTGGCTAAGTTTGAGAACGACTTTCCTGACATTATACTGCTAAACGAGCCAAGCGAACGGACAAACGGGATGGACTAGGGACTGGCCGTGGCCATCAGCTTTTCATTTGGCAAAGATACGACGAGATTCTGCCGGTCGTCTCCATCTCCATCTATTGTCGCTACTATTTTAGAGGAAATGACTCGTGCTGGACCAAGAGGGCTAATTAAATCCTATATAACTAACCCGAACGGACCCGATTTAGACATAATTTATTATATCGAGATCGAACTCAACTACCGGCTTGGGCACAAGTGGCGGTCAGGTATAATCTTTGGTTCCAGTTAACAGCAAAACTACTTTCACTACAACTACTCTACATCAACGATTAATATCTCTAGTTAGGTATCCTCTAATTAATTATGCTACTCTTGTCAAAACTTTAATTGAATTTGGCCGTTCTAAAATGAGTTTAATATGTAGTTGGTATAAAAGACGTTGTAACTTTCGTAAAAATATCCTAGTGAATAGTAATGCAATGACACAAGTAGTGTAAAGTTAATTGTTCTGCCATAATTAATCTTAAGATTACATGTTCTCACTCTCATTGTTTTAATAGCAACTTATATTTCTTCAGGTATTTTCTCAAGCTGCACTATAATTTTTAATTCAAATGGAATTGTATTAATAGTAACAATTCGATATTTCTGTCCTTTTTGTAAATTGTTGATTGTATTGCTTTTTATTCTTTTTCTACTGCTATTTTGTTACATTAATATTTTATTTATTCTAGAGTAGAGCTTTCTTTTATATTTGGGAGTAAAAATTGGGCAATAGTTTATCTCGTAATTATCTAACAGAACGTATACGTAGAAGATAAACACAAAAATGTTAAAAACTGGAGTCTCTTAAGGCTCAATAGACGATTTTAGATTCTACATTATTTCTTATATTTATAGATGAACACATATTCTAAAAAAAATGTTAAGTTCTTCCACATTAACTATGCCAATTGTTTACAGTAGTTTGATTGAATATATTTTAATATTATATAGGTCAAGTATGCAGGATTCCGCTTATATAACAAGTTTTGAAAATGTACTAATTGATCAAAATCACATTTTCAGAATAATGTATAAAAGGGAAATCCAGGATATATAGGTATAATCAGTGAATGATATCTTAGATGTGAGAGGTCTTTAGAGGATATATTTATAAAAGTTATAAACGCATGTGGGACATATATCTATCAAAAGTAAATCACGATATTGTACTAGAACTAACATATTTGAGCTCTGCATAAGTGCCTCAGCACGTTACTAAGAGTGTGTCCAAACACAATCTTCTATATTGTATTATTGTGGGTGATACTTGATGTAAATCCATGATGAGAAGAACAAAACCGAAAATAGACATCGAGATTTACACTTTATTTTTGACACGTGTTTAGGCATTCAATGCCTTTATCAAGTTTCACAAAATACTTATCCTAACTTATTCTAACTGCACCATTATATTTTTTGCAATCGTCTATGTTTGAACAAAACTATATAATTCTAATTATATTTTAAAATACTGGAGCATAAATTGTAAAATATATATATATATATATATATATATATATATATATATATATATATATATATATATATATGGTGATAATTGCAACAGACTAATTTACTTACTGCCTGCAACTAAGTAATTTTTTGTTTATTTTTATTCTATGTATCAATAGTGATAATGTGTTCTCCTATATACTGTAATCGAAAATGAAAATACTACAGCTGCCAAACATAGGTGTATCCAGCTAAATTTTTAGCAGGGGGATGGGTTCATGTTAAAAAAGCTTGACCGAAAAAATGATTTTACTCAGCAATTATATTTTATTAATACTTTCTTGTACAGTAGTTCTAAATGATTAAGGATTAGAATTTTTTTCGTCGCTATGACCAGTTAGTAATAACTGTAATTGTAGATGTAGTAAATAATGTTTCTTTTTTTTTGTTATGCGAATAATGTAACGTATATGAAAATAAATTTTAACAATTTTTAAAATGTATTTATTTACCTCTGTCAGGACACCAACATACTTTGTTTCGGTGTCGTAGTATTTGTGAAAATATCACTAGTCCATTGAAAAGTTGGGTTGCAAAAGTCAAAGTAGGCAGTTTTATTTTTCAAATAAGAAAATCTTGTAAAAAGAGGACGAATATATTTAACGCTATATCGTCACACGGAAAATTGTTAAAACATGTTTTGTTAAAAATGAAATTCCTTCAACTTTAGTGATATAGCTTTTAGTCATAAAAAAAATAACAAAGATATTTATCAATATAAATAAAATTTGGGAACAAATTTTCTTTTGATGGTTATAACTTTTTTCAGGTCATTTTTACAAAAAATGGTGGGAAGGCATTTTAATTAGAGGGGTTTTCAAAGAATAATCTTCACAGTGGTATAAAACTTACACTATTTATTCTCTAGTACTCGGAGGTATTACATTGATATGAATAATTAGGCATAGTTTTCTCTTATCTTTCCACTATTTTTTTAAGAACATTTTAATGTTTGACATTGCAATATTATTAACAAATACCTGACAAGCCAACAAGACTCCGTTCGAGAACAAAAAAAAAACATTTGTCTGATTTTTCTACTATTATGATGATTATTAATCGTCCTTAGAAGGCACAGTTGTCTTTTTTTTCAGTTGTGCTACGTATTTTACCTCGTGCAGGCGTATTAAATTGTGAAAATATTTTGAGTTTTGTGGACGCTATTTTGTGTTATGTTAGAGCTACTTTGAATATTGTTATAAGCATGATGACTTTTTCAAGCTTGCATTTGGTGTTATTGCCTCATCAGCGATAGTTATGATTGTAAACAATTTTTAAGTAAAAGTAGAAATGTGGATGGGAAAGGAGTGGAAACTCAACTTGATCGAGCAATAGCAAAAAATGATAGATAACTAACAATGTTTACGAAACGTTTCAGAACTTACTGTACATATACCATGTTACCTTTATTATAGCGACAGTGTAATTGTAATGTTGTTAGTCATCTCAGCAGCAGTTTACCATATTTGGTCCAAGAAGATCCATAGACATGCTTTGATTTTGTGAACAATCTGTGTTAAAGTTGTCAGCGGCCAATTTGTCATGTACGTAACGACGGTACCAAAAAAAAGGATTATGGTCCGCATAAACAAACGTACCCAGCTTAGTTGATATTGGAGGAAAATATCATCACGATTGCAGCTGTAAAGCAGTAATAAATAAAAATTTCAAAATTATTCCTTGCAAACCCCTACACCAAAAAGTTCTGATGGCATTTTATTGTTAAATGACCAGAAAAGAGTTACAACGACCAAATGAAAATATGTTTCCTTTTTATGTATTTTGGTTAATAACTTTGTTATTTTTGGTTTTACGAACATTACACTCTTTGTATTAAAAACAATAAAATTGAGTGTGACTTTTGCACGCTAAGCCCCAAAAATTTAATATTTCAATGGACTAAACATACAAGACAATAACTAATAGAACAAATACCAAGAATTTCGTAGTGGGAAAATCCTTACGGCTTAGGCTATAGGGATGCAATGAAGTTTTCATTGTCAATTATTTATTTAAGGGTTTATTGCTTATCGTTTGTTAAATGTTTCAAAAAAATGTTCATGAAAATACTTTTTGTCACTTTTCATCAAAACAGCATGATTTATTAACAGTATTTAAGATTCTTTTTTTGGAAAATTGACCATTTCCAGACCTGTGTTTATATGATTATTATGTTGCCCCTTTTTATTGGAAATTTACTGCCTATGATGATGTCTCGTATGCTTCTACGATGCTATTTTATATTTTAAGGGGCTAGAATTTGAGTAATCAATAATCGTACATGTAAAACTATAGAATTTATTTTTATTGGGCGGTATAATTTCAGCGAGAAAATGAAAAGAGTTATTTATACTTCATATAAAGACTATTATTAAATTAAAAAGTATAGGCAGAATAATTGCAGTTGTAAGTTTGCTATATCTTTAGTTTCTTCACAAGTTTTTATTTTCACATTACAATTTCAAATTAAACCTAATTTGTAGATGCAAATGCTTTACAATTGGTATAAATATGTTTAACCAGTTTTCTTTCAATGGAGTGTATCTATGGTTTGGTACTGGTATTTTTCTCATATCATCTTTAACTTCAGAAAATGTTTTAGTTCGTACTCGCTTCAGTTTTGGTTGTTTATTTTGATTATTACCTGCAATTCCATTATGAGAGTCCACTTCCATTTTATTTTCCCTAGTAGTAATATTTCTTTTATTAGCTTTTCTTGGTTCAAAATTATCTATATCTATATTCACTTTTGCCATTTTTATATGATTTGATTCAGAAACTTAAAGCTGGGAAAAGTATTCACTCTTGTGTTCACTTGTACTACTAAAAATTAAATTGGGTCGACTTATTTCTAAAGCATTTGTAAAAAGCTTTTTTCTTCATCATTTCACTTAATGCACCAAGGAATATCAAAAATTACAAATGTTTGTTCCACATATTAAATTTATAACAAAAAAAAAATGATCTCAAAATATTTATTTCATAAATGATTTATCTACCCAATCAGCACAAATATTCCTCAAACATTATAGTTATTCAATATCAACGTTTCTTTTATTACTCAATTCAGGCTCGAAGAGACAACCCGACGTTACTGCAGTACCAATAATGTATATGGCTGTAACTTGATCATTAAGCTCTATAGCCAAAATTGTTATTGGAAATTTTTGTTTGGTTTGGCGTGTAATTTTCCCTCCTAAAATATATGCACTGATACTATGTATGTATTTTAATTTTGTTGTACGAGGAGTATGCTACCCTCTTGACCTATTTAAAAATGAAAATATTGGCAATAAACCTGTTCATAGTAACCAGTTGCCAATAATTCCAACTGTTGGCAAAAATCTACGCGAATCGAGTATGGGCACAGCCAACTCTTGAGATCGCTGTTTGGCGTAGAATTTTACAAACCGTTGGAATTAACAGCAACTGGTCTTTATGATTTGTCGACATATTTATAGTCCTATAGATCTACCATCAGGTTAAATCGTATACTTTTTTAATGTTTCCTTACTTAGTCAGCGTGACTGGCTTTTCTTTGGGTGTTTGTACATCCAACTCTGCCACACTTGAATTCACTTCTCATGGTTTCATAACATTGTTTTTTCTTTTCACAACGGTTTTTGAAAATCAGGTATGGTAAATAATCGAAAATCAAAGTGTGGTAGTAGTAGTACTGTACTTTGATTTTCGATAAATTACCCTATCTTTACATCTTTACCTCTTCGTACATTCAGAAATTACTTAAACTTCAGAAAATGAAGGGCACTATTGAATTTTAAAACATTATACTAAAGTATTATTGCCAAACACTAAACTCAGTTTGCAATATTATATATACATATATACATACACACCGCTAAAGCAAAAATAAAAAACACACCTCTACACATATATACGGTTCATAAGCAAGCTAGAATTACGGACGCGAACGTTTGACACATTATATTTGTAAACTTATTGTTAGGTTGAGTAAAGTTTCAAAGCTTATTGATTGCGATAAATTATTCTCATTACAAAATTTACTAAGAACTTTACACTTATATAATAGTGTTACTTATTGGGATAAATGAAATCTATTCGGTATGACACTTTAGAAAATAAGTTATGGCTTTTGCTAGAAAAGCTTTTAGAGTAGCATTAATGTTTTTGTGCATGTTTTTGACGTTTTAATGGACAATGGTTTCTAATTCATTTTAGAAATTTACCTCATATATAATGTCCTTTAACGATTATTCAATTACTAGGTTATTCTTTTTTAATGTAGTCCTTTTACATTTAATTGATAATAGAAGTTTATTAAATTGCCAAAGTTTTCTGAAAAAATAAAAACTACTATTTATGTTTTTTAGTGCTTTCTTGAAACAAAGTTTTCTCAACCAAACGAAAATGAAATATGTACATAATATATTTATCTATGCTAATAATATAATACGAGTATTATATATATATATATATATATATATATATATATATATATATATATATATATATACTGTGTACAACAAAGTACACTAGGATTCGAGTGACTAGAAGCGAGAATTATGCGAACCGACCTGAAGAGGGCAGATGTGACTCTGCCGAAACGTCGTCATTTTACCATCGATCCCGGCAGAGATCAGTTATCAACTACGCGGATGAATTCCCGGAAACCACCTAATACACACACATATATATATATGAAGAAATATTTATCCGGGAATACATCCGTTTGTTATATTGATTCATGTTTGAATCCTGCAGACGTTTCGCAAAGGTCTCACTTGGCACTATCAAAGCTTTGTTACGGTGAACTGAGAGTTGATCTGAGCTTATTATTTTATATGCCTGATTGGTCGGTGTTGACTCCGCTCACTTCGCTGCCGTGCCCGGTGTGTCACTTGTTGTCGGATTTGTATTTTCGTGGCGAATTCTGTTTTATTTTGATGTTGAATAATTGTCTTCCATGTGTTAGATAGGTGCAGAGCGTCATCTCTTTTGTTTAGATGTCCACTTTTCTCGATTTCGATGGCTTCTCGTATTAGTCTGGTTTTGTAATGAGTTGTTTGTGCGATCTGTTTGCAACTATCGAAATTGATTTTATGGCCCGATTGTTGTTGGTGTTGGAAAAGGGCCGATATTGTCTGTTTATCTTTGACAGCTAATTTGTGCTCATCTAAACGGGCTGAAATTCTCCTGTTCGGTTGTCCGACTTATACCTTGTCGCACGTTCCGCAAGTTATACTATATACCCCTTGGTTTTCAAGTTTAACTTTTGGTTTGGGATTTCCTAAGCTTGTGCCTACAGTCTGGTGCGGTTTTTATGCCGTCGCTATGTCATGCCCTCGAAGAATTCGGCCAATTCTGTCCGTTGTCCCTTTGTATGGGAAGACTTCTTTTGTTTTTTCGGTGAGGTCATCGTTTGGTTTTGGCTCATGGTGTTGTTGTGTGGTTTGTTTATCCGTTTTGTCGTAGAGCGGTAGTTATCTGTTTTAATTCGTGTGTTTTGTTATTGTCGTTGGTCAGTCGTATGGATCTGGAAACTAGCGTATTGGCAACTTCCTGTATTTGAGAAGGGTGGTGATGGGATTTATAGTTTAAGTATCTGTTTGTGTGTGTCGGCTTTCTATATATGGTGTGGTCGAAGTGTCCATTCTGGGGTTTTTTCTGACGAGGACGTCAAGGAAAGACAGCTGGTTGTTTTTTCAGGTTCTACTGTAAATTGAATCCTTGGGTGTATGGAGTTTAGGTGCTCCAAGAACTTAAGGAGTTCTTGTTTGCCGAAAGACCATATGACAAATACATCATCGACATAGCTTTGGCTTTAGGTTTGCTGTTTGTAGTAAATTAAATCATTACGTGCGTTTAGACGTCCAGAACTTATCGAAATGTTGGAAAATTCTATTAACCACCGTACCGGCCCGGACCCGTCATATAACAAATCAACCGGAGATCACAAATCAGCAAGCGGAAGGCGTGGCCAAGAGCCAAGGGCCAATCACAAGCAGCCGTTCTCGGAAACCACCTAAAACATATATATATATATATATATATATATATATATATATATATATATATATATATGTTATATAAGTTTATACTATGAGCTTATATCGCAACGACAATTCAACATTCCTAGCTGACTCAGCGACACGTGTGGTGTAATATTACGGCGCCGCCGACAGCATCTTTAAACTTATATATTGTAAAATTTCTCTTCTACTGTATTCATTATTACTCAGTAACTCTGTCACTTTATAGCGTTATTTTTCATTTGTATTTAAAAGTTATTGTTTTGTTTGTTATTAATAAAAATCTTTTTTAAAAACTGAATTTTGAGAAGTGTGATATAACAAATTGGCGCAGTCAGTAGGATCCGTCAACGTTACTAGAACTGGTAGCGGCGGATTCCTATCCCTCAACGGAGCAAAGAACCTGGAAGAAGTCCCAACTGCGATAACAAGGAGAACACGGATCTTCCAATGTCCCTGTTGATATGAGTAGTAGTGAATCGTCTAACGTTTAAGATTTTATATAATTGATTTAATATTTGATTAATTTAATATTTTCATATTTTAATTATAATATTTTCAATTCGGTGAATTGAATTATTGATTTATTTAATACATTGATATTTTATTTGATTTATTAGATTACTTTGATTTTTATTCATTTAATTGAGTGAATTACTTGATTTATTAGTTTTATCTACATTTATGTAATTATATACCATTCTATCATCCAAATAACTTTGGTATTTCCCCATTTACAAACTTATTGATTACTGATTTTTGTACCATTTTATTTATACTACTTTTCCATACCTTTATTATTTTTGATTTGAACCTTTTTCATTTAAAATTCTATTAGATCAAAATGGCACAATCACAGAACAACACGGTTGTCGAAGAAACTGAAAAATATAGGTTGTCGGAAATATTTTCGATAATTCCAGAGTTGAAGGCGACCAAATTTCTCTGGCCACATTTATTCATGCTTGCAATTGTGCATATAACATGTCAACTGCTGAACAAAAATACTTGTTAGTAATCAACATTAAAAATAAATTAAGGGGAGAAGCGGCGCAGTTAATCAACTCTAGGAACCCCGCGTCGTACCTCGAAATAAAGCAGCTTCTAATACTACACTTTGGAGACGAGATCTGTCTTCTTTAATTGACGATCTCCAACGTTTGAAACAACTATCAAACGAGTCCCCCCTGACATTCTATAACAGACTTCAGGTTTTGAGTGGGAAAATGCACTCATGTATCCAAAAAGCTCCTAGTCTAAGCAACGAGCAGAAAGACGCTCAAACCACTCTTGTTGACATGATGGTTTTAAACATCTTACTTACCGGTTTAGAACCTCGATTAGGCCAAATTCTCCGTGCCAGTAATCCGAAGGATCTTCTTGAGGCACATTCACGAATAAGAAGAGAACTTCAAGTATCCTATTTTGAGTAACAAAAAGTAAATAAATCCGTTCCACCTAAGCCATCTTTTCAGGCTAGAAAACCAACTCCACCTCCTAAATGTTTAAATTGTGGGCGATTAGGCCACATTGCTTCGGATTGTCGTTTAAGATACAAATTAACCCTCAGTCCTCAACTCTAAATATCCGACCAAATTTTGTAGGGCCAAATCAATTTTCGAGGCCAAATCCAACCACAAATAATACCACCATTTTAAGCCGAATCATTTCCGACCGTCTGTAATACAGACTAATCCACACTATCGTCCAGAAAGGACACACCATTTTAACCACCATCAAAATGGTGATTCTGAAACTGATTATTATTTAAGCTCCGACTTCGAAGAAATACCAGACGATACCCACATTGAACCTTTCAATACCAACGAATACCAGGATTTTCTAGCTCTCCCGAGCCTAGATCAGCACCCCGATTCAACAACTACCATTTCCAAAGTCCAAACCCAAATCCAGAATTTGAATCTGGAAGATTTCAACCCGAATGCGAATTTCCCCGAACAAGCATTTCTCTAAGTCAATTCCATAAATTTATATTAAAATCACGACGCTTCCGGAAAGTTCAAACTTCTCATTGATACCGGTGCTGGTATCTCCATTTTAAAGAAAATACCGTCAAAAATTTCCGTCAACGATTTCCCGAAAAAGTGACAATCCAAGGTATTACGCACGAGAAAATCCCGATTTCAGAATCCATCTTTATTCCATTTGTCTTAGGTAATCCCCATAAGGTTTTTATCTACAATCTAGATATTGAGTTTGATGGAATATTAGGTCTTGATTTTCTTGAACATTACGAATGTTTTGTTGACTTAAAATCAAAGCAATTAATTACGAACTTCAAAACTATTCCCTTGCATAAAGTGCCCGATCACATCAGTCTAATATACAACCAACAGACACACCCAGTACTAACAAACAAACTTGTACTCCTAACAACCTAGTAACTATCCAGGCACGAACCGAACACGAACTCAAGTGCGATCTTAGAAATACTGACGCAATTTTACCGACACAAGTAATTGACAAAGTACGACTTCCCAACGCAGTTGTATGCGTTAATTCAAAGGGAGAATTTCTGACTTCAATAATAAACGCGAACGCGATGCTTAAAACTGTTATTTTTTCCGATCTTCACTTAGAACCCCTTGACCATACACACCCTCTCCTAAATTTAAATATACAAGACTACTCTGACTCTATAAACTTAGACAGAAATTTAATTATTGGGGGAACAAATTCGTACAGAACACCTTAATGACGAAGAGCGAGAACTTATAACGAACCTCTGTTTATAATTCGAAGATATTTTCTATCTTGAAGGCGATGTTTTGTCCTTTACCAACGCAGTAAAACATTCTATTGACACCAATAATGCCAAGCCGTTTTCACAAAATCGTACAGATATGCTCAAGTCCATAAGGAGGAAGTGAAAACCCAAATTTCCAAAATGCTTGATCAAGGCATTATCAGGCACTCTTCTTCTCCTTGGTCCTCCCCCGTATGTGTTGTCCCTGAGAAACTCGATGCTTCTGGTAAGCAAAAGTGGCGAGTTGTTATTGACTGCAGGAAGTTAAACGAACTAACTGTAGACGATAAATATCCTCTGCCCGACATTTCTGATCTCCTCGACCAACTTGGTAAGTGTCAATACTTTTCGACACTGGATCTCGCTTCTGGGTTCCACTAGTTAAAATAAACCACCAAAATAAACTCAATGACTTACATGACAAAATCATCGAAAATATTTTCGAAGAAGACCCAAATTTCACTACCGACACACTAAACATTCTAGCCAGCAAACTTGTCCGACAGAAACTATTTAATTGTCCTTTTACCCTTTGATCCTGGAACAGTTGTCTAACATCTTTTTAATATCCTCTATAACAACCAAGATCAGTTCGACGAATCCGAAACTTTTTGTATTGAAAACAACGTATAACTACCGATTCTTGAAACACTATCCTTTATACTTGCAGAGAAATACGTAAAACTTAAAATTTGTCAAAATATCGTGACAACCCCTTCACAAGACGAGATTCCCGTTATACTGCAGCAGTACCACTGCGGCAAAAATAACCTTCACCGTGGAATTAACGAGACCATCCGACGCATTAAAGAAAAGTATAATTGGACTGGACTAATCAAAAGTCTAGAGCAATTTATTAAGTCCTGCGAAACTTGCCAAAAGGTAACGTTCTGTAGAAAAAACTTAAGTGCTCCTTTTGTCATAACTGAAACACCAAAGACGCCCTTCGAACGTATCATCATTGATATTTTCGAATATCCAACTAGAAACTACGCACTGACTATTAAGGATGAACTCACCAAATTTACTCAGGCCTACCCAATTAGTGACAAAACAGCTAAAACTGTAGTGAACACCCTCCTAATATTCTTCCAACATTACGGTACACCTCTTCGCATCCATTGTGATTATGGACGTGAATTTGATAACACTCTCATATGGACCTGTGCGAACTATATGACATAAAACTATCCTTTTCAAGTGTTCCCCATCCCGAATTAAATTGTTCTATCGAAAGGTTTTACGCGACTTTAGCGGAAATGATAAGGGCAAATACAGCTGAACACCCGGACGAACATCCATTCAACGTCCTCCCCTACGCAGTTATCTGCTACAACAACACTAAAAACATAACTACCGGTTTCACGCCCTACGAACTTATCTTTGGGCACACTTCTAGTAGACCTCCCCAAACATTATACGATCAGGAAAAACTCATTTCCAAATATGTTAGGGACCTTAACAACAGAATGAACTAGTATTATAGACTTGCCCGCGCAAAAACCGACCAACAGAAACAAAAGTCTAAAGTTAGATTTGACAAACATGATTCGACTAACCAACCAGGATACAAAGTAGGCGACAAAGTTTACGTGAAAGAGTCTCAGATTAAAAGCAGATCTGAAAACAAATTCAATGGACCTTTTGAAATTACCGCGGTAAGAAAAAACTCTGCCACCGTTATAAACTTACAGACTAACTAAATCAGTAAAATTAACTTTGACAGACTAAAACCATATTTTGAATGAATTCTTCTTTCCAGATTCTGCGGACTGTTTTCAGTCATGAACCTCCAACAATACTCTCTTACACCCGTTAACAATACAATAGGCACACAAACGACAAATGAACATATCTTGTCTTCAAAGACCTCAGCCCTTTCAGAGGTGCTATTTCAAATAACGACGCCATATTAAACCGAATTTTAAAGACAATTAACTAAAACACAACTAATACAAAATCATTTAAACCAAAAATACAAACACATGTTAGCCTCTTGAAACAAATTTCTAAATCCGTTAACTCTAAATATACAGACATATTTGCTGACACTTAAACTTGCGCTACTAACAGAAGAAAACGCGGACTTATTAACGGACTGGGATCAGTTTGGAAAGCTATTTCAGGAAACTTAGACGCAACAGATGGTGAATACATAAATGACTGTATAACTAAAATTATTAAAGACCAATACCAAATTCAGGACTTAGTAAAGAAACAAATATCTGTAATAACCTCAGTTTCCATCTGAAGAGAAACTATTCTTGAATAACATTGAAAAAATAAGGCAGTCAATTTTATACATTTCCAATGATCTTGATTTTCATGAATTTCAAATCGATATCTTGGATCTGTGTGAAAGCCTAATGGAAAGTTACATATCTATCGAAAACACTCTCGATGATGTTTTAACTGTCTCTTTCGCTCGCTTAAAAATTTTACATAGTTCGATCATAACCCCAGTAGATTTGGTCGATTCCCTTCAAAAGATTTCTCAGTCACTACATGAAAATAATTTACTACTTCCTATTTACAGTTCAAATGTTCCTCAGTACATTGATTTGATAGAATTAGAAGCTTTTCAAATCAACAGCAAAATCATTTTTGTACTCAGAATTCCTCTAGTTGATCCTGAGATTTACACCCTTTACCACCTTTATCCGATCCCAATTTTGGATGATCGAACAGGGTTCCATCATATACTTTCAATAAAGACAAAATTTATCGCGAGAGATGACGATTCGTTATTATACACGTCCTTCGAAGACCTGGGCGACTGCAAGCCTTTAACTAAAGATCATAAGATTTGTTCCAAAGCCATATCACATCCAATAGACAAAGATGCCATCTGTGAAGGTCAGCTTCTCAGACAGCCAGCCACACTTCCAGCAACCTGCATTAGTGCGATATTATATGCAGCAGACTATAATATCTAAGAGATTGACGTCATCTTTTGGTTGATCTCGATTTCAAAACCACTGGCCATCACCATCAAATGCAAAGGGGAAGATGTCGTGACACAAACCATATCGACAAACTCAGTGATGCAAATCCAACCCGATTGCAACGCCTTTATCGACAACACAAGGGTCCATGCTACAAGAACTTCTAAAAATGTCCAAAACATCACATACAGAAACCACCCAGTGGACATTCCTTTCAACTGCTGCAACGGCATGCCAGCAGCCAATGAGATGCCAAACCTAACACCCCTACAGTTACAAGAAATAGATGTACAAGACCTAGATGTTGCCAACCATAAGCTCTCCCAATATTCTAAGGAACTGGAAAAGCTGATGGAACAACCACCCCTAGAAAAGCATATGTCCTGGCTCACAATCACAACGACCACCTTAGTAGTAATTGTGATTATACTCCTGACAATGAAGTCAATCCAGAAGAGGTTCAAGAATACCACTACACCAAGCCCCGCTGTCCAGCACACGCCACCGACAGCACCATCAAACACTAAGCCCAAAGGAAAGCTACACAGCCTTCTGAATCCAACCGACAATACACAACTCCACAACTTGCTGTACCATCAACTTTTTTATATGGATGGGAGTTGTTATATAAGTTTATACTTTGAACTTAGCACGAACTTATATCGCAACGACAATTCAACATTCCCAGCTGACTCAGCGACACGTGTGGTGTCATATTACGGCGCCGCCGACATCCGTGAGAATCGCCGTGTCAACTATGCCTATTCAGCATCTTTAAACTTATATATTGTAAAATTTCTCTTCTACTGTATATATATATATATATATATATATATATATATATATATACAGGGTGAGTTTTTTTTATGATCAATATGAGGATCTCGGAAACTAGCGGAGATAGCGCAATGGTTAAATTGGGAAAGAATTGCAGTTTTAATGGCCAATTTAATGACACTTTCGGATTTTTGTATGGAAACTATAGTTGGCTATGATCTCAAAAAATAGGACATTTTTAGAGCTTTTCAACGATCTAAACGGAGTTGTGGATGCTTTTCTCTCTGATTTTCATTTTTAACGTAGGTAGCCATGAAAAAGATTGCTTTCACTTTGACGTTTCCTCATTTGAGAGTAATTCCATTAGTAGTGCTGAACTGACAGTCGATATTGACAAGTTTTCGTGATAAAATGGAATATTCTAATGAAGGAAAACTGAATATTGTGGAATGTTATATTATATGCCATATAAATTAGGTTCGTGCAGCTGAGGAATACTTTCATAGATATTTTAATCGTCGTCAACCTGCTCTATGTACATTTAAGAGGCTTTACAATAGTTTACGAAGATATGGATCTTTTACTAAACCACCAAAGGAACGTAATCAAATTAAAGAAGCGCACAAATAAAGGTTTTGGCAATAGTAAATCAAAATCCATCTACATCAACTCGTGAGATTGCGGCAGAAGCTGGCACATCTCATCGAACTGTAGTTAAGGTACTGAAAGTGCACAAGTTCTACCCGTACAAACTTTCAGTTTCTCAGCTGCATGCTGGTGACGAACATCGACGTATTTTGTTTTGTACATGGTTTAGAGACATGTGCCTTGACAATCCACAGTTTCCATTAAAAGTGTTATGGTCAGACGAAACTAGATTTACTAACTGCGGTATGTGCAATAGACACAATGAGCATATCTGGGCTAAAGAAAACACTTTCCATGTAGAACAAAGACGACCCCAGATAAAATTTGGTTTTAATGTTTTGTGTGGTATCATAGAGTCTACTATTCTGGGGCCTTTTATCTATGACGAATCACTTACTGGGGAGAGCTACTTGCATTTCTTGCAATACACTTTTCAAGATATGTTGCATAATTTGAATTTGAGAACTCGTTTAGAAATTGAGTGGTTCCAACATGATGGAGCACCTGTTCATAACTCGTTATTAGTAAGACAACACTTAGATAATATCTATCCAAACTCTTGGATAGGAAGAAATGGCCCACGCGAATGGCCACCCCGGTCTCCCGATTTGGCAGTTATAGACTTCTATTTATGGGGTACGCTAAAAAACAAAGTATACAAAAGAAAGAATGAGACAGTTGGTGACCTAAGGGAGGCGGTATTACAAGCAATTGAAGAAATTGATAGGCGGTCTGTGAGGAAAGCGGTAATGTCAATCTTAAAAATATGCAATTTTTGTCTAAATAACAATGGTGGACTTTTCAAACATAAATTGTAACCATTATTATGTACTTTAATTTCTTAAGTTTTTAATAAGTACCTACTTATTTAGTTTTTCGTTATATCTGATATAGCTCGTTCAATGTTTTTTGGAATAGTTCTTAATAAATCAATCTATTTCATGGCTAATTACGTTAAAAGTGAAAATAAGAGAGAAAAGCATCCATAACTCCGTTATTTTTATGAATAACTATATCGAATATTATATCGTTGAAAAGCTCTACAAATGTCCGATTTTTTGAGGTCATAGCTCACTATGGTTTCCATTCAAAAAATATAAGTGTGTGTCATATCTCGAAAACGAGAGCTGTCACGCAAACGAGGACATGACAATCATATTCGGGATATAACTCCTTTCAATTTTGAAAGTTACACTTTTTTTATAAAATCAAAAACAAAGAAGCTAGTAAGCCATGATTTTTGACAAAAATCCGAAAGTGTCATTAAATTGGGCCAGTAAAACTGCAAATCTTTCCCAATTTAACCATTGCTCTATCTCCGCTAGTTTTCGAGATCCCCATACTAATCATCTGGCTGCCTACTTAATCGACCTTTTTTTCGCTACCCAAGCATTCGGGGAAAACCTCATCTATATATGCACGAATAGGTGCTGCGTAATGGGGGGTGCGTAATATTACTAACAGAAATTGTCATTCCTCGGAAGATCACGTTCTTTATGTGGATATAAATTAATTAGTTCAGAAAAAAGATCGCCTCGAAGAAACTCCAAATATCTTGCGTCACATCAAAGAAATAGGGATCCAGAATTCCAGATGTTGAGTGCGATACTCCATCAGCCATGGGATATTGTCGATATCATAATAACGCCAGTTTTACCTTTTGACATAGGCGTTCAAAAAAGTAGCTCCGTCAGAAAAACTTAAGTTTTTTAAGAAATTAATATTATTAATGCACAGCACCTGCATTTTCCTGTGTATTGTCAGCAAAACGTTTAGTTGATCTTCTTCTGATTTTGATGGTCGATCAGATCTAGAAAAGTCATGAACATGTCCAAAGTTACTGTATTTACACTCAATATTGCTTTGGCTAATGGAACGCCCACCAGGATGAGATTCATTGAACAATTCAATTAGTTCTTGTTAAATGCTCATCCTCTCTTTAAATCCGATTATAAATGATTTGTTGTCGTTCAGTTAATTTCACCATTTTTTTAATGACAAAGTCATTACTCAACACACTGGTTTTTGTGGGATCAGACATAAAAGAAATATATGATGAAATTTAAGATTCTAAAAAGTTCAGAGGATAGTTTCGAAAATAACGTCAAAAATGACAATTCAATTCTAAAATACAATGCGTACTTAGCACTATTCAAAATCACATGGGAACGATGATTAGGAACATGCAACAAGACTTGCAAAGAGGAAGATAACAGAACATCGTAACTCGAAGTTTCCTTGGACTTCCATCGTCTTGAAGTGGTTGATTTCACAACGTTTCAATAGCTGTGTATCTGCTATCGTGAATGATAGGAAATTCAGATTATCCATTGTATTTATATTATAACCTTAACCGGTCATGCGTCGCCGGTCATGGTCATTGGGTCTTATCCCCTCCAATCAGCGTCGTCGTTTGTTGCCGGTGATGCGTAGCGGCAGAGGCCGAAGAAGAGCTCCCCAAATATTTTTAATTTCGATGCTGGGCTCGCTAATTATATTTTCGTTCGAGATTATATATGCTGTCTTTATGAATTTTCTTTTGAACCAGTGCTCTTCCTTGTGAATTGCTTTGGCCTGGTCCCAGTTGATATTATGGTGTTCGGCCTATGCGTGATTAATTAGCCCAGACTTCGTTCCTTCCGCCCTTTGAGTAGCTGTGCGGTGCTCCTTAACCCTGGTGTCCAGCGGTCGCTTAGTCTCTCCAATGTAAAGATTGCTACATTCACACGGTATGCTGTATATACAGTTATTTGGTATTGCTGGTGCGTCGGGCCTCGTTCTTGTTATCATGCTCCTTAAGGTGTTGCTTTTGAAGATTATTCTTATTTCATAGAACATCGTAAGTATCAAAGCTTCATTTAAAAGTCTAGTCACTTTTGATAATAGTGCATCTTGGCCTATGTACAAGTGACAATTTGAAGCAGTGACTGCAATTAACGGTTCGGGCAGCTACGAAAAGGTATTTTAGTGAATGAATAGGGTAACTTGATGTCAATATATGACGATTAATCACTGAGTTCAGTATACCAGGTTTAACTAACTGGAGAAACCCTAAAATCGGGTGAAAGTCTACAATATTTTGAAGCTGTTTAACACAATCAGAGTACTCGGACCTCTAAGACCAAAAGACTACAAATTCAACGAAATCTGACACTTGGTGATATAAGAAACACTAATGAAGTTCTGCAAATTTCTCTGGAAGTAGAAGCTATCATGAACATGACCAAAAACCAACATTCAAGAAGTTTTCGTCAGTTAGGAAGATTCAGAGCCGACCTTTCAGGTAGAGATGAAGGAAGACTGGTAACAGAGCAATGTATATAGGACTAAATGACCGAAACAGATATTGATGCGATTACTCAAGAAGAAAGAGGCACCCAGGTCAAGCAGCAAGTAAGTGCCTTAAGTGAAAGAATTGCTGTTGATATCGCCGGTCCATTCCCCGAGTCCTGAAACCTATGCCATAGCCAGTCAAGATGGTTGGTGATTAACTAGCATTGCTTTCGGGCCAAGGATATAACTTCGAATGTTACGTATTTCAGAAGGTCTGTAAGATGTTGGGCTTTGCGAAAACGAGACTACCTTCTTGCACTAACAGCCAGAAGGAAATATAGAACAACATCTATCCAGTCATTAGCAACAACCAGCGTGATATGAATGAACATATTTCCCTGTTCCTGTTTGCCTATCGCTCAGCCGTTCACAACATCATAGCACTGACTCCACCCAGAGTACTAATCGGAAAGGAGATGTGACAATTATGGAATTAATTATTATTCCAACTCAAACAAAGCTTGCTAGTCACACACTTGCCCGGACAAAAATGTTAGCTACCAGTTTTTAATTGTTTGAACCCACTGTATAAATACATATTATTGAAACAGGCTGCAGTAAAAAATAATTTAAATAATTTATGGATTTATAACTCGACGCATCAACCTTTTGGATTGTCTGAACATTAATTTATTTGATTGATGAATTAATTTGAAACGTCTAAATGTTGGCCATAGCCATTTCAGATTTATGAACATACTCTTGAATTATTAACTCGTATCTAATATTAAGATAATATTAAAATCCATATTATGTACAACATGTATAAGGTAAATTTACATTTGCTAAATATTTTCATATTAGGTTACTTTATTTTATTTTATTTATACCATAAACTGCAAATAAACATATAATTCAGTTTTCAATTTTAGATAGGAAAACCACTTAAATAAGCGAAATTCAATTACGTTTAATAGCGAACTTATTCTACGAGTTTAGTTATCCTTTTGACATAACTTCTCATCGGTGTGTCTGTAAAGGACAGCTTTACTCGTTTTCAGACATTTTGAGTCACCCATCCTCGTTATCATTGAGAGAAGTAATATCGTACGGATAGGCAGTAACAACGCTAGTAGAATAAAAGCGGGACGTCCGTTTTGGTCGTCACTCACTTTAAAAAAGGTTTTTCGTCCGTTTCATCTTTTTCTTTTCTCCTCAAGTCAACTTAATAGGACGAATGTGAACCTCGATGTTACAAAGTGTCGCTTGTGTATGTTTATAAATAAGGTTGGTATTTGGTGTTTCGGGGCATAATCCTTTCAGAAATACAGCAGAAAATAACGTGAAGAATATCAAACATATCGAATTTATTATTGATGTAGCTAGTAGTTTTCCAAATTAAATGATTTGTAATTTATTACCTGCAAAGTTTTATTGGAGCACTTCAGTAATAGCTTGGATATGGTTCTGAGATTGCTCCCGAATTACGGGTCTCATTGAATTTGAAGCTTTAGTGGAGTGGCCCTTCTAAATCTGCCCCTTTTTTAGGGATAATTTTGTTTGTGCATATATGGCCGATTTTTAACATTTTTGTAATATCGTTGCGGTTTTACATTTAAGTATTTCTTAGTGTCACCATTTACAAAATCACGTTTTATTGTGATTCAATGAATGATGTCAACTTTATTTAAAACAAATATATTTTTTGTCAATTAAAGAACAATTACTGGATTGTAATAATATCAATTTTCAGTGTATTATCACATAATTTTATTTTGCTATAGACTTATAATATAATAAGGTTGAATATTTATTTAGGTAAAAGTAAGCAGGTATACAGTTTTACTAATCTAGTTACTTTAAAAATATCAGCATCGACAAAATTAATACTATTGAGGAAATACATAAAATTAGTGTCCAGGCAAAATGAGTAAGAATGTGGCAATAGTGATCACAGTTTTGGCACACCTGGGGAAATTGTATTCATGTAAAAACAGAAATGGAATTGAATATTTTCAGGAATCTCCTAGATGTCGCAATTTATTTGCCGATAAAATATTAAATTCAGTTATACATATTGCAATGTTTTTATTTTCACAATCGGGTTCTGTTCAGTTTTTAGATTTATTTATAAACACAGTCCAACTCAGTCTAATTTATCTCCACTACTTTAACACAATTTATATTCACAGAACTATTTACAAATTATCTTAACTATACGGCAGTAGAATACTGAATGAATCCCATCGCCAGCTGTCCTCTTTATATATTTCTCTCGGAATTCTCTAGTAGGTCAACTAGCCTTCGGGAAATTTTTTTCGTGTGTTCTCGAAGATGCAAAGAAATTCCATGAATGTCTGTTAGAGCCAGCCGCCGGCCTCGGGTCGACAGGCCAACATTTCGAGTTCCACGAAATATCAGATGAAGGCCGATTGTACAAGCTATTGGATTAATTCTCGTAACAATATGTAAGAAATACGTAAACAAGTATTCGCGATTTAAATGAGTTGAGAGTAGCGCAAATGATCAGGGTTCTCGATTAGAAACAATATATTGTCTTGCATTCAATGGAATAAAAGTCTCTAAAAGATAGAAATGGAATTGTCTTCTATTATTTTGTGATTATCAATTTCAAAATCAAGTTATTCGTATAAATCATTTATAATGACAATCAATATATGTAGATATAATTTGTCTTATTGTTTAGAACCTGATATGATTACAAGAGAATATTACATGGATTTATGCGAGGCTATTGTTTCAGCTAAATTTATATTTTCTTATAAATTGCAAATACACCATGAATCAACAGTTCGTAAAAATGATCTGGACAAAGTATATTGTAAGATTTTGGACAAGATATGGCAAGAATTAACGATAAACCGAATATGTGGTCGAATAAACTACCTATGTAAAGAGCTGAAATTTTAAAATCATAGTGGAATATGTAACTCTATCAATTGTCTTTTTCAATTAGTAAATACGTTCTTCCCAAAACCAGTAAATGTCGTATAGATTAGATGTATTTGAATAATGCATCAAATATGCGAAAAACTTGACATTACTTAAAAATTTATTGTACTCAGTTGAAGTATCTTATCTGATTTGTTTATGTCACTCACTGAGACAGTTACTGCCATTTGCTGAACCCGTTAATGTGCTAGAAACATCAATTGGAAAAATTGAAAGATTTACCTAAATCGGTAATGCGATGCAAAATTAAGAAAGTATTTCGAAGAACCAAGAAATGCAAATGTTGGTTACTCTAAAGCAAAATATATCGATGGAGTGTTCAGAAAATAATATTTGTGAGCAGTTTAGTTATGCGCCAGTTATAATTTGTGGCGTATGACAGAGAGGTGTTTTACACCCCAGAATTTTTAAATTGTAAAGTAACAAAAGTAACAGAAGGTAATTTTGTAGTTGTAATCCATTTGATCTCAAATATAATAGAAAAAAAAACAGATTCCAGTATATCCAATAAAAATACTTTGCTGAAAATTGTACTACGTCCTACCAATTACCAAAATTATTAAAAAAATCTTTAATAAGGGTTTAGACCAACTGGAAGACAATCCTTAACAATTATTACATAAGTCCTCCAAATACTATACTGACAACTAAGACAACCAGATTAAAATAGCAACCATGCCTTGGGTTGCCACCTTTTTTTAAAAGAAAATAAAGTATATTTACTATTTGAGGTAATATAATAATCGAAATTACTTAAAAAAAATAAAACAGCATCTGAAAATAAAGTATTCTTTATTTAACATTTTTTCATGCTTAGATATTTTTAGTTAATTATAGCAACATCAAAGAAATATTTGTTATTGAAGAATGTTTAAACAACATCCTTGCTATTTCTGATGAGAATTTAATCAAAAAAATCTTTTGAATGAACTTGCGTCTTTAAATGAAGAATTTTTTTTCATCTAGAACATATATATTAATATTACGTTCTTGTAGTTTCATAGTTTTAAGTATGTGAACAAATCGCTCATTTATGTTGCTCAATGAAGATGGTCAATTTGTGTGTCTGAAAACCACTTACTAGGTACACTCATTGAGTAAATATATATTAATTATTTACTCACTGGGTACACTACGACTTTGTTCAAGAACAATATGAAATTTCTGTAAATTTTCTGACTAACTTCAGGTGAAGACATCTCAGTTCATCATTTTGCCAGTTACATACCCAAAGATTAGATCTTCTTTTCTTTTAATTAATTCTTTCAGTTTTATTGAAAATATTTAAAATGTAACTACAAAGATGTAAGTAAACATCAATCAAGTCACGATTATCATTGTTATTTAGCAACGAGAATTTTTAAAAAATAAAATAATTGCTTATGGCTGAAAGAGAGCCATCAGTCATCTACTTCCTACATGGCGCTTGAGTTCATAAAGATCTCCATCTATGAATTATTTTAAATCTTGTCTCCGCACAGCCGAGTGGGAAAAATTAACATAAATTAACATTTTTATTTATGTTAGGCAAAAAAAAATTAAATCTTAAAAAATCGAAACAGGTAAAATAAAGTATTTTCACGTATTTTGCGTATTTGACCAGGTCTGCCGTTTTGCAATTTCGCATCTAATTTTGAAACTGCTGCTTCCACGCCACATATTATGCTCTCTGTTGGTATGTGAGAGGGAGCAATAGCGTAATTGAATCCCTTAGCCAACACGCCAATCGAGGAAGTGTTCAATTGGACCGAAGATAAGTTATAAACGGTTTTATTCGTTTCCAATTGCCGTGAGGTTAGACTGTGACCGTTATTTTCCGAGACAAATTCGTTTGGGGCTTCTGTTGGAGCTTCAATTTGTTAAATTTTGCCAGTTGTTGCATTGTTCAGTCAGTCCTTTCGTTATTCTTATACACCTTCTCTGAATGCTAAAACGCCTCTTGGCATAAGGAGAATGGCCGCAGTTAAGTATCGGATAGGACAGTAAAGGTTGCACTGTCCCATAATATGCTGTCTTCACAATCTGTTCAGATACAAAATTTACCAAACTCCTGATCATCAAAAGCTTTTTATTTATTTATTTATATGGTTTTCGCACGTCAAACCTCGATCTAGTGTAACCGCCAATACCCACACAACGCCATTTTAATTCGCAATCCAATATTTTCTTAAGAGTAGTTTTTCAACATGTTGACTTACTTTATTGGATGACAACCAATCCATTACGTTTTTAATACATTCCTCATACCCAAATTTGTCATGGATGAGCTACAATTTATTACAAGCAGAGTTGTATCGTCTGCATACATTACAACGTGGTAGTCGAAATATTATTTGGCGCATTGTTATTATAGATTAAAAATAAGATAGGACCCAACAATGATCTTTGGGACACACCATAGTATTCTGATTCGATATTATTATACCTCACATATTGTCTTCTCTATTTTAAAAAAAATATAAAACTGACACTACTTTTATCAAAATTATAAACCTTAAGCTTTTTTGATAAAATGTCATGACTGATAGAATCAAAAGCCTTGCTTAAATCATGAAAGGCAGCTTCAGTGTGCAGAACCCTCTAGAATACATTTTGTCAAATCATTTACTGCTGCTACAGTTCACCTATTGGTTCTATATCCAAACTGACTTGGTAAAAGTAGAATATTTTCCTCAAAAAAATTAATAAACATTAATTGTTGATTTAATATTGTTTCAAAACTTTTACCAAAGATAGGTGAGAAATATATTGGTCTAAAATTTGTGAGTTCTCCCTTGTTACCTTTTTAGGGTTCCGTATATACAATATACGGATACCCTTATAATACCACTCCTGATTTCTGCCTTTGTCACATTATAGCAATTTTCTCCTAAACTACTGGACGGAAGAGGTTGAAATTTGGCACCAATGAATAGTTTGGTGACCCGATCAGGAGTACATACCCTAAAAGAAGAAATTTTGATTTTAGCGGTACTTTTTTGGGGGGGGGGGACTAAAAGAAATCGACCGTTCCCCCCCTGATCTCCGAAATTACTGAGCCTAAAATTTTGAAAAAATAGGAAATATAGAACGTTGCCTGGACTTTACAGGAAAAATAAGGAGAAACCATTATTATTAATTTTGGGGGGCAAATTATAGAATTAAATGAAAATAAAAAAAATGTCAACCCCATCACGTAATACATCAAATCCCATTCTGAGGAACATAAATATATTTTTTTCATATTTAAAAATATATATTATAGTTAAAAAGATATTAACGAAAATATACCAAAATTTACCCATCCCCCCCTTATCTCTGGAACTATAAATCGTAAAGTTTTGAAAAAAATTGGAGGCATAGGGACCGTTTACTGCAAAAATAAGGAGAAGCCTCTACTTTTAATTATAGGGGCAAATTGCAGAATTAAATGGAAAATATAAAATTAAAATTGTTTCTAACCCATCGTGTTATATATTACCCATTTCCCCTTTTATTCCCCAAACTATAAGACCTAATTTTTTTTGTTTACAGGACAAATATGAAGAAATCCCTAATACTAATATTGGGCGCCAAATTATAGAATTAAACGGAAAATAAAAAAATATGTTTAACGCATCATGCAATACATCAAATGAAAGGGCTCATCATGAGGAATACAAATATATATTTTTCATATTTTTAAAATTAATTCTTTACAAGATATTAACAGAAAGATATAAAAAATTCTCATTTCTCGCTTTATACTACCTAAAATTTTGAAAATAATTAGGGGTACTGGGTCTCAAATTTATAAGAAAAATTATTAGAAAACCCTCCTAGTAATTTTAGGGACAAATTATACAATTAAATGGATAATAAAAATTCAATTTTCAAACGCATCATGTAATATATCAGATAAAAGGCTCATATAATATTTTTAAATCATTTGTTTAAAAGATATTAACAAAAAAATTTAACATCGACTTTAGAAACTACACTATTTAAATTTTGAAAAATATATTTTATTTGTATTTTCAAATAATTTGAATAACAGATTTAATAATTTATAATTTATAACTTGATCTAGTTTGCCGTTTATCTTCCAATCTAGAGCGCCTCAAAATTCATACAGTAGATTATACAAGGCTTCCCTCAAAGTTTATTAGTAAAATATAACTCTAATGTTAATTTTTGGGGGCAAATTAGAAAATGAAATACATATGTATTCTTATAAAAATCAAGCGAATCCTGAAGCAGATAAAATAAAAAGTCTATGTGTGAAAATGAAAGTGTATATTCTTTAAAAATATAAAACGTTTCCTTTAAAAGATATAAGGGTAAATATAAGAATGCACTCATTCCCTGCTTGTCTGAAACTGGAATATTAGAATCTTGAAGGTGGTACGGAACCCCTAGTATGCGACTATTTTAATATATTTGTAAGCACAATACTCTGGATGAATAGATTAATTAAATTTTATTTTATTGTCATTATTATTTTAACAGTAAAGCCATAGAGATCTTTTCTTTTACTATTTTATAGATTAAATATAGTCACGTATATTATTATAGCTAAATATAGATTGGCGACATTGATTTAATTACGTTATTGGATCAATATTGTTGTGCTGTCATGTGAGTCAATATGTCTGTCTGCATGAAAAAAAAAACGTTAAATTAATTGCATTTTAGTTTTGTATTATTGTCGCTATTGCTATTAGTTCCATTTTTTGATTTTTTGATTTGCCACAAAGCAAGATTGTATATTAGTTCACCTGCTGAAGTAATTGTCATTAGCTTGTTTTTGCGTTTCATTTATTAGTTTTCTGTACCTGGTTTGAAATGAATTTATTAACGAAATGTGGATTGTTTGCATGTATTTCACTACATAAATTTAATGCATTTTTCTGATGTCAGTTGTAATATTTATGAATTTGTCAAATTTTTCTTCTAAAGTTGAATTGCTTTCTTTTACGAAACTCTAATTTGCTTCACCAAATTCAGTATTCATTTCAAAAAGACCTTTTCTCTGAGACAGGTCTATACATTATCTGTCTGCTAGTTTTGATCTTTATGTTAGTAGATCTAAAGTTAAAATTAATAGGCTATGTTCTGGACATTCAAATTTTCTCTGAAGTGTAGTGTATATTTCCGTATATAAATCTCTGAATATGTGGGCATGAGATGTAATATAATGTTCTACACCGAATACAAAGTTCAAAATTGGTGAATACAAACCGACTTACTTCAGTTTTTGGCCGAGTTACTAATAGTAGTAATAGTAGTAGGAATTATAGCTATTCATCAATATTATATAGAATATCGTTAAGTGCTACAAAAACATTTTTCATGCGCCCCGTTTTACTTTTTAGGGCAGAGCAAACTTTATGAGCATCCACATTTTATTATTCAGAACCGATATTTATTCGGTAGGGAAAAATTGGAGAATATTTTCCGATGAAAAATATGAGTTACATTCTTTCTCATATCAACAGATTTCCATCTTTGCGTTCCTTCTTCCAGCATCTCATACCTACCGTGTATTACGTCATAAATACGTAACACACGCTTCTTCCACAACTCAGGTTGACTTAGTGGATGTCTGTGAACGCTGGCTGCTGACACTACTGAGCAGAGAGCAACGAGATCCGTCGTAACGTGGGGCACACGTGTTGCAGACACGTGTAGAAATCACAGCGAGCTAATAAACAAGAAGCGCGGGTGCGGCCAGATAAATTGAATAACACTTGCAAATAAGCACTGTTCTGTGTTCTGTGAGCGAACACACATATTATGATAGTGCGTGTTCCGAAAGGCAGAAGACAGCTAGCAGTTAACAACCAGCTTCCCCATTTAGATATATTGATGATAGTCCCCAGCCGTTCACTAACGAACGTTTTCGAATTTGCCATTCTCCATCCTAGGGTTAGCAAATAGCTAATTATTGGATTATATTTACAAGTTTATGGCACTCATTAATATAATGTAAATATACACTTTGTGACTTCTTTAATAACAGAGTATATAATTAAAATAATAAAGAAGTAATGTAGTGCCATAAAGTTGTACGTATAATCTAATAGTATGAGAGTTTAAAAGTTTAAAATAATGAGTAGAAAAAAAGGACATCGAGTAAATTTGAATTCGGTTCTTCCATTGGAAGTGATGCTTTCTTAGACCATTTTGAATCATGTCTCTTGGACTGTATTGAAGAAAAATCTTTCACCTCTCTCTTTAAACTTGAAAATGTCATTCAAACTTGAATATCTCATTCAAAAAGACACACAATCTGAAACAGGACTTATCCGAGAGTATTACTCCATTTCTCTTCGGTCCAGTCTGAATGTTCCCGGCTAGACGCTATGTAAAATGTGGTCTTCTGAGTGGTTCTGAGTGTAACCTTTGGTGTGTCACATTTTGGTTTTCTCCATGAAGATGACAGGCACGGCGATGAGTTTACAAATATAGGCTTTGGGTTAGGTGTGATACATCGTCACTAGAGTTGGAACAAAGCTGAATTAACGTTTCAGTACTTTTCTTGCAATTTTTATGTATGATTTTAATGACATTCCTGGTAAGGTTTCGGCCACTTAAGATATTCACACATTTTGTAGATAAAATGCACCGATTGATATCCGGTCAGTAAGAACCAAATATTCTAAACTGTAGTAGCGTTTAGAAAAAAAACAACGTAAATATCTAATAAGACAGGCATTCTTGATTTATATACAAGAGTGTTGAATTGTTATTGCTTAAACAAAGTTCTTTCCTTTCTGCTTTGTAAATATTTTATGAGGAGTGTACCTACTGGAGATGCGGATTTATAAATACACAGTCTACATTTTATATAGTGCTTTCTGACATAAAAATAAATATTACCTGTATGATACGTACATTCGTTGACATTAGATAAATAAAGGTATAGTTGTGTGCTATTTTCAATATCTTCTTTTTCATTATTTTTAAGTTTTCTTGGGAATAACATCATAATTGAATTAAAAAAACTGTATATTGAAAGAAAATACCAAACGTTTCAAAGTCGATTCTGACTTCGTTGTCAATGGCTTTAAAATATATAATTAAAATGTAAATTGCAAAGTTTGATTTTTGACATTTAAGTTGACATACAATTTTTGTTGTTTTTAAATATACAGGTAGCACAAAAAAATCTAAAGATCATGTATATTAAGTTAAACAGCTTTCAAGTATGAAGAATTTGAAAGAGTTGTCTTAAGAATTTATAAGTGGCGTTCCTAGGTACGACTTTGTTATAAGATAGCGCATTCGTAAAAAATGCGATCAAAGAATTCTGCTGTTTCAGTGATCCGATTAACGTCATAAGGGAAAACCTAGGAAAAACTTATGAACTATCCCGATACTGGGTTGTTCAAAAGAAGATGATCATTAATAATTTCTTCCTTAATTGTTGGTAACCAGATACGATTGAATTCTACAGAAGTAGAAGCGATTCAATCATCTTCATTCGAAAGAGTTAAGGCAGACTCTTTTATTTAATAAGTAATATTAATAGTTTACACTTTTTCGTAACATATTTTTTCAAATTGTGAAATTAATATATTCACCCAAGACATGATTATAACTTATTATTATGTGTAAAAAATATACAAATCCCAAAGTAATAACTAAGTTTCGACAATCGAAATGTATGAAAATATATATAAAATCTAATAAACAATTAATCCTTAAGCAAAAGAATTTTTTCATAAAGAAAGATTTTTCATTTTCTACACAATTTTGTTGAAGTTTGTTTTTAATTCTCTTCGATATTCTTACAGAATATACTTCTACCACATAGAAATTTTAACATAATACTCTTAAGAAAAATAATCGTAAGGATTTACATTTTGTAGATGAGGTGAACATTTATATATCGCCTAAGAAATTTCTACGCAGGACTATAATGGTGCAATGATTTTTATAAGTCACTGTAATCACAAACGATATGTTTCTTCTTCTAAAGTCTTGAATAACAAATGCCTCAATTCAGTTCTGGTGAGATATTGTGCTTTTCCAGCGCTGCCAAGAGTTAGATTTTTGTTTCACTTGCTGAAGACACATTTTCATTAATTGCATTATTACCGACTTTGGCCAAAAAATGTTTAGTAGTTGAAATATTTATACCTTTTGTTTGTGGATGTTATTGTCAAAAACCATAAAGATGAACTAGATGATGGTTCATGTCAATGTGATTAAATACTTTATCTGTATTTCCAAATTTCTCTATTATGTAATATATTTAAATAACTAAACACACTTAGGTAGATTTAGAAATCTATTGTGAATAGGTACGAAAGATATTTTAGGAATTGGAGGAAAATATGTGAAAAAAAATTCTCGCTTCTATATTGTTAAAAATCAATTAACTCACCATTTTAAAAATACATGGTAGTTAAAGATTACCAACAATACCAACAGTTAACCGTTAATTCTTGTTTGGAAAAAAATTAAACGGACATTGTGTAGGAAGCAAATTTACAAAATCTCTATTTATTGCGAAACAGAGATGGAGTTAAGCTCGTTTAGCCTTCCTTGAAAGTAAAACAAATAATGGGTGAGAATTAAACACTATGAAGTCTGGAAGGAAATTAAGTTTATCCATAAATTTGATTTAGCAGTGAAATGAGCAAGGAAAACTGTAGGTTAGAGAACTGGCTCGGCTCCACCATTGATGCAATTAAACATGATTTGTATTTTCGGCCATTTGCACAACTCCCCAAATGACGAATGGCCCTTTGAAACGGCGAACAAAGACTCTTATCTGAGCGATTGTTGATTTTATGGCTTGGTGTAGTGGGGTGGGAGGATGGCGAAACCTCACCACCAACCAATACCGAAAACTTATTATTCAACTTTCAGTTCAGAGCTTCGCCCATTAATTTTTAGCGTTATTGTTTTATGATTAATACGAAGAATGATTTGGAAGTTTTCGGGAGAACAGGATTTGCCTTGCTGAGGTAATTAGCTTCGGAGCTTTATTTCTAAAAGAGTAAAGAAATATATAAATTTAACTACGAGTATAAGAAGAAGAATAGGTTCGTAAACACGAATATACAGAAATATAATTTTGTTTACAAATTTTAATTTTGCCTGCACTGATGTTAGCTTGTTAGAGATAAATAATTGTGAAGTGAGGTTGTTTGTTTTATCAACACAAAGTCAATGAAGTCTGTTGAGGAAGTGGCTACTAAGATTAGTAAAACAATTATTTCTTTAGTTTTTAGGAGTAGAGCACTATATACTACTAGTCCAGTTAATGAAGGCAAAAAAACGGTAATACTGGCTAACTTGTCCAAACGGGACCGATTTTCCTAAAAATTTGGAGTCAATTCAATTCTTTTCGTGTTAATCGCTAGTGAAATTATCGATTTTTCAACAACAAAAAAAACATGTTTTCATACGGTTTTTCATAAATAACTTAAAAAATATGCATTTTAAGAAAAAAACATTTGGCACAAAAATGTAGCTTATAAAAAAACAGAAAAAAGGGTTTATGGTTTCTGTAAAACCAATACAAACGAAGTTATAGCCTGTTGAAAATTTCTTTTTATTTGTCAAAACAAAAATTGAAAGGTTTATCGTGAAATAATTAAAAAACAATGCATTTTTCGGGAAAAGTTTATATATAATTAAGCTAGTTATGACATAAATAAGATTTTTTTTATTTTTTGACAAAAAATTTACAAATTACCCCTTAAATACCCAACCCCAGTTGAAATAAATTACTGCCACTTCACAAATCACCAATTTGTAGGCTTTTTCATAAGCTAACAGCTCATGTAAATTGAAAATATATTTAACCCTTATTTTTGAAAGGGCTTGAGCTGAAAGGGTAGCCTAATGGTACTATTTACGACAAGTACAAACTTTAAACGGTCATATCTAACATAATTTTTATCCTATAAAAAACATAAATTAGAAAAAAAAACCTACAATTGTGTGCTTTACAAAATTTTGCCTATATCTCATAGTTTTTAAGTTATTTTGAAAAAAATACAATTTTTTGACTGTTTTCAAAAATGCTTACTTTAAACCGGTCAAACTTTCTGAGCCTATTTGAAATAAGTTAGTCAAGTGATTTGTAAAGTGGTAGCAATTAATTTCAACTGGGGTGGTATTTAGGGGGTAATTTCTACATTTTTTATTGTCAAAAAAAAAACAAAAAAAACCTCATGTATGTCATAACTCGCTTAATTTTCGTACTACAGACTTTAATAATCAAAAAACAAATTAGAGGATAGTTTTCAACCAGTTTAAAAAGTATTTATAAACTTTTCTTGAAAAATGCATTGTTTTTCAGTTATTTCACGATGAACCTTTTCATTTTTGTTTTGACAAATAAAAACAAAATTTCAACAAGCTCCGTTTGTATTAGTTCTACAGAAACCACAAGCCAAACATTTTCTTGTTTTTTTTATAAGCTACATTTTTGATCTAAATGATTTTTTTCTTAATGTTCATATTTTTAAGTTATTTACGAAAAACCTTATAAAAATATGTTTTTTTTTTGGTTGAAAAATCGATAATTTCACTTGGGATTAATTACAAAAAATTGGCTTTCAGAAAAAAATTTAATGGAAAAAATTGCTTAAATTTAATTAATTTATTCATTCCCGGATTTTTATTTCATATAATATAATATAATTTGGTGAACATAAATGCTTCAATTGTCAACATTGTTAAAATGAATGTATTTTAAAGAGCGTTTGTAGGATATTTTGAGGTGACTACTATGGCTAACTCCTGCCTTCTAAGGTGATCTTTCTGATGCACTCTTGTTCTCTCGCGCGAATATTTATAAAGGATTCGCTACCCCTCTAAAATGTCACTTGGATCATGGGCATATATTGTTTACAGCACTAGCTTTTTATTCGGAAGAATAGTTTTTACCGCTACTGATTAACTATTTTCGCTTTAGTGCCGTAAATAATGAAGCATTGTAATGTTGCCACTTTGTGTGGCTCATTCCAAGCTGTAGTAAGCTTTGGAAACTTACCTTTGCTCCTCTAGGGGTAATATGCAATATCCTCTTGTTAGAACACTACCGAAATTGCCTTCAGATAGTAACGTGTCTTCATTAGATCGCTGGTCTTCGAAATCTGCGTCCGGGCTAGTTTGTGGGTGGCCATCATGTTTTGCCTAACGCTAGTGAAATACAAAATTATAAGACCTGACAGCGGGCTCCGAACTTTTTTGACAATTGTATTGTTGTAGCAAATTACAAGGTGCCTTAAACTCCTACTCGAACAATACTCTAGCTGGAGTCAGTCCTATGCTGCTGTGAACGGCTAGGCGATAGGCTAACAGGAATGGGGGTATATGGTCATCTCAATGACGCTAATTGTTGCTAACGTCATTAGATATATATTATTTATCGGTTCTGTAGAATCCTTATACCATTATATTATATAATTTTAATTCAAATTTTAGGCGCCTTCACCACGTATACGTCTTGCCAACTGTATGTCCTTTGGCATGATGGTTACTGGTTTCACGTGGATGACACTTTTACGTGCTGTCTTTGTTGCTAATTTTTCCGAGGTGCTTTACCACCAGTCGATTTTCGAGCGTTTTGCTTGGTACGGGCCATTTCGATATGACATCTAAATTAATGTAAAGTATTTAACAGCACCACGGCGACATTCACACTAACTGTGGATCTGGTTTTTGCCCTCTGGATACCCAGTATCGTACAGACCTGCGAAACAGTTGTTGTATCAGAACCGTTGCCACCGTGATTACTTCCTGATTGGATATGGCATATGCTACAGGCTTACTAAAATAATTTAAATCGATCAGAATATATTGGTTACCCCTGTCGGAATGGGAAAATGGTATTAATATTATTTATCTCAAATTGATTAAGATTGTTTTGGCATGTTTTGGTCAGTGAATTTTCCTGTGTTAGAGTATACAGGATGCTAATATTTCAACATCGCATGTCTCAATAGCGTTTTGTTTTATAATATCTGAAATATCTGTTTCACGTGTAATAATCTTTATAGACTCCTCTTGGTTTGTTTATTTTGTAGGGTGATGGATTTTAACTGAGTGTCCATTTCTGGTTTGGTTATTGACAAAAAATAGTTAGGGTTAATGACATATCATAAATACCCTTCTCCAATATTTTAACGTTTTAAGTAACTAGATTTCGATCTCATGATTTTATTATTACCTTACTTATTACACAAACATATTTCTCTTAATTCCCTACATAATTGTTTTTAATATACATAAATATCAAAATATTCAGTTTCTTTATCATCAAGGAGCTCATTTACTGATTTGATAGCTTCTGGAACTGTTCTATTTTTGTGCAATAATAGCTACTAATGACTTGTATATAATTTTCCTTTTTTTAGGATTAGTGATTTTCTTTGAATTAGTATCCCAGGCATGGTCAAGGTGCTAAGCACGAAATATTGACTAGGTACAAATCCCATTACATGAAACTAACCGTTGTAGAAAACATTCTAATGTCCGACATAAATATTTGTACATCTAACAAACCAATTTTAGGTTTCTATACTATTATAAAATTGTAAGTTTGTCTGTTTGTTTCTTTATTGGTTTGTTTGTTTGTTTCTTCGGGCATCACGTAACAACTACTTAACTGATTTTGCTGAATCTTTTTTTGTTGCGAAGCCTATAGTTTGACTTAAAATCTGGTAGACATTTTATCTCTCTAAATTGACAGAAACTGTAGATATAGCGAAAAAATTTCTACCATGTTGTGTAATACAATTACTCAATTGGTTCCACCGCATGCACAAAATATTAGATAGTGGCATCAGCTTAGCTTATATTCTAAATTCGGAATGTGCAAATGTAACATGTTTCGAATTAACAAAAATCAACATATAATTTTACAGGCTGTTCTATATATGGGAAACTTAGAGCGGAGTAGAATTACATGGATTTAAGAAATCTAAAAAAAGTTATATTTGGTGTCCTATAAGCAGTTGGATATATACGATGTGGTGGAAATAAGGGGGAGTGGAATTAGTTATACGGGGTAGTCCAAAAACTAAATTGAGTGGGCTATAAACAGTTACATATACCAAGTGGTTGAAAAAGGGTAGAATATTAATACAGTAAATAAAAAAAACTTAAAAAATGTCTTAGGTAAGCAGTTAGGATCTTTGAATTATGTTCATAAGATACTATAGTGATGAAATGGGTTAAAGAAATGTTAGAAGAAGTTGTTTATACAAGGTGTTTGAAATTATAGTTTATGTTATGGTTAAAAACTTGTTTTATATGCACAAGTAATTACATATATAGGATGGCGGAAATATGTAGCGGAGTATAATTACAGTTATACAGGTGAGTTTAAAAATATTTTAAAGTAATGGTATGATCTACAAGCTGTTCTACTTACCGGAAAGCGTAGGATCGGGTAGGATTCTAAGGATTCAGGGTCGTACAAAAAGGTTGTTGAAATATAGTTATAAATATAGCTTACAGTTAAAATTATACAGAGTGGGTAAAAAATGCTAAAAAAATGTTGTTATATAGCACTTGCATATATAGGGTACCTGAAGTATAGTGCGCTGTAAAGTTATAGTTATACAGTGTCATTCAAAAAAGGTTGTAAATGAAGGGTGGTTTAAATGAAGTGTGGGGAGAAATTATACTTTAATATATCTTAAAAAAATATAAGGAAAACATGTGAAATAGCATAGTTCATAATAAGTTGCAAACATGGGAAAGTTGAAACATAGGGTGAAGAAGTGTTATGATAATTATTTAAAAAATATTATATTGGTTGACCAATAAGCAGTAGCGTATACAGGGTAGTTGTAATTCATACAAGGTGATTCAAAAACATGTTGAACAAATTTGTTATTTTCGGTGCCCCATAAGCAGTTGCGGTTGTGGTGAAATATATTTGGCATTGGTAGCCGATAAGAAGTTGCAAATACAAGGTGATTGAAATAGTGGGTGGAGTAGATTTATAGTCAAACAGGTTAGATACTTTTTTTTCTAGGATAGAACATGAGCTGTTTCATATCTGCAATATCTAAAAAATTTATATTTGGTTGCCCCTTAGCAGATGCACATACAGGGTGATTGAAATATTTTGTAGAGTAAAATTATGGTAATACAGGGTGGTTCAAAAATAAGTTGTAATGTTTCACAAATTGGCAGCGGTGTATACAGGATGGTTTTAATGTATATGGAAGTAGAGGTAGTTATACAAAGCGGTTAAAATTTTTTTTGCATAAAATTGTTGTATAGGGTGGCCAATAAGCAGTTGCAGTTTGGGTGAGGGTTTAAATATAAGTTTGGTCTTAGGGTGCAAACCTGTGTTTTTATATTTGTGATTTACGAAGGGTTCCACATCATTTCCATTAGGATGGATAAAAAAAGTTAAAAACAAATGTTATATAGTGTAGACCATAAACAGTTGCATTCTACTAAATGGAATATCTGAAATATGGGGAGAAGCAAGATTGTAGTTTTAGAGTATATAACACAATGTTAGAAAAAGCTCATATAAAAGTTGATTAATATATAGAGTAAAGAGAAATTTTACTTTAAAATGTAGTAAAAAAAGTAAAATATCAGAAATAATTGTTATACAGGATACACCATAAGCAGTTGCATAGCTGAAATATAGGGTAGAGAAAAGTTATAGTCAGGTGTTCAAAAAATTATAAAACAGCAGCATATACAGGATGGTTGCAATATAGGCTGAAGTAGAGTTACAGTTATTCAAGGTGATTCAAAAAATGTGAAATAAAATAGTTATATAGGGTGGCCCATAAGTACTTGCAGTTTGGGTGAAATATATTATATTAAGTAGGGTGGTTCAAACAAGTTTAAAAAAATTTATATAGGATAACCCATATGTTTCATAAGTTATTTCTTTTTGCGAAGGCTTGAACGTACGCGGGTAAACGGCTATATATGTATATATATATATATATATATATATATATATATATATATATATATATTGCTGTTATCTTTCGATTTGTTAATAAACATACACCTGGAAAACCTTCT
The DNA here is from genome assembly GCA_034190945.1 of Octodonta nipae. Taxonomy (NCBI): domain Eukaryota; kingdom Metazoa; phylum Arthropoda; class Insecta; order Coleoptera; family Chrysomelidae; genus Octodonta; species Octodonta nipae. The sequence continues at coordinate 65,438,902 of CM067217.1, read as the reverse complement.
ACTGAATCATGTAATACACTGAGAGTGCTCAATGCAATTCAGGCCATGAGTACTGCCAATCGCTATAATATTAGTTCCAAAACGTCTGCAGTATATAATCTTGTGGTTTATTCATTAAGATTATCAAAAATTCTCTTATCGTAATACTTCATTTTCATTCACCTTGTGATTTGTACAGGAGTAAAGGATTTACATGACATTCCTAAACAAATAAGTCCAGCTAACTGCATCTTATGACGAGCTAACTCCCTCCAAAATTTGAATGTTGAAAGATTTTTATGTTGTGGATGTCTTTCATTATTAATAAATCACTTCTTTTTAATGTATGTTTATTAAAAGTTTTTCAATTGGAATCATGTATTCTAAAAATATTAAGTATATATGAACACTCTTTTTGTAAGAACATCAACTCCTACAACATACCAACATTTCAAATAATTTGGCAGAAGTCCATTTTTATTTTTTATATTAATTGCAGTTATTATTTGTGTTCATGTTGTTAAAATTTTACATCATATTGTTAAAAGTTTACATAATATGAACTTGGTTAACATACAAATGCTTTTCTGATGTTCTGATGTACGTCTGATTTTTAAAAAATCCAAAGAGAGAATTGGAATGTTTTTTAGAACGAAAATCAAATTATGTGTTGGTATTCTAGATTAATTATCTGTTGGTCTTCGTTAGAAGCTTACGCTTCAAAAAGTGTTGGGCTACTGTAAAGGGAAGAGACGAAAAAAATGTCCGAGAAGTAATTAATTATAGAAATCCAGTGAAAGGTTTCTAATTTAGATGTCAGCTTAGAGATGATAGTAAATAAACATAAAATGAAATCGGATGTAAAGAAGGGTTGATTTGTTGCGAATACGTACTAATGCAACGTAGGCCGTGACGTAATTTATTCCGATAATATTATTAATAATAAAAACGAGGTAAGATATAAAAATGGAGATTGTCATGTGGAGCTTGGACGCTTGGTCTACACGTTTTTCTCGTTTACTAGGTTTAACAAATTTTCGTTGATAAAAGAAACTACTCAAAACGGGCAATGGATGATTGTTAAAACGTACCTCTATAGTTTCAGTCCTTGATTTTGTTAGTTAATTATTACAACAGTTATTTTTCCTCTAGCTATTTACGTCTTTTCCTGCCTGGGTTACTAGTCAATACTGAGTACCTGATTTTGGAGAAAACATATTTTGATGGATATTGTTATCATAGCCAATCAGTTCGAGTTAATTATACAAGGCAGAAGCATCACTTTTTGCCTTTAAATCTTCTACAGAATACAAGTTAATGCTATTTAGAAGACAAGGTAATATTAGAATGGAGTTAATAAGGGATACTAAAATAGGTGCAAAACATGTAACAGTAGAATAAAAGATTGAATTGAGAAATTGCCAGGTGAAGCCGGGGAGAGACTAAGTAATTTTCATTACGTCTAATATTGATTTCCACAATCGATTGATAATTTAGGAGTGATTAGAAAGTGATGGTAATAAATTTCCACTATAAATGTAAAACTGCAAACCTGTTAACTCATGCTGGATTTCTATTTTTTATTAAACTATATGAGTGCAATTTGTATTAAAAAGTATTTAAAAGTAATATTGACCACATTCCTGATTTTCATTTTTTTACTACTAAGAGCGTTTTATAATAGCAAGTAGCGTTTCATATTGCACATTTATAAAGTTTTATTCCTAATATTCGTATTATTGTATAAATATATATTAATAGATACATTGTGTAACAAGACGCTGTGTGATAGTCTGTCTTTAAACATAACATTATTTGCATATTACGTAAAAATGAATTTCTTGCCAAAAAATAGGAATAATAGATCGGGATTAATAGTATTCGGAGAGATATTTATGTTATTTTTCTATATTTGTGTTCTTAAAAATTATATTCACTCGTCCACATTGGGAAAGAAAGAGCGGCTAGAAGAAGACAGCCATGTGGCACTTACTGTTCTACTCTCAGGCCGAATTTTCGTCGTCCATCACTAGGAAAATCATTCGGCCGGCAGAAATACGGCAATATACTGCTTTTCTAGACATCTCTTATGTCCATGATTTCTTGGCTACATTTGGATCGAACAGGACCGAACTGTGATATTTAACAAATTAATAAATTGTAGAATAATACATATACAAATGATACAATCTAGTAAGATTAATACAATATTAATTTTTTATTCTTATTGGAAAGACATTGTGAAGGCAAATATCTATATATATAAATAGGCAAAGACAAAACGGTTAGATACCATTTTCTCCTCTGTCCCTGAAAGAATTTCTTTATTTTTGTTTTATTTAGTAGCAATTGACGATCTACAGTGCAGAATGCTTACATTTTTTTATAATATTGCTTCATTCATTAAATAAAATAAAATAAAAAATTCATAATTTACGTCAATGCCAAACAGTGCCAGATTGCTTGGAGAGAAAATCGTAATGGATTGACTCGAAAAACGAACAAAATTAAAATTAATAAATTTTGATCAGTTTCGAAAGTTAATCCACACTATCACGCTATTCAGATCTCACGCATAAAAATGTATATTATGTAACTATTTATGTGGCACTCGCAAGTTTCAAACTTTCATTTCTTTCTAAATATCTTTGTCAACTAAAATTAGTATTGTGTATTGCGTGGCAACTGATCAATGTGTTTCCGATAATATATTATTATTTTAACATTATTCGTTTAATTTATATTGTTTCTATTTTAAAGTCTAATAGTTTCATACGATTTAATTAAGACTATAAAGCCCAGGATATGAAAACAATATGAGATATTAAGATAAAAATCTGACATTGGCAATAGAATTGTTCTCGGCTATCTTCGTTTTAACGAGTTTGATTATTTTGATTTCAGTTTGACATATAATAACATTGTAAGCCGTTAGGTTAATGTACCTTTTCAATCCAATGTGAAAAAGTGAAAATTATCAATGTATTATTTGAAAAATTTCAATTTCAATACACTTACTTAATGTTAGTCTGAAGTTGGCAGACAATGTAACTCGTTCCTCGAAGTTTCCTTGGACTTCCATCGTTTTAAAGTGGTTGATCTCACAACGTTTCAATAGCTGTGTATCTGCTATCGTCATCAGGTGAATGATCATTCCGCCGATAATTACAGGGTCAATGAGTTTTGCCTAAAATGAACATATTGACATTCTAAATATGTGCATTTTATTGAAAATCTATATATAAATACGCTAATGCAAAAAAGTTCGATACCATTTCCTTCTGTTTGTATTAAGTTTCTTAATTGCTAATTGATGGCCTTTAGTGTTATTAATAAAAAAAATTGGTTCAAACGGCGAACATTTTCCGTCAATAACATTTATTGCCCCATCTATTGCAAAATACCTGAACACGCGAAATTAAACTTTCCATCGCTAGAGAATAAAATTACTTCATTTATTTTCTAATAATTCAAATCAAGAATTTTTATAAATTCTTGTTTTTTATTGACGTTTTGAATTCTCAAAGTGTATTTGTATTGTTAATTTATTCAATAATAGTATGATGGCATGCAAATTTGTGTTCTTTTTTTTTAATCAGGAACAGAACGTTATTTGATTTTGCTTATTGAATATGCCTTAGTGTCGTACATGTACATTAACTGGAAGCGTAAATTAACAAAACTGAAAGTACTATCCTTTGCGAAATATTTGTTTACTTAATTACGATGTCACTGAACTATTTTGTATAACTACACAAAAAAGTGTATAATAGTAGAAAATAAATGGAAATATGCAAATTCATATAGGTATCATTCACCTGATGACGATAGCAGATACAAAGCTATTGAAACGTTGTGAGATCAACCTTTTCAAGACGATGGAAGTCCAAGGAAACTTCAAGGATCATATAGGTATATTATCTTCAAATTTTTAATAGTGATTTTGGTTGAATTTCGACCACTGGGCGACCGCTAGTATATATAAATAGGTAAAGACAAAACGGTTAGGTATCATTTTCTCCTCTGTCCCTCAACAGATTTGGATTATTTTTGTTTTGTTTAGTAGCTACAGACGACATTCAGTGCTGAAAGCTAAAATTAATTTATAATATTGGTTCACTTATTAAATAATAAAATAATAAAAAAATCTTGCTTGCTTGGAGAGAAAATCATAAAATATTGACTCCAATATGAGAGACAAACAAAATTTAATATGAAACTAGAAATTTTGGTCCTTCGCTAAAGTTATCTTATATAGTCATGCTGTTGAAAAAGGACCAACGAAAAATTATAATACATAATAATCGCCGTTTATTTGGCGCTCGCAAATTTGCTTTCATTGCATTTTAAATATGGTTTGTCAACTAAAATCAGAATTATGTTGGACTTTATCAATTTATTTCTGACAATGTCTTATTAATTTTAACCTTATAATTTTAAGTTAGAGACTTTTAATTTTTGTGGGATATCTTTCATATCATTTAACTAAAATTACAAAATTATGCGAAAAATAGTGTAGAATTGGCAACACTCAATGCTTGGTCATCTGCAGGAAATTTCATTTAAATATCGACATTTCATCACTTTTGTATAGATTAGGTTGAAAGTTTTCAGTTCAGTTAGAAAAGATTTCAAAGTATTTTCAATGTTTCAGTCTCAATTCACAGAACAAAAAATGTCGAAAAATAGGTGAATTTAATTTAATTAACAGTATGTGATTCGTATTTTCTTATATTTTCCACATGAAACATAAATCGTAATGGCTTACTAGGTTGATAAGTTTGTTTTAATTCATATTAATCAAAATATACTGAATCTTAAGATACTTGAAATTTTTATATTAATTAATGTTTTCTGACAATGTATCTTATTGTTAATTTATTTGACATTACATGGTCCCATTGCTGCAAAGTTCTGACTGTTAAAACCAAGTTTTAGTTAAAAGAAAAATATCATTGACATTTTAAAGATTTCTTTGAATATACCGTGAAAAATGTACCTACCCATTTATTAGGTTAAGTGAGGTACATTTATTCTTGAGTAAAATATATTTTTATATGACATAATTTTCCTTTGAAATCTTACATTGCTGGCTTTAAAGTTTACAACCTGAATGTTCAAAGAATTTAAAATTTAAAACGCTCTACACGACAATAGGCGTGCTTCAACACGACGTAAAACCGATAAGCAACCGGTAATCGTATTGCGCTTAACATCATTGTAAACGGTAACTCGTCACCGCGCACGAAGATTATCAGTTGTGTATCCGAAATTCGTTCTGTTGGAAGAAACCTAATATAAACCACTGCCTAATTATATTTGCTAGGTTGGTTTTCAAATGATAAACATGGCAGTGGGTGGGTAACGCTCTTTCAGACCATGTGATGACCGATGATCTTTTACGGTCCAGGAGTTGCATATAGTTCGATAGCAAAGTATTTAGTTTTGTAAATTATAGATCAGTATTGATTTTTCTGACAAGTAGTACTAATTTTCGTAGAAAATAATATTTGTAACGTTTTGTTATGCTTATAATTCTGTCATCAATATAATATTATTTTTAAAATAGTCCGAAGGTGTTATACAACAAATCATCAATCAGCGGACAGTAGAAATGTCATTAAAGATTAAAGTTTCATTGGATTGTTTGTTATCTCTATTTTTGAAATCCTTTGTGTGTAAATGACGGAAACTTTTAGGTTACAAAAAAAAATCCGCCGATAATTACATCGAACATAAACACTATTTCATTTGTGGTAATGTATAGGACATACTTATGTAAAAATAATCCTACAAAAATATCAAAAAAAAAATTTCGTGAATTATTTCTAAAAATGTAATCCAAATGAAAAATGGGGATAGCAAAGGCATCGCCTACTTTTCTGATTTTGCCTCAACTCTATTTCCTATACAGACAAAATAATGTCAATAATGTTCAACTTATAATTTTAATGCATTAGGGTCGAATTTCGACCACTGGGTGACCGCTAGTGTATTTTGAAAAGAGAATTTATTCTATTTTGAAAAATAGTATGATTCTACGTTTTAATAATATCAGAATGACACCGTTCATTCTGATATTATTATACAATAATTGTACATTTATTGTAAATAAGACTTAATATGTATTTGCATTAGTACTCGTATTACTTTAAATTTAAATATTGAAATATAATTTGTCACACTATTTTGTTTAAAATCGTATATTTCCCAGAAAAATAGAAATACCCAGACATATTTGTTTTTAGTTGAAGCTTAATTAGCATAGAATTAGGGACACTTAATGAGAATACCTTCATCTCACAATTTAGGAGTGATAGGGGACCGTTTGAGGCGGATAATACAAAAATTTTCATAGAATTTTTGTTTAAATCTGTTTATCATTTCATCTTCTTTCCCTTCTTTAGAGGTGGAAGTGAATCAGGAAAATATTTATTGTATATGGTAGCAATAATTAATTTATTACTTATGGAATTGTTTGTCTGACTTTGGTGAAGAATATTGCTTTTTGTTAGTTCTCAAAAAAATATTACTTATATGTTGTTATAAAGTTAGATTAGTTAGAATTATGTATTTACTATCATTGCACTCTAAATTTACATAATTAATTTTCCCTCTACATTAATTGAGCTTGAATTTAAAGAATGTTCCTTGATATTTCAATGTTTACGGAGATTTTTAACAAAAAAGTGATCCATATTGCGAAGTTTGTGCTTTTAGCAATAATTATGAAATACAATTGGAAAGTTAAAAAAACTATTAGTGTAAATTAGTTTATTTGGAGGGATATAGAATAACTTGAATTTAGTTTTTCTTCTTCATCTTCTGATAGTGCGTACTCCTTTTGGGATGTTGGCTATTAACATGGATATCCTGTCTTTACTGACTGCTGTCCTGAAAATTTCTGTCGTATTAAGGAGAACCAGTTACGTAAGTTCTTATGTCAAGATAATTATTTTCTTCTTCCTGGACCTCTTCTGTCATAAATCTTTCCTTGTAGAATTAGTGCAGTAGGCCATATCGATGTTCATTGCGTATAATGTGGCTTAATTATACATGTTCGTGCGTAATACCTCCTTGTTGTTAACATGGTACACTCAGGAGATTATAAGTATGCGCCTCTAGCACCACATTTCAAAAGCTGCCAGTTTCTTCATTGAGACCTCGAATAGTGTCCAAGACTCGAGTCTATGTAATAAAATTGAGAACACGTAATATCTCAGTAAGCGTATTTTCATTTAGTTAAGATTGTGACTCCTGAATATGCTGCCCATTTTGAGGAAAGTTGATCTTGCTTTTTCATTCTGTGTTTAATCTCCACCGAGTGGTCCCATTGTTCGTTTCAATTAGTGCCTAGATATGTAAGTAAAACTGTTATCTTTTGTAATTGACTGTTGTCTAACAACTAATTGACCGGGTTGACTTTGGGTTTTGCTAATGACCATGTACTGGCACACCAAAAATTAGCACTACTTACTTTTGTTATTTATTTACCTATGTTCGACCATATCTACAATAATTGTAAACATTTTAATGTCTTATTTAATGCTAAGTAGAATTTTTCTTGGACGAAATCCCATTAGTATTTAAAGAACCAAGTTCTATCCATAAGGGTGGAAATATGGGATGAACTATTATATTGAGATCTGTCAGTGTGTGTATTATGCGATATCTTTAACGGTTGATATATATATATATATATATATATATATATATATATATATATATATACAGGCAGTGCAAAGATTTTGAGGATCAATAAAAAACAAATCAAAAAGCTTTATAACTGACTGTAATTACAGTGAATATTTAAACTAAATATGAAATACTCAATAGCGTATGGATGTTTACGTTTCTCCGATCAGATGTTAGCATATAGTACTACAGTACTACAGCTGGCCGCTGCCATAAATGCTTTTTGCAAGAAAGTAAAGTGATCGTGACATTCGACATAGCTACACTCTTATGTGTGACTCATTAGAGCGAGCATAGGTGTGTTACACATCATTAATGTCGTATACAAATTGGTAAATTACATAAAAGAAATAATACATTTTAATTGTAAACAACTTTGTATCCTCCCTTCTTCAACTTGTATAAAATTCGCCAAACTAAAAGATATTAAAAGGGTACATTTTGAAAATAATATTTCATAAAATTTTATGTACGTAAATAAATCTACCGGCACTCGAAACTATGAAATTATTTAATACAAAAAAATAACAGGTATTTTTTGTGGTGAATTCCTTTATTATTCACGCTAGTGCGCGACATTGCCATCAATAATTTACTTAACATGATATTTTCTTGCTTATAAAAATATAATAAATAATATTTAGTAATTAGTTAGCAATCAAATATTTACTGATTATTACTATTCTCTTTGTGTGCTCTTAGAGCGAGCATATTAAATTGAAGCGTCAAACTGGAACAAATAAGCATAAATGTGTTCTTGGGCAACGTTCGCGAAAAAAACTGAGTCCGTTCCTGCCAAGCCATAAAAGTGTGGGACCCGTTGATACTAGCCGATAAGTCTGGCCAAAGTGAAGTATGGCTGACAACCGACCATTCTTAATGACACTGTCAAAGGTTTGCTTGATTTGTGACGGCAGGTTTCGATTAAAGGCATCAGTTACAGAGGTCAGTGGAAATATGGCGCTGCGCCATCATATATAGGGGGCAATCTGTCGGGAGATCGCCAACCCACAGATCCCTATTTCTTTCGAAAACACGTCTTCTGAAGGATGATACATGTGAGTAATACCAGGTCGAATATCGGCAATAAGATATTAAATGGGAGTTTTAAGTTTCTGCCTGAAAAACAGTTATAAATTAAATTCATTAATTTGTCTAGCATCACACAAACTTTTTATTGTTCAAATTTTAGTGTAAGAAACTCAAGTCTTGCTTTATCCCATAATACTTAATAAAATGCAGCGTTAATCATGCTCCACAATACAAATAAGGGACTTTAACATCACCATATTTAGTAACAAAAGAATACGGAATTACAGTTATTGGAAATTATCTATAAACGTTTTTTAATAAGATAGTTTCCTTTGGTTTTGTTTTGTTTTTTATTAAATTTTGTCGGAAACAATACAAACTGTTTGTGCTTTCATAAATATTGGAAAAATGATGTATATAAATTATATGTCTACATTGTTTTTCTCTTAAAACAATTCTAATTGAAAACTCTGATACATTTTCGACAAAACCATGTGTTTCTTGATAAATCGGTTTGCCTTCTTCAAGGTTCAAGACCAGTCAATATTTTTTCAAGTTGTCAAACTAGTTAAGATAATTGCCATTAGTTGTTGAGTTTATTGAGGTCTATGTCTGTAAACATCACTCATATTATAAAATTTGATGAGCATGAATATAAACTAGAAAAACTTTATAAATTTTTTATTTTAACGAAAATTATAAGCAATATTCGTAAGGTAAAAGAAAGTCTTACCTATGAAATTATATTGAACTATATTCTATCATTTTTTGGGGGATCATAGATAGCTCTCATATCCTTTTCTAATTTCTTTCATGCGTTTCTGGTCTTAACTTTTTAGGATCAGGATATTCCGTTTATTTTCCAGAGTCCTACCTTAACTTAGGGCTTCTCCTTGGTATTTTCACACTACTAGGAGACCACAGGGTGATTTATGTTGTTCCCTTACTATCTTGGAGTTTATTAAACTTGCACTGCAATGTTCGACATGCAGGACTTTCAGGATTCCAAATCTCAAGTCTTTCCATGTCACTGTCGTTACCCAATAATTCCTAAAACTATATATTCTATATCACACTTCGATAATAGTTGATTCATTGCGTCGCTATGAACTAAAGCCCACTCTGTTATACGTTGTTTTCTAAATACTATCTCAGTCTCTCTGGAAAGTTTCCGTAGTGAACATATCTTTTCTAACATGTATAAATTCTTCTTTTGTCCAATGGAGCATGGATGGGATTTTCAGTATTTTTTCCTTGCGTTCATGTTTTTCGTTACAGATGATTAATTTCGAGAAAGATTTATTTTTAGCAATGTAAAATTAAATGTTATAACACTGCCGTCGTTTAATTCTGATCATCCCAATCGGAATCATCCTCTCCATGACAAGGAGCCAGTCGATCTAAAAGTATCACCTTCAACTTAGACCTCGGAGTTTGGCGTAGTTGAGTCTCTTAACTATTATCTGGAGTATTATGTACTTCCGTCAGGACCGAGGGATTCTTTTTCCGTGGAACGACTAGTTTTTTGGCGATTATTGCTTTCGGAAATTCCCATCAACGTCCCACACTCTATCTTTCCCATAGTGGCTTAGATGTCCCCTCTTCTTGTTTGAAAAAATTAGTTGAATTTTTGGGATTGATCATTTGATCCTGTACACATTGTTCGGTTGTCCAGTCCTCATGCAAGCCCACTATAATAGTTTCCTCCAAAAACTGAACAAATTTTAAAACCTATGTCTATATAAAAACGTTTTAGGTGTTTTAGTGCAAACAGATTTCGCTAAGGACATTGTAACCTCAGCAGTAAAATAGAATACTATGTCACAAAAACCATTCTTAACCCTAATACTAATCCTATTAATATTATGAATCTTTGAGTATTGAATTAATTAATTACAATGAAGGTTATTTCACAGAAAGTATTTATAAACCGTCAAAACTTACAAAATAATAGGACAATTACACAACGTCAACTAAAAAATATAAAATTAGAACAAAGTAATAAGGAAGAACGAGACGCCTTACTCTCTTACGTAAACTTTGTTATGAATTTCCAGATATTTTTTATTACGAATTGATGAAACATTAGTATTTTCAAATTTAAGTCAACATTCACATTAACAAAATGTTAGTATAATGCATTATTAAACATTCATTATTAAACATTCCACGTCTCCATAAAGCAGACTCAGTTGGATTACACCTAAAAAATAACCTAGGTAGACATAAAGGCGTATATTTATCTACTACGGCAAAGCAATTAATGACCAATATTCTTTATACCAAATTATAGAACTCCTTGACAAGTTAGGTTGCGCAGACTATTTCATCACAATGGATCTCGTTTCCGGGATTACTATAAAAATGAGGAAAACGATAGAGCAAAAACTCACTTTGCACCCCTTAACGGAAATTTTGAATTTATAAGTGCAAAGGGTTACGGTCAATGTATTATAATATAATATTTGTATAAAAAACGTAGAAGACATTTTAACTTTAGGTACTTTTTTCCAAGAACATGTTATTCGACTTTGTAATGCAAATCTGAAAATCCAGTTAGATAAAAACAAATTTTTCAAGAAATCAGTTAATTTCGTTGAACATCTCATAACACCTGATGATGTAAAACCTAACCCTTTCAAAATTTTTGCAACTCCCAATTCCAAACAACCAAAATGAAATAGGATAATTTCTTGGATTGCCTCCTTGTTACCGAAGATTCATTATATATTTTGCACAGGCCATAAAACCTCTTAAAAAGAATGCCAAAATCGAACCTGACGCTAAGTTGACCGAACTCTTTGAATCCTGTAAAATGGTTTTATGAAATGACTCCTTACTTCAATATACTGATCTTTCTAACAATTTCAACCTTACAACAGCTGCATCTGATGCAATTTTATGTGTTGTTCGTGTCCAAGGACTGCTTATGCATATCAAACACTAAATAAAAGATAAAGAAATTACAGTACTATAGAAAAGCAACTACTTGCAATAGTACGTGCGTGTTCTTTTTTCTGACCATATATTGTCTGGGAGTAAAGACAACCTTCTAGTCTAGAAATTTCCTAGAAAAATCAATGTGATATATAAATTAAACGCTCGTATATTTGATCAGTAATATAGTTTAGATAGTGTTATTATTTTGATGTATTTTTTTGCGAAATCAGCTTTTATATTGGATTTTATTGAAGTTTATTGCAATTTGGTGTTAGAAGTGAAGATAAAATCATAAATTGATTTATGGCAACAACTCGTAGTATGGAAAAATTGGACGACACTACCAAAAAAAAATACTCAAACAGGTTACGGATAGACTAGATGAAAAAATAACCCAGATCCTGGAAAAACGTGACCAGAAGGAGAAACAACATCAGGAAGAAATCCAACAAAGGTTAGTGAGATCTTGTTTCTCCGATGAAAAGTGAACAACCGAATTTAGGAAGGATCATTCTCGAAATTTGGAAAACAGAAACAAACTGAAGAAGAAAAAAAAAGACAACTGCAATTTGAATAATTAATGCAAATTGATGTAACAGTTAATAAAAAAATGCAAATAGTGAAGTCAGGCATAAAAGAGATAAACGATGACATAAAGGTCCAAAAAAACTACCGTGTATGTTCTTGAAACAAAGTAGATGGAATGAGTTCAATTCAAAAGGCCGTCCAAAGTGATATTCAAAGATTACGGATGGAAATAAAAAGAATGCAACAGGATTTACAGAGAGGAAAATATCAGAACACCATGAGTATTAAAGGTTCTTTTAGCAAACCACCCACATTTGATGGTAGTTCATCTTGGCCTATGTACAAACGGCAATTTGAAGCTGTGGCTGCAGCTAATTCGTGGGACAACCAAAAAAAATCTACCTCTCTTGTAATTTCTTTAAGAGGTCGGGCGTTAGAGCTCCTCCAAAGCCTTCCACTCGATGAACAAGGTAATTTCGACAAGATTATCGCCATCTTAGTCAAAATATACGACAATCAATGCTTGAGCCAAGTACAGGTGAAACTAAGTGGAAAAAATCCGGAGAGAGCCTTCAAGAATTCGAAGCAGAGATTGGAATTTTAGTGCATTTGTCCTACCCAGACCTGCCAGAGGAAACTAAAGATCAATTGACCACACAGAGTTTCATAAATGGAATTAGATACATTGAAGTGCCAAAGAACCTAAGGCTTAGCGGCATCAAGAAGCTTTGCTCCGCGCTTTGGAGGTAGAGGTCGTCATGTCATGTCCAAACAGAGAGTACGAGCAGTTTGCTTCAACCAGGAAAAGTAAGGGTCACCAATTCAAGAGCTGCTGGCTGGTATAAATAAACTATTATAACAGTCATAGAGAACTGATACCAGAAGAGCATATTACCGTTGTGGAAGGGCACTTCCAACGCGACTGCAGAGTCAGGCTATCTGAAAGATCACCGAACAGGGGTAACCAACAAAACAACCACATGTCCAGGGACCGTCATCCAGTCAGCATAAGGGGGCGAATGCTGACTAACCCTCCACTAGCCCCCAAGACATTATCCCTCTGGGGATTTGGCCGAGATAGCAGCAGCCTAGTCATCAGGGGCACCATCAATGGCCGAGCAATTACCATCACCACCGACATCAGCGGCGCTGTGTCCATTGCCAAGCACAGGGTTTTAAGGTCATCGGAAATCCGGCTAGTTAACAACAACATCTAGCTAATAACAGTCACTGGCGAGTCCATGTCAATACAGAGTGAGGCAGATGTCGTGTTACAGATAGGGAACAACATAATCCGGCATAGTGTCCTTGTAGCTGTGATTGAGGACGATTTTATACTGTTTATGGACCTAATCAGCCAGCATGGATTTATGTCAGACCCGAGATAAGATGTTCTTCGGTTCCTAAATGAAAAATTTGTATTGACACGGCCCGTCAACAGCTCATCGACCTCCATAAAAATTGTGGCAAAATCCTCAGCCAAAATTTCTCTGTCGAACGGAACAGATTATTCATGCGCAGCCAGAAAGCAATTCTGAAAGCTGCGTTGGAATGGTACATTCAGCTCCTGACTACTTAGTTGGATGGACAATAGTTAAAAACGGACGAGATATACCAATTAGGGTCCTACATATGTCCAACAACGACATCAGAACTATCAATGGTCAAGAGATAGCTTGCTTCGAGCCAGTAGAGACCATCATCAATTGCGAGGAAGTCTACCCGGTGGTTCGGATCAGGTGATCGGGCAGGCCATTCTATAGGACCTTTTCTTCCAACCCAGCGACTAGAGTATTCCAAATCGAGGTATTGACGAATTGGTGCGGCGTAGTGAGTAGGAGCTCCATCTTGTTGGAAATGCAATTGCTCTTCATGTAGTAGAGGATCATTTTCTAATTTTTCTATTATCAATGCATTAATTTCCTTTTCCAATATATTGTGATAAATTTCACCATTTAAATTACCAGGAATAAACAGGGGTCTAATTAAATGGTTTCCCAAAATCCCAGCCCAAACGTTTAGTTTTACCGGATGTTGACTATGAGATTCTCGAAATAAATGAGGATTTGTATCGCTCCAAAATCTACAGTTATGTCGGTTAATCTCCCCATGAAGTGGAATAGTGCAGTCATCCGAAAAGCGAACATTGTACAAGAAATCATCCTCATTCAATTCATGAAGTAGTTTAATTTTATGCGGATGGAATTTGAACTTATGCAAAATTCTAAAAACGTTAGTTTTGCGAATACCGGAAGCTGCAGAGATTTGCTGGACAGACTGCGTGTTTGGTATAAGTTGGACATGGCCCAATGCAGTCACAGCTACCCCTTCATCATTTACAATTCTAATGAGACCTCGTTTTTTATTCATTACTGAGCCCATCTCAACAAATTTTAAAATCAACTCCAATACGTCTTGGCAGCAGATCGAGCACAATTTTGATTTTGGTAATAAAGACTTACCAGCTCAACACGTTCTTGCAATGTGTATACCATAATTATCTTTTAAATTTTCAACAAATCAGTAAAGTAATAAATGTACAATGCTGTAAATGATCGAATAAAGGTCAGAACTAAACAAACTTGGTGTAAATATCAGCAAACAATAATGTACAATAAATAAATGTTTACATTTAAGTTTTTCTTGTATTGTGTGTTATTACAGGGTGCGGCAGTGAAACAGGATTGTTTAAGAGCGTACTATAAAATAACTTCTTTTTAATACTTTTCCATGCAGTAAAAACTTTTAATTTAATAATCTCGGTTTTACTACTAGGTCCATTAGGTTTTCTGTTACATGAACAGGAATTGCAATAAAATTTTTTATTATGACGGTATAGTCCGTAAAAAGGGCTTTCAAATGATATACGACAACACCTATTTTCCCTATTTCAAATCTCAAGGTCATTGAATTGGTCAATTCACCTCAAAAAATTTCCCCCTCGAAACAAAAATCGACCTGTTTTTTCTTATTGCAATAGTTTAGAAAATAACCAAGATATTCAAGGTGGCTCGTTTGAGATGGAATACCCTGTATATCTGCAGTTATACAGTGTAGAGCAGCCTAATGGAATAAATTCGATAACGAATAAAGGAGCGCTTGTAGGGAAAAACGCTTGGACAATTCGATTTGTAATTTTAAATGGGCATTTTTTCAACAAAAAAATTATATAGGGTGTGTCATATGACAGTGACCAATACTAACTTTCTTATTTTAAATGCAAGCCCCTGTATATTATTTATGTTTTGGATTCTTCAAAAAATTCTAGACATAATTCATGTACAATGTCCTACACCTATCTTCAACCATTTAGCTCTTGATATTGAGATAGTAAGCAAACCTATTCCTGAGTTCCTTTTTACTGATTAAAAAAAACAGTTTTGTTAATTTTTGTAAAAACTCGTAGCCTTAGCATCTTGTTGTCTGCTTGCATGACAGTGGTAATCAGTGTCAGTGCTATTATCATTTGAATTTCGTTAACTGTACGTAATAATATCTACAAATGATTGGTTATGGAGATAACACACGGACACAAGTGAAAGTTCTCGCTTATTTCATGAAAAATTTCCAAATTTGCCGCCTGTATCCCAAGGAACAATTAGCAAAATAGAAAAGCAGTTTGGTCATGTAAGACAGTAAACCAAACTACTTTACTCCTTGAAGATGACAACTTAGAGTTGTTGAAACGGCGTTGAGTGTTTAAAATAACGGTTTAGTGTTAGAGGGCAAAACTGTGTTTTTACACTGTATACTATAGTTACATATTAACATTATGGTCATTCTGACCACTGTTTTGAATGGGGGTTGACTCTGTACAGGTTTGTATTTATGTCAGTGTCAGAAATAATTTACACACAATATATCGTTACATTTTGTCAACAAGTATGAACAATTTTAAGAAAAATCAAGTTTTTGGTTCAAAAACCGTTCACCGTGAGATAGGAAATTACATGTCTAGAATAGAATCTTGTGAGAAGTCTTTGAAGTATTATGATGAAAGTATAAAAAATAATCCAGAGGATAAAAGAGCTTTAATCCAGAGGTCAAGAGCAAGGGCCAAGTGTTCTCATTATAAGGAATCTATTGATGATGTAAATAAGGCACTGAAAATAGATAAGAATGATATTACTGCTATGGAATGTAGGGCTTTAAATACATACCTTAAAAGTGAATTTGAAGATGCTTTGGTGCAAAATACAAGAATAATGGACATCAGAACAAAGCCAGAATTTTGTAGGATAGGTGCAATGCAATGCACAACCGCAATACACAATTGTATAGGAGATTGCGCAGGTAGACCACTAAGGGATCATTGTTCTATTATCAGAAAATTAGCATGGCAAAAGACATTTAACATTCATAAAAAAAATATAAAAATAGAAAATGGAAACCTTTCTATAAGGAAGAAACTTTAGAAAACCAGTTTATACCTATAAAAAGTGTGAAATCAGAAAAGTCATCAGTATTTAAAATAAATGTTCAACAACTGAGAGATAATTTGCAAACTGAAGAGCATGACAAATGTTATGTTCCATCTTTAGAAGACAAATTGAATTATCGACCGCAACAGAAATGTACTTCTAATATATCAAACTATATGGCAGAAAAATATTTAGATACCATGTACCACGATAAGATTTTTTTACAAAAGCTTCACAACAATTCAGGAGTTTCATCTCCAAATAAACAGGGATCAATAAAAATAAAAGAAATTTCTATCAGTGCATATAAAAAGTTGTGTTACAAACAAGAATGTTTAAGATTTCGTAGACCATTTTATTCAGTAAAATATATGGAGGTTATACCCAGAGGAGCCTTAAAACAAAGACAAGAGTTAGATTTCCATATGTTGCAACAATGTACAATCAAAGAAGCTGATGTAATATTAAATAAATTGCGCCAGGCTTTTGAAAAACAAAATTTGCTTAAATTGCTAGAAGTAGCAGATAAACTTCGAAAGTTTTGTGATGCCAAATCTAAACAACTTTTCCCAAGTAAAGAAGTGTATTTGAACGAATTGTTTGACAAAATACGAATGGGTTATTATGGCTTATATAGGATTAATCATCAACAGTATGAATGGGAACAAGTGAAAAGAGTACTAGTAAGCTTAGGGTTACCAATTAGTAGAGAACCCTCTACAGATTCGGTAATTAAAAATTTAGAACCTATCAATATTGATAATAGAAAACAAATTGAGAAATACGAAAATCGCCTGAAGTATGCTGAAACACCTGATGACATTTCTTGGTGTTATTATGAACTCTGCAAAAATAATATAGAACTAAAGCAATGGGAATTGGCGAAAATTTGTGCCAACAAATGCATTCAAATAGCACAAAACAATGAATGGAATGTAAACGCAAATATGCTATTAGCCAAAATTTCAATAAATGAGCATAACAAATTAGATGCTAAAAAATATATAACTGAGGCAATGACGTTCGCAAAAGAGGTCAAAGATAACCAGTTAACAGAATATTTGAACATATGTTCAGATGTTATTGAAAAAATTGAATTTGATGACAAATACGGAGCTAAATGTATCGAAAGGAGAGCTAAAAATATTGTAGCCTTACTTGAAAACCCTATTTTAAAAGAAGAATTCTCTCTGCTTTATAATCGCATGTCAGCTCTTCCTGCTTCACGACGCCTTAATATTGTCCCTGGTTTAGGAATGAAAACTGAATTTGTAAAACATCCCAAGAAAAAAGATAGTTTTGCAGGTCAAACAAAACCTCATTTGCCCAAACCAGTTCAAGAAAAAGTGTTTACTGCAGTAAAACATGAAGCTGGAGCGATGTCCTCGCAAAAGAAATCAAAGAAAATAACCTTTGCAAGGGAGTAATTGAGTGTAGAATAACATTAGTTATATAGTCTACTTTTGTTAATAGGTAATTATAATGTGTAAGTAATTGGAAATAAATAGAAAATCTAGATATGTAATGAAATAACTGAGGAGTTTTCATTAACTAAAGTGTATTCGTTCCACTAAATGGTCGGACGTACATTGCCAGATATACGTTCACTGTGTACGACATACTCACTTAAAAGATCAATAAGTACAGTAACGTGTTCCTTCAACAATCTATTACCCTTGTTTACAAAAACAAAAATGTGTGCGGCTTGTTGGATTGCAGATATCAATACATTTTTCTATTCCGTAGCTTTAATCTAGAGCTGAGTTCGATTTACGTAAAGTTACCATTTGATTACATGAAGCGTGAGTTGATATTTTTTGGAATGTTGTTAGAGTTTTAACACTTTATTTGGCAACGATAATTTTTGTATTAACAATTCAACTTAACTAGAACTTATAAATTTGAATTACAATCTTAATTGAACTGAACTCAAATAATAACGGAACTTTTCTGTCTAGGAACACTTCTTTAAATATGTTTTGTCCTCCTAGATTGTTCAAGTAAACTATTACATATTCCATGTTAATATATTATAAATTACTGGAATTTTCTCGGAAATTTTTGTCAACAAGACAAGAGACAATTATTTTGTACATTCGGGGTCTTCCCATGGGAGCTGTCACAACTGCCCGTGACAATTTGATGTGTCTGTACGACAGGATGAATACCTCGATAAATAGCACAGAGTACCTCGCATCTATTGTTTTCTTTAGATAGCAAAGTACCATATTGGTACGAGTCTTGGGTGTCTCATAATATATTTAACCTAAATTTAAAAATCATTCATATATTCCAGTTGGATTTTAATAGTTCTCCATACTTTTATATTCATACTAAAAACTAAGAAAATTTTCAATTATTTTTTGTAAAAATTCGTTCTTAATTGTGAACATGTCCCAGAATATACTTATATGTGGTATGGAAGATGCCACACAAGGCAGACACATATTGTAGGCATAGACCATTTATTCCAATGAAAAATGTTTCAGTGGAAACTCGTTCGACTTGTTACAGGCAAATTTTATCCCACCCAATAGGGCTTCTTTCTGTGTTGTTAGTTTCCCACTTCCGTCTGTGGTATCTTCCATTACACATTAACAAACGTGTGTTTAGTAAACGTGTCTACGACAATGATAAATTTTACAACAGAGCTGGAAAATTTCGTAATTTCAAACATGACATTGGATTCTATTTTGTCATTTTGTCATAGCTTTGTAGTTATATGGAGTCCTATGAAAAAAATCAGGATTCATACCAATAAGGACGGTTTTGGTTGCACTACCTGGTACCTGATTACTTAGAGAGGATAGACAGTTGACAGTATTCTTCTGCTACATACTTTTAGATGTAGACCAGAAGGTTCTTTACAATTTTCAAGAAATATCAGTTCCAGCTTTATGTTCGTCATTAACAAAATAATCACTAATGTAACGTAGATAATATGTCAAAAAAATAAAGCTTATCAATTTATGCAAAGGTTGGTTTTGAGGGACTTCAGCAGTGCTCTTAGTCTTATTTAAAGTCCAGTTGACTTAACTCAGTTATACAGCAATAACATTGTATAATATTGTATTACAAAAATTACCTTTACAATCTCGCATGCCCCACAAGCCTTTGTTCTCGAGGACAGGGCTAATTAGTTTTTCAACATTCATTATCACTAGTTTTGATATTTTGAGGGAACTCCTGAGATCTTGTTTCAGTTGGATCTGTCCAGCGTTCGACTGTTTTCGGTTGAGAAGGTATTTTTTCTCGAGTAGGACTGGTACCAATTTACCGCGCAATTTGTAGGATAATCACGTTTATTTTCTCAAAACACTCTATGATTTATCCTGATTATAAGAAACGTTGAAAGCAATATGGAATCTATGGTAGTCGAGCCCAACTCGCACTTGACCAAATTAGTTTATAATTAGACGGCAAAAAAAGGAAAAAGAAATAAATTTTTAAAGGTACTATAAAATTATTGTTATTGATGACAAAAAAAGTTTTCCTTAAATTTTGAGCCTTTAATAACAATATTAAGTGGTACATCATCGCAATTGTTCATTTTTTAACAGTTAGTGCATTTTTTTCAAAAAATTCGGACTTGATCAATTTAAAAAAAAATCATTGTCATATCCTTGTAGGAAATTAAATTCCCCACAAAACAGCTTTATTAGTAAATTTTTGTAGGACGAGCCCTTTCTCTGTAATCAAGCCTCAAACATTGGTTTACTTTTTCAATTTTTTACTTTGTATTCGGGATTCTCAAAACGACCTTAAATTAAATATTTTTATAAGATCAATGACTATCAATTTATTGAGGTACTGTTGTGATAAAAACGTTTTCTATCAACATATATTTAATTTTATTGCATTTTATTTACTCTAATAGTAAAAACAATTCGACATTGCTTATAAATAATTTATTTGCATAATTTGATTTTATTGAAAAAAACTTTGGTAAATTGCTGAAAAAAATATTTTCTATATTTGAGTCATAACTTTATGATACAAGTGGAAAAAATTATGTCTGACGGTAAATTATTTTTGTATTTAACTTTAACATCGAATAACTTTGAAAGGAGTGAGTTTGATGAAAGATGTTAAGAGACCTTTTCTGTAGAGCATTAAATTTCCTTTGGTAATCAAAAATTGATATTTAAGGCGTGTTCCCACATGACGTAAGACCGATAATCAACCGGTATTGCCCCTAACATTATTGTAAACGGTTACCCGTCACCGCGCACGAAGATTTTCGGTGGTCTATGAGTAATTCGTTGGAACGAACCTTTAAGGTCCTTTTGAGAATCTCGAATACAAGGTAAAAAATTGAAAATGTAAACCAATGTTTGAGGCTTAATTACAGAGAAAGTGCTCGTACTACGAAAATTTAGTAACAGAGCTTTTTTTGTGGGGAATGTCATTTCCTACAAGGATATCAGATTGAAATTTTCTTTAAAATTGATTAAGTTTTTTTGCACAAAATGCGCCAACTGTTAAAAAATGAACAAAGATGATGATGCACTACTTAATATTGTTAATAAGGGCTCAAAATTTCAGGATAACTTTTTTTGTCACCATTAACAACAATTTTACAATAACGTTAAAAAAAATGTTTTTTTTTGTCCCAGCCTAATATATATATTTATATATATATATATATATATATATATATATATATATATATATATATATATATTAGCAACAACGGCTGTAACTTTCTTTCAATAATCATAAAGTAATTTAAATGAATAAGCTAGCAACTTAAATGGCATCTTGCAACATGTGAGACTCAAGTGCTCTTTGAAAGGATTATGTCGTCAACATATTCTAGAGTATACAACATACACACAGTAGAATGGAGACAGAAGAGATTAAGTCTTTCGGATGTTCATGCAACTATGTCTTTGATGTGGCAAAAGGGGATGAAAAGTGGACAGATGCGGTCACCTCGTTGTAAACGTACAAACGGAATTATTGCCAGTGACTTACCTGCGATTGTCAAGTCTCATTACAATTTCCTTTCTCGTTGAGACTCAAATGGTATTTCTCATAATAGAACAGGAGTGTGGCTTTGATACTATTCATCGCTTATTCATAAACGTAATTGTAGCTACAGTTTCATCTTGTGTTTGAATGTTTTAGTTGTTGGACAGTGTGCTACACGTTCAATGTACTTAGATTAAACAGCTGCAGTAAAACGTTCCAATAGTTGACAAATTGGAAGATTTGTTGTGACAGCACTTCGTGATTTTAAAGTACCAAGTATTCATTAGTTTTATTGAATAAAATTGTCACTATAAATATTGCATATCATTTGTTCTGTTGTTTCCATTTGAGTCATATTTAAAAATTTTATGGACACTTACTAAAAGCTTTTAATAGTACTAATTTACACAATTTCTTATCAATATTCCAAATTTAAGTTCAAATAAGGAATTCGAAAAAATGACAAGCAAAACTAAAGGAGACCCAAGTTAATTAATTTAATTGAAGGGGTTTGAAATATTGTGAATAATTTTGAAATAATTTATCATTTTTTTACTTTTTTTTTCTATTGGAAGATATACAATTTTTTATTTTCAAAATAACACTAAAATGACATTATTGCTATTTTATTGATGTTTCATAGTCTCAGTTATGGCAGTAAAGCTGAACATCAATTATGATAGAATAATTAGAGCAAAAGTGGAGCAAATAACTTTCATAATTGGCTAACGTTCACGAATTTCAATTTCATTTTTGAATTTATACTGTCTAACATTTCCAGTTTTATAATATTTTTGTCAGTTTTTTTAACTTATTTTCTTTTTATAATTTTTTTCACTTAACAATTTTTATATTACCAATAATTTCTAGTTTTTTTTTCAGATTTTAACTGTAATGAAATCTTGAAAACATATCAGTCCCCACTACCTTCATAAATTCAATATTGGCAAAATGAAAAATTATGTCTTTACTCGTTTAAGGAATAAAGTGCATTTATAAATTCTGATCCAAAGAATTGAATATCCTTTTAACATTAATGGGGTACATGATTTACACTTAATGATTAAATTTTATTCTAGTCATTTCAGCAGAAGACCATATATTAAAACTTTCATAACTGCATCATTTTTTGTGCTCTAAAAATAATTCTCATGTCTGCATTACTTTCGATTCCTGAAAAGTAGCGAATCAAATGATATCTCACCTGCCCCATGTCGAAAAACTGAATATTCGAAAAATGATAAAACCAGCTTCTATTTATTGTAGAAAACTATATATTTAAAGATTTATACCGGTATTACTTTCTATTTCGGAGATATTAGATTATCCGTAAAACAATAGTAACTCATTTCCCCCGTTTCTATGTAAAATTTCACAAAATTACGAGTCACCTAAAGAAAGGAATCAACTGTGTTATTTCTCCGCCTGTCCCTCATGAGATAATTGAAATTTTACAAAATGATTATACCAGTTATAATTTATTTCGGGGGAAGAGTATATTTATCACTTTTCACGCCTGTATTAAATTTAAGAAAAAGCATCCCTTCGCATAATCAAACATATCAAAATAAAATACATTTTATTTGAGGGTAGTGATTTGCAAAAGATTTTTAAAATCGGTTCACTACGAGAGGTTATTCTCTACAGAGAAATAAACACACCTGTACCCTTTTATATATTAGTATAGAATATAGAAGTATGTATTAATCGCCTTCAAGATGATTTCCATACTAATAATATTTTGAAAAAGAAGTTATTCTTCTTAAAAAAACTGCATGGTGTGAAACCTAAAATGAAATCATCAAATGTCAAGATATGAATTTTCCTGAAAAGTGAAGTACAAGTACTTCCCTTAACTTTTAGCAATATCGACACTGGTTATGAAATAACGTTAATTAGAAAGGAAAACTGCATTTAGTTGTGCCATTTTATTACTAAAAATTGTAAAATAAATAAAACAACTTTAAAAATTCAGAAATATTAAATCAATGTAATTAGCATAATTGGAAATCTAGAATCAAAGATTGAAAACAGATATAAGGTAAATCAAAATAAATTATAATTAAGTGCGTTCTCAATGCGTCGGCCCACACAGTGTGTCCATTAAAGTTAGATTCAGATGGAAAACTTACTTAGAAGGTCGTGAATTATTTCATAGTAGTTTTGACTTTCCATTTTTACAGTTGTTTCGCTATGTTATAGCTTCTGCCAATGGTAATATTTTACAAGAATATAAACTCTACCCTTACTTATAACATATTAATATTTAAACGTGGTCTGCGTGGTCTGAATCAGAAATTAAAAATGAGATCATCACGTGTCACTTTTTTCAATTGTATGCGAAGTTCTTCATTATATATGAATTTTATCTAAAGGTAACTTTATTTTGGCAATATCGAAAATTGTTAAGACAGGGAATGAAAAATCACCAGTTATTCCATTATATCACTATATTTTAGAAAACAAAAACGACTTTACAAAATCACAATTGTAAACTAACTAAAAAGAAAGCTGTACCAAAAAATTAACCAGCTCCAAAGCATAATAACAATAATGAGCCTAATAGTAAAAAATAATCCAAATGGATAATTTATACAAAGAATCATTAAATGCAATAGATTCTGTGGGTTAAAAATGTACAAATATTCACTACTTTCAAAGTCTCTATTTTTATCAAAATATATTCAGTGTCTATAAACACAATGAGTAATACTACAGCTGTTTAGTTCTTCCGCTATCCATTCAATAACAAACCGCAAAGTCTTAAACTAAACTACTCAACTTGTACTTTCGTCCTTTAAACAGCCAGTGTAGAAAATACCAGAATTCGATGATTATTGCTGATTTGTCATAGTCTAATAAACAACCTTATAGACGTCTTTTTTTACTTCCATTGAAATTGCAGGATAGCCGCTGTGTTGCTTTCCTTTTTTATTTCAGTAGGTTTTTTTATGTTTACCTGTTGCTGTTATCGGGACGACTAATTTAGAAGATTACTTAATTTCTTTTGGGAGCATTAAATGAATTGCATTACAATATGTATTTGAACTTGGTACCAAACATGAAACATATATGTTTAAGTTATCAATATAGGTATCTTTATTAATTAATAACTTGGCAACTTCTAGACATAGTTTCATATAACGTATTGTTACGAATTAGTGTTGATTTTAATAACACTTGTATTCCGTTTAATGAAACTTTATTTACTAGCGATAACAAAATTAAAATTCACAATATCACTGAACTGATAGATCCCACGTTTTTTGTCAAAGTAAAATTATGCTGAATGCACACTCAACTGAACTAACTTTTCTGTCGAGGAACAATTCTTTACATAATATTTGACGATCTTCAGTTTTCTAGACTGCGCCATATCACTAATATACAAATCAGTAGATTTGACCGGAACGGTCAATTACAATTTACTGTCAACATGACAGTTACAACTAGTTTGTACGCACTGGGCCCTCGATCTGGCGCAGTATTCAATTAAATTATTTCTCACTTGGAAGGATGTATCATTATTGTTATTATGCCTTGAAGTCGGATAATTTTTATTTAAAAGTAAAGAATTTCTCTAAATTTCAACATGTGGCAGAATTTACCCTTTCTTATATAAATACGACTGCAATAAAAGTACCCGGTGCTGTAAATAAATTTATATGTAGAGATGTTGCAATCAATTAAAGTAACGGCAATTAAATGGAATATTTGAATTGCCATCGGAACAGCAGTTAGCAGTAATAACGTGTTGGCCCCTTCACGATGACCATTTGTATTAAAGAGTTGGAAATTAAATCTGAGATATTCAAGAAGAGGTATTAGCCGAAATGTTGGTCCTCTCTTTCTATTTTCATGGCGCTATACATACGGTCACTAACGCATACAATACGGGCAAGCACGACACAGCAGTAAAAGTGATTTGTGACGTTGGGAAGCCTTCGCATTGCAAATCCTGCTCTATTCTTCTCCGGCACCGTTGGTTAGAGGGATTAGGCGGGACACTACGATTGTTATTCAGGACGTTTCAATATTATTAAAACAATACCGCGAGAACCGCTCTCAGAATGACCCGAAAAGGTGAGAAAATCTGCGCGATGTATGGTGGTATTGCCTGAATAAGGATTAACCATGAAGAATTATGAAATAGTTTCGCGTTCGAAATTATAAACCGTTAAATTTATGGCTTTGGAGAATATTGGCTGCAATATATTTCCGATCCCTGTAATAATTAAATAAATCTTAGAGGCGTTGGACAGTCATTATAAAATCAACTATCAGGGTGAACAAATTATAAATAGTATAGAAATGACAATATATAAGTAGTACCTCTTATTTATCCTTGAATAGAAATTTGTAAATCACTAGTACTGTCATAATTAATTTATAGATGGAATGTGAACAGCCTGAAGCACAAGAATTTTATATCCTCTAACTTTACAGTCAAAACCGTGGGAAAAAGTATGGTGACATTACAATATGACGTACCTAAGACGCATTCTCTTTCTAGATAATCAAGCTGGCACACGAAATATTGTACAAATTTTTGTTTTTCTGTATATCAGTAGCAGAATAATATGTAGCATAGACTAATTATTTGTTATAAGTATATATTGTCTGTGTTGTCATTTCTTAAATTTAAAAATCTAGGCTGAAGATTAAATTATTGTATCATTTTGGTTAGATTAATAAAACAATAATTTATATTTAAAAAAGGACCGAGTTCAACTGGGTTAAAATAAAAAATTATGCAATCAATAACTATTTTCTAAGGTAGATTATTTTTTATTTGATTAAAAGTACAATTCTATTGATTATTTTAACGTATTCTTATCTCTCCCTTTCTCGCTAACTTGTATTTTTTTCTATATTATCCACATATTTTTTATTTGTTTTATTATTTAGACCACTTACTATAAGGGTAACTCTAATTCACCCTATATTGCAACCACCCTGTATACGTTACTGTGTATTGGTCACCTAATATAAATTATTTGTCTATCATTTTCTGAATCACCCTGTACAACTATAATTCAACTCTACACGATGTTGCAATCCACCCTTTTGACTGTTTCTATTTTTCTGTTGTTTAAATCACACTGTATACTTATAATTTTACTTCGCTCCATATGTCAAGTATAAGCAACTATTTATGTTCCACACTATATTTCAACTGCGCACATTGCTTGCTGCCTGAATTTCGATATATGCACACGCACACACACCTACCACCGTATACCGTACAGAAAAGATCGCTCACCTAACAATTTTTCTTTTCGATACATTAATGGAATATTTGTGCCATTTCATTTGAGTGCAAGTCCTATAAAATGAAAATCGTTACAAACACCCTAAACAATAAACTTTCATGGCATATCTTGGCATTTTAGCTAGATATTTATGATGAAAATTGGACATTTGCATTGATTTACATTGATGTTTGTTTTGCACATATTTTTACCATTTTCAGAAAAACGGTCTGGTTTACCTTATTGAAAATTATATGAAATCCAGCGGGAACGTCTTTTTGTAGAATACAATTTAAAATATTTGGATAAGCCGTTTTAGAGAAAACAATGTAGATTCATTGAAATTCACGGAAGTGTAGTCACTTAATTACAACATTTTCTGATTTTCTGGAAAACCGTAAATCTCACTTTACAGAAAATTATATGGTACCTGGTCTTTCTATAGTATTCCTTAATACAATGTCGTTCGAATCATCAAAATTTCTGAAGCTGTTTTTGAATAATCACTGAGCAAACATGAAAAAAGTGTCGACGAATCGATAACCTCTTCCTTTTTGGAAGTCGGTTAAAAACGGTTCATATTTTCACAAAAATCCATGCGATGAAAATATTTTAAAGGTAATATTTGATGAGCTTTGATAACTTTGCTTGATATAACTAACAGTTAATATTTCGGCACCCTCGGTTAAAGTAGTCTTCTGTAGTAAAATGCTTTATGCACGTGACTTTAACCGAGAACGATATCCCCTCTTTTAGGTGGGTTATATTGAAAATTTATATAATCATGATCATAAAATATTGTATTTATAATTATAATTTTAACATACATTTAGACTACAGATGGAGTTTATAATTTAGTCTGTTTTAATTATTGCCTCTAAAAAGTTAATTAACGCAAACAACATTCATTTTTATAGTTTGGAGTAACTATTGAGTTTTTGAACTACACATTTACATTGTTTTTATGTGCATTTTCTTATAAACTGTTTTCTCCACTCATGTACCAAGTTATGATAGTGGTTAAAAGAGTACCATTACCCAATGTAAATTATTTGACATTATTAATTTTTTTGCAAAGATATGAAATTAATACAATAATTTAGATTATCTTAACGAATAAACCTAGTCGTTTCTTGATATGTACTTTTAATTGATCAATATTCTCAATGCTTGAAAATAATTCCATAACACAGCAATACATTTGCTGGACTTGGTCGGCATCCTATATATATATAAATAAATATATATATATATGGTTTCAATTAGATGTACAATAAGTTCCAACGAATGAAATATAAACCTCGTATGTTTAGAACCCTCAAGAAGGAGAAAACAAACTCCGAAAGCTAGGTGCATGGTATAAAGAGTAATGAACACTGAGAATTGTTTTCGGTTACATTATAACGTAAAAATGCTGACGCTATGTCATCAGTTTTCATGTGAACAAAGCGTCTACGTGATTTCTAAGAATTCTAGGAAGTTGTAATATGATACTTGTGTGAAGGCAATTACGGTTCAAGCACCTATGGTTACTTTAACTTGTAAATTGTATGTTAGTGCACTTCTCATATAACAACTCCCCTTATACATGAAAAGTTGATGCTTTACATCAACTTTTTAATAAAAAAATGAAACATCTGTAAATAACAAAATATCGCTAGGAATATTAAATGGTAGTATTAACATTACAAGGGTAATTCGGAAATGAAATTAAAATTGTTAGTATAAAATATGTTAGTGTCGATAATACGTCAAAAATCAAACTTATATAATATAACAACGATAAATGGTTAGTAAATAAAATAAAAAAAAGGTAATACATAAAATATGGGTAAACATACAAAAAAAAATTCATTATTATAAATGAAAAGTTTATACAGTTGTCTCTGTGATCGGGTTTGGTTTTAATACTGGCCTTAGTTTAGGCAGCATTCTTAGAGACGATGAAGGCGTCGTCGGTTGGTCGGTATTTTCTTGGGCTTTTGGGCGCTCTTCAATTTTCTTTTTGATGATGTTGAAAATCATGATCGCTGAAATGATCATGACGACAGCTATTGTCGTATACGTAAACCAAGAGATGTTCTTGGATAGGAAAGGCTGATTTATAAGACCATCTAGGTCTCTGGAGTACTGTTCTAACTTATGGTTCGCAACGTCCAGTTCCTCCACGTTGATGCTGCTTATGTCGAAGGGTTTCAGCTCGGGAATTTGTACCTTTTCTGGAACTGTATCGCAACAGTTGTAAGGTACTGTAACTGTGTGATAGACTTCGGAAAGGGCTGTTTCTTTTCCAGACTCAGCCTGGACCTTAGTAACACCTACAAAGGCACTACATTCCGATTGAAGTTTTAGAATGGAGTTACGCACTAGAGTTAAAGTTGTTGAGTTCTTTTGATTGCAACTCACCACAACACGTAAAGGTTCGGAGGTCACGACAAGCCACATATTTTGTTCAAGTTTTTGGACACTGTAACCCTGACTAAAAATTACTGCACTCCTGCAATTGTCCGGCACATTTTGAATACTTTTCAGAAGTTGCACCTCGCACGGTGCGTTAGAGTCTATAGGATAGGCGTATAGGTCGGGACACAATTTTCTTCCGATAGCAAGCGGTTTACACGCGCTCAAGTCCTTGATTGAAATAAACATTAAAGAGTCTTCGTTTTTCGCGAGGTACTTTGAGTAAAAGACAAAAGGTGATGTAATCCAGTTCTGTCATCGTAGATTGGGATAGGGTATAACCGGAAAAGGGTGTATGGTTGTTGTTCTACTAATGGAATTCTTAAGACAAAAATAAGATCAGAGTTTGTTTGGAAAGCTTCTAACTCGATAATTTCCAAGTATTGTCCAATGCTTGAGTATTTTATTGGTAGTGGAAGATTGTTTTTTATTAGGTTTTGTGATATTTCTTGCAATGCCGTAATGAGATGTTCGGGCGTTAAGATAGATGTATGTATGATTTTAAGACGCGCGAAAGTAATTGAATTTAGCACATCATTTAGGCTATCTTCCAAGTAAAGGTAATTCTCCATTAGTTTCTCGCATAATTCGAGCAACATAAGTTTCGTTTCGATGTAGCCGACTTTATCGTTAATTTTTCCGATTGTGGTTTCTAGTTTTTTCATATTGCTGTTAAAGAGTTTTTCGTCAATTTGAAGTTTTTGGACGGTCTCGTTGAAGTTTTTAATGACAGAGGTAGTTACACTGATTTGGTTTTTGAGTAAATTTTCTATTTGTAATTGACCTTGATTGAGCCTATTTATACTATCAGTAAAATATTTACCGTCATCCGCGTCTAAGTTTCCGGTAATTGCTTTGAAAAGAGTACCTACGCCATCAAGTATGCCGCGTTTTGGTCTTTTGGTGTCCATATTTATTTCGAGAAATTTGTCCTTAATTGTGGTGGATATTTGGTTTAGAAGATTTATATGAGTTTGTACATCTGAGCGGAAGTAATTCATTGCGAAAGATTTATAGTTAACAGTTTCGATAAGTGTTTGTAAAAGTCTATTATTTGTCGTGAAAACGTGTTCGAGGACCGAAATATTTTTGTGGACCAAAAGTGTCCATTTATTGTTAGAAACGGTTATTTGGGCTTCGTTGTGGTAGTATATCCCTAATGGGAATGGAATTGGTCGAGAATTATAGGTATTTGATCTTTCTCAACGTTTTGGACGATATTTTGGCAAACTTTCCATTTTAAATAGATTTCGGAAAAGATGAACGAAAGCATTTCCAGAATGGGCAAATCTATGTTATTCTCAACACAGTATATTTCGTTTTCCGTAAACACATCTCTACTATTGTATAAAGATGAAAAAGAATCTCGTTAACTATTTCGGGGTCAGAAGGGAGAGGGACGATGAGATAGCGTCTTTTTCTGACACTTTTGCTTGCAAAAACGTTTATTCGTGGGGTGCGAAAATCGGCATTTTCCTCAAAAATGTCCTCAATGATGTCGTGGTGAAAATCTTTCATGAGAGAACCTTGAGGGAATACGAGAATGTTTTTTTTTTCTCTGTCTAATAGTTGGCAGTTAGAAAATTGAATTTTGTCGTAGTCTATTAGTGAGACGGTCTGGTATCGCTCTACAAAAGTTCTGAACTCCTCAGAAATTTGATGGAAGTTAATAGGACTTTTTGTGTCTGGTTCTCGTGAGTCATCGTCAGTCTCGTTTGTTGGGAGTATTGAAAACGGTGTTAGATGATTGTTTGTCTGAAAGGATACGTATTCGTTAAAGTTGTTAACTTTAATGCGAGAGAGAGCGTCGGCATTTTATTTACCTTGCCGGGCTTGTAGATTATTTGGTAATCATACTCCTCGAGTTTGAGGCGCCATCTGGCAAGTCTACTTCCAGGGTCTTTGATTGAAAATAACCACGTTAACGGGCGGTGGTCGTTCAGGAGTAGAAACTTACGTCCAAAAATTAGCGGTCTATAGTGCTTAACAGCCACACTATAGCAAGAAGTTCTCTTTCGATGGTAGAGTACTTAGTCTCAGCCTTGCAAAGGGTTCTCGAGGCATAGGCTATGGGCAAATCCTTACCAATAGGACCTTGAGAAAGAACTGCGCCGATAGCAAAAGAACTGGCGTCAGTTGTGAGGATAAATGGTTCCTCGAAGTTAGGGTATATGAGAATTGGGGTAGATTTAACGCATTCTGAGTCAAATTGAAAGGGGACATCTTTTTGAAGTAATTTTGTTAGTGGCTTGGAAATTTTAGCGAAGTTTGGAATGAACCGCCTATAATAGCCGGCTAAACCTAGAAATGATTTAATGTCTTTTTGGTTTTTTGGCTGGGGAAAGTTGAGAATGCAATCGACTTTTGAGGGATTTGGCTTTACGCCTTCAGGAGTTATAAGATGGCCTAGATACGCGACTTCTTTGCGAAGGAACTCGCACTTGTCGGGTTGTATTTTCAGATTGGCTTTTCGTAGTCTTTTGAAAACATCGGTGAGACGGGCTATATGCTCATGAATTGTCGGGGAATATACGATGATGTCGTCCATGTAGACTAAACATCTTTCGTTTTGGATCCGAGAAGAATGTTATCCATAACCCGTTGAAACGTTGATGGAGCATTCTTCAGACCAAAAGGCATCCTAACAAATTCATAGTGACCATTGTCGAATGTAAAAGCAGTTTTGGGAATGTCTTTGGTGTCGATTTCAATTTGATGAAATCCAGAAGCCAAGTCGAGAGTGGTGAAATACTGGCACTTGCCGAGTTGGTCGAGTAAGTCAGATATATTCGGAAGAGGGTACTTGTCGTCTACGGTCAGTTCGTTTAGTTTCCGGTAGTCAACGACGACACGCCATTTTTGTGTTCCGGAAGCGTCCAATTTTTAGGAACTACCCATACAGGGGATGACCATGGGGAGTTAGAGGGGCGTATGATCCCTTGATCTAGCATTTTTGATATTTGGCTTTTCACCTCTTGTTTGTGGATTTGGGGGTAACCGATATGATTTTGTGAAAGATGGTTTCGCATTGTTGGTATCTATAGAGTGTTTAATTTCATTCGTAAAGGTCAGTTGGTCGCCTTCTAAATAGAAGATATCGGAGTATTCAAGACAAAGTTCTGAAATGAATTCAGATTCTTCCTCGTTGAGATGTTCTAAACGAAGCTGGTTCATTATCGTCATTTGTCTGTCATTCTCGGTTAGGTTACGTGTTTCGTTTTCAGAGAAGGTGTTTATTGTGAAATTCTGTATTGGTTCTAAATCGAGTTTGTCAAAATTGATGGTTTTGGGAATGGCATTAGCGTTCAAAACGGAAGTTAGGAATTCACCATTTTCATTGATTTTGACTATGGCATTCGGGAGACGAACTTTCTCAATTTCGATAGAAGCGAGAATAGCATCTGTATTCTTGAGGTTACATTTCAATTTACAGATTTGCTCAGTTCGAGAGTCCAGGGTAATTGTGTTGACAGGAATATATTTAGTTGAAGATGTAGAATTATTATTACGCATGATCGTATCATCCGTAACTTTGAATGGTGGCAGAGTTTTGAAATTTGTAACGAGTTGTTTCTTATTGAAATCTATGATGCAGTTATAGTGTTCCAGGAAGTCTGAACCTAATAACCCATCAAATTCAATATCAATATTACAAATATACACCTTATGTGGGTCGGAGATGTTAAAAGGCACTAGGGTGGATTCATTAATGAGAATTTTCTCATCTGTGATGCCTTGAATAATAACATTTTCAGGAAACCGTTGTTTAAATCGTTGGCAAGTTTCGGGCTTAAATATTGACAGTCCTGCTCCGGTGTCAATGAGGAGTTTGTATGTATTGGAAGAGTCGGTGATGTAGTAAAGGTTTTTCGAATTGACCGAAAGAAGTGGCCTTACAGAAAATTCTGTTCGGAAAGTTTAGGTTTGCATTGAAATCGTCCAAGTTCATCGTTTGAATTTGTGTTTGAAGGTCGGTGATCTCGTGATCGGGAGGTTTTGTTTCTACCGGGGTAGTCTGAAAATTTTGTCGGGAAGAAAACTGTTCGCTATCGTAATCTTCATCATATCGTTGGTTATAATTATCATTACAGACATTTTCGCTGGAATGATATTCGAATTTGTTCGTTTTTTGTGTATCAGGGTAATAATAGTCTGATACGGTTTTGTATTCAGTTGGTGTTTGAAAGTTCTGTTGCTCATTGTAAGAAAAATCATAGTTATGTTCATACGGATCGAATTGTTCGTTGTTTAAGTGATGAGTTTTCTGTTGTTGTTTGAAAAAACTCGGATTTGGTCTGAAATTACTAGAAGTTGGGGTTGGTCTACTTGTTGAGGGTTGTTGTTGTTGGTGAGAAAACTGAGGCCTATTATTAAAATTCGTAGGTTGATTAGCGGCTGATTCGGATAATATGGACGATGGCCCGAGTAATTTGAGTGAGAATTTTGGTTAGTCTGGGATTGTCTCATTCTGATGAGGCATTCGCTGCTGAAATGTCCTATTCTTTTGCAAAACGAACATTGTTTTGGGGGTGGACCATTATTCGGTTTACGAGTCTGTTGGGGTGCATTTCGGTTCACTGAGAATTTTTGAGTTTCCAGATTGGACAGCTGTAATTCTCTTTTAATACGGGAAATGGCGATCAGGATATCTCTAGGATTACTGGCTCGCACAATTTGGCCAATTTTCGGCTCTAGACCCGTAAGTAGGCTAGTTAGAGCCATTGACTCAATTAAGTCAATCTGGGCCTGTTTCTCCTTTACAGTTAAATTTTGTTTATTGACAGCTGATAACATTTTTGCTTGATGTGTTTGAAGCCTAGCTGAAAATGTCAATGGAGATTCGTTGGGTAATTGCCTCATTCTTTGTAGGTCTTGGATAAGGGCGGAGAGATCCCTTGGATCTCCAAAATGGTTTTCTAATAGACTTTGAATATCTGCTAAATGGCTGGGGTCACGTGAATTAACTAGTTCAGCCGCTCGTCCACGGAGCTTATTCTTAATGTGGAGAATTAACAGAACTTGTTGATTATCAGATGCCATATTATATGCGGTATTGCAAGAACAGATAAATGTGTTTAAAAATATTGGGTTCCCATCGTATTCGGGAATAATGGCGAAAATTTCTGAGAGCTTGTAGGGCTCTACATTTTGTGCTACAGCTCTAGTTTCTGGCATTTTGTAATTTTACTCAAGATTGTGCAATATTAGGAAAATACAAAGCTTGGGAAAAGCGAAGTAAATAATTGCGATTGTAATTAAAATGAAGAAAATATGAGAAATAAATTTTTTGTTACTGGTTCTAAAATAAGTATAAGTTAAATAAAGGTATAAACATAAATAAATATTTAGAATATATTAAACTATCAAAAGTAAATATTTAGGATGGTTCATTTAAAATAGGAAAAATGATAGAACTGGTTGTTCAACAATTATTAAATATTATAAGTTTTTAAACGCTTACGTGATTATTCCTATCATAGGACTTGTTCTATCCGTCACTGAACACTGGTTAGCCGCTGCTTGTTCCCTTGTTGAGCTCGGTAGTTGGTGTCCAAGTAGGTTCTTTGTATCCGCGAAGGTTAGGAAACCACCGTAATTAGTTAGAATGTTTCTTGTTCTAATTACGTCTGGAATATCCTACTGACTGCGCCACTTTTAGATTTGTTTTCACTAAATTCACTTTTTAAAAAAATATATTTATTACAAAAAATTTATATGTTTAAGTTACAAAGACAATATTATAGGTATGAAGTTATATGAAGATAATGAACACTGAGAATTGTTTTCGGTTACATTTATAACGTAAAAATGCTGACGCTATGTCATCAGTTTTCATGTGAACAAAGCGTCTACGTGATTTCTAAGAATTCTAGGAAGTTGTAATATGATACTTGTGTGAAGGCAATTACGGTTCAAGCACCTATGGTTACTTTAACTTGTAAATTGTATGTTAGTGCACTTCTCATATATATATATATATATATATATATATATATGCAATTAGATGTACAATAAGTTCCAACGAATGAAATATAAACCTCGTATGTTTAGAACCCTCAAGAAGGAGAAAACAAACTCCGAAAGCTAGGTGCATGGTATAAAGAGTAATATAAAGCAAATACAATTAGTCAATATCCCTTTACCAAAAAAAAAACAGTAAACATACAAAGACTGTTAAGTAGTTTAAATTATATATATATATATATATATATATATATATATATATATATATATATTATATGTTTTAGGTGGTTTCCGGGAATTCATCCGCGTAGTTGATAACTGATCCCTGCCGGGATCGATGGTAAAATGACGACGTTTCCACATCTGCCCTCTTCAGGTCGGTTCGCATAATTCTCGTAGCCATCTGCTTTCGCTTCTAGTTACTCGAATACTAAGAATTTCAGAAGCGCTCGCGCTGTTATATAGTCGCGGTCGTGAACGGCTGCGTGTGATTGGCCCTGGGCGCTCAGTGGGCACGCCTCCCGCCTGCTGATTTGTTATTTCCGATTGAGTTGTTATTGGACGGGTCCGGGCCGGTACGGTGTTTAATAGAATTTTCCAACAATTCGATAAGTTCTGAATTTCATTGCGTGCATGCGTGTTATCCTGGTCAGCTAGTCATAACATCAAACAGGAAATGGACAGATTAAAAACAGCCCTGAGACAAAACGGATTTACAGACCTAAATATACAATGAGCACTAAAGTCAAAACCGAGACAAACAGACGAGGAGTATGAGACACCAATAACCAAGGCTTATTTACCGTTTGTCAAGGGGACCACGGACAGTATTGCAAGAATACTACGGAGACACAATATCGATTTTATTTTCAATACAGACAGAAAAATAAGCACGGTGTTGACGACTCCGAAGACGAGGATCCCTTTAGAACAACAGGGAGTGTACGAGATTTCAAGTGCAGACTGTCATCAAACCTATGTGGGGCAAACTAATAGAAGAATTCAAGCTAGACGTGATGAACACCAGAACGCTGTAAGAAAGCAGGAAAAAACAACATCCATTGCGGAACACGCCACCACTATGTCACACCGAATAGACTTTGAGAACATCACAGTACTGGCAAATATAAAACACCCGAAATCAAGGCTCGTAAGAGAGGCAATTGATATAGCGAAAAGGCCTCACAGTCTAAACGCACGCAATTAAATTCAGAACTTATCAAATTGTTGGAAAATTCTATTAAACACCGTACCGGCCCGGACCCGTCCAATAACAACTCAATCGGAAATAACAAATCAGCAGGCGGGAGGCGTGCCCACTGAGCGCCCAGGGCCAATCACACGCAGCCGTTCACGACCGCAACTATATAACAGCGCGAGCGCTTCTGAAAATCTTAGTATTCGAGTAACTAGAAGCGAAAGCAGAAGGCTACGAGAATTATGCGAACCGACCTGAAGAGGGCAGATGTGACTCTGCCGAAACGTCGTCATTTTGCCATCGATCCCGGCAGGGATCAGTTATCAACTACGCGGATGAATTCCCGGAAACCACCTAAAACATTTAGTGCCCGGGAAAACTTAAAAACAAATATATATATATATATATATATATATATATATATATATATATATATATATATATATATATATATATATATATATATATATATATACATACCGGTGATATTTCAAGATCATTAGAAATAAGGATCACCAATATAATACATGTTATCAAAAATTCCAGTAATCGGCGTGATGAAAATGCACGGCGTATGGGGCCTGACCTAGTTTTAGATGCGGGAGCGGTCCAGGATTCTAGTCTAACACTTGAAATCTGATGACAGTTCTTTAAATCACTTACTGAGAGAGAATTGCGTCCAGCCGAATCGCACTACTTTAAGTGATCGGATGTGATTACAAGATACCTGGATTTGTAAAGCCAGGGAGAGGAAGCCCATCGGACATGTCATTGGTACCACTGCAAAGATGTTGGTCTAGCATAGGCCGTAGTAAAACTAGGTATAAAGACTTGGAGGGGCTAGGATATTCTGAATCCACTACTTTCCTTGTAAGGATGGGTATACTTCAGCCATGAGTGGTGTTGTATACCCACCCACTTTGAAGGGCGTTCCCTTCTGGAGGAATGCACCGTTCTAGTATCCCACGCAAATTCTATTCATGCCTCAGCCAAACAAAAGTTAACATCGGTCAACCCGGGGTTATTAACTGGAAACATGTATTTTTCTAAAGCTTGTTTTTGAAATATGTTACAAAGAAATTATTTTTCTTTTACAGCACATATTTATTGAATACGCGACCCTTTGAGATTATGCGACCACCGGATTCAGAAACGATACGATGGTTCATGAGTGTACACGCTAGATGGAAAAATTGAAAATACTGTACTGCAGTAAATAAATGATAAAAACACTGCGAAGCTACCGGAAGCACCTAGAATAAACTTTCAGAAGCTAACGGGAATATCATTACGCCGTCCAGAACAAATGGCGGAATCTAGAAACGAATTCTTTTGAAGGATATTTGTGAAATATTTGTTCAATATTTAAGCACTTTTTGGGAAATAACACCACAAGTCACGAATAGTCTGTATATTTCTAACGTTTCGGAGTCTAGGTTGGGCTCTGTTGTGAATGGCAAAGAAACTATGAAAAAAGGTACAATTATAAAATGTTAACGGGGTCTGACCTAGACCTTACACTATGAAGGAATTGGTCTAAAAGGTGTTTAACAATATTTAAATAGGATTCCCAGCATTTCAAGTTCCGAAACATTCGCTACCGTGTCTTCAGTTGCACCACAATTGCCTAGTCGTTACTTTAAATTATTAAAATAATTTCACAATGCCTTTTGGCTGTAAGGGCTGTATTAAATTGTACACCTTATGTATACTTGTGTTTGTACATTTGATACAACTTTTCAGTAGTTTTTCGAAAAAACTGTTTTCATTTTGATTATCGCAACATTAGTTTTTCCCATTGAAATAAAATATCTCTATTCTAATAAACACATAGTATAGCAGGCATAAATAGTATTATATGGGTGTGATAAATCGCTCTACAATAAATATAAACAAGAATTTATGATGTAATTTAGTTAGCAACTTGAGCAACAAATTTAAAGGGTATAGTTTGAATAATGGCCAACTATATGTTCACATGAGATACGAGTTGCAACTTTACGTCCTGTGGGAAGAGTAGATCAAGAAGGCCACGGCCAACATAAGCTCTCATCGCATCGTCTGCCACATTATGACGTTATGTTGTTGTTCCATCTCTCTTTGGAAGCAGTTAAGTGGATCAGTACGATTTATACATGAAAACTGCGTGGCCAATAAAATATTACTAGATTGCTTTTAGTAATTTTAGAAAATAAATTTAATATGCAGACTAAGAATTTCTACTATATGGTGTAAAATATTTAGATTAAGGATAAAGATTAAAATTTTATTTATATCAATATACTAAGTATACCAAAAAGTAGGTTTACTTGGCTATATTACCAATGAAGTGTCTTGTGAACAGTTACAATTAATTCATTTCTGCAAATAGATTTATGTTAAACATTTAGAACTTATAGTTTTGGTGGTAGTCTGCAATGGCACAAATATTGTGTGCTTCTAATGACATACGCCTCACTATGTACTTCATTGGCTGCTTCCAAACACTAAGTAGACATGTTGCTCTCTTTATTGCCCTTTCTTTCTAGTCTTATCACGATATTTGTGCATTGCAGGCTATCTCGAGAAGTAAATGCTGTAAGGTTAAATAAAGTTTTGATCAAATTAGCATTGGATGATGGCAGAAATAAGAGAACAGTGAAGTTTGACATGTCATTGTGAAAAAGGTCTTAACTGTGGTCTACACTTAAATGTAGCATGCACGTAAGGTGTATGTAAATATGAAAGTTATGAAATAATTGTGTTCATATTTACAGGCAAAAAATAAAATGAAAATAATATTTCATCATTGAAACTACAGAATGTTGAAATTCATGTCGTCCCCATTTCACGAATAAATTAAAATGATAATAATAACTATCTACATGAACCACAAATCAGCTATATACATCACTCAATGACCACACGTTTTGTTTCTCTGCTCATTTAAATAGTAATGTTGGATGCTTATATAAATGGAGAGTATCGATTAAGTTTATAATCTATATATAAATAGGCAAAGACAAAACGGTTCGGCACCATTTTCTTCTCTGTTCCTCAACTTTTTTCTTTATTTTTGGCTTGTTTAGTAGCTATTGACGACCTTTAGTGCAGAATGCTTAAATTTGTTGTAATATTGCTTCATTCATTAAATAAAATAAAATAAAAGTTCATAATTTACCGCCACACTGTCAATGTCAAACAGTGCCGCCAGATTGCTTGGAGATAAAATCCTAAGATGAATTGACTCGAAAAACAAACTATATTAAACAAAAAACTAACAAATTTTGATCGGTTCCGCAAGTTCTTCTACATTGCCACAGTGTGGCAACTGATCAATGTGTTTTCGATAATATTTTATTATATTAACATTATGCTATTAATTTATATTGTTTCTATTGTAAAGGCTAATAGTTTCATACAAAGATTACAAAGCCCATGATATGAATACAATTAGCGAGATTTAAGATAAATAGTTAGATTTGATATCATGACAATAATTCTAATGTTCACGGCCCTCTTCTTTTTAGCGAATTTGATTATTATGATTTCAGTTTGACATATCATAACATTGTTAGCCGTTAGGTTAATGTACCTCTTCAATTCTGGGTATTATTTGAAAATTTTGATTTCAATACACTTACAAAAATTGTCAACATAAAAAGTATTATTTAACATAAATTAACACCAGCTGCATTGTATTTCTTTATATTTTTGATATAATACAGAAATAGTCATCGCCAACCTTGGTGTTAAACTGAAATTATTGAGAATATACATACATTGCAGTTTAAGGTGTACGTATATGTAAGTACTTATATCTTGTAGTTATTTATACTGCATCTTCATAGTTACTTATGAGTTGGTTTCTTGCAATTCATTCGTAGAAATTGAAATATCTGAATAAATTTAAAGCATTTTGGCAAAAACTAAAGTTTAAAAATGTTTTATTTATTACTTGATATACCATTCCTGCAAAATCCTGCCTCTTAATACAAGGTGAATTGACTTTTACCTAAATTGAACATACCGGCATTTTAAATATGTGTATTTATATTAAAAATCTATATATGAATAAGCTAATGCAAAAGAGTTCGGTACCATTTCCTTCTGTTTGCGAACCAATTTTCTTGATTTTTTTTATTGCTAATTGACGGCTTTTAATGTTATTAATAAAAAATTGGATCAAACGGTCAACATTTTCCGTTAATAACAGTTATTGCCCCATCAATTTCATAATAGCTGAATTAGCGCCATTAAACTTTCCACCGCTAGAGGACAATTATTTCATATATTTTCTAATAATTCAAATCAAGGCATTTTATAAATTGTTGATTTTTATGATGAACTCTCCAAGTGTATTTGCGTGTTTAATTTATTCAATAATAGTATGATGACATGAACATTAGTATATTCTATTGTTTCAGAAATAGAAAGATATTTGATTTGGATTATTGAATATGTCTTAGCGTCCTACACGTACATTAACTGGAACCGTAAGACGACAAAACTAAAATTATTATCCTTTGCAAAATAATTTTTTACTTAATTATAATGGTAGTGAACTATTTTGTATAAGTATACAAAATGGTGTATAATAGTAGAGAAAATGTTGAAAATATGCAAATTCATATAGGTATATTATCTTCAAATTTTAAACAATGATTTTGGTCGAATTTCGATTACTGGGCGACCGCTAGTTGTATTAAAGGATTAACTGAATGTGACGAAAAGCTTAGCTATGCTATTCAAATTTACAAAGTACTGCAACAAATACATTTGCATTAATGTCATAAGTATCATGAACAGTTTGATGAACGACATTTTTGAACCTATTGCAGTAGAAGTTTCCAGACTTGCACACCACAATAAACCATCGATAATTACCTTCAGCGAAGAAACAAAAGCTGTTACCAAACATTTCAGCTCTAAAATAAACCAGAGAGCTTGGGCAATATTATTGATAACAAGACATCAAGTCACAGACTCTTACATGAATATTTGTGTATTCAGTAACGGAGATTTCGTAAAACTATTTGTTTACTTTTATTCATTTTATATTGCATTAGATTTTTTGGGTTCCCTTTCACAAATGTTCACACTCACTTTCAAACAGCTTTATTTTACCAAAATAAATTCACTGTTTACAAAAGAAAAATAATAATAATACTGTCGAAACCGCCGTTCACTTTTTTCACAGTCGATTCAATACACGAAGCAATTTAAACTGCTCAACTCGTATGACAGTCGGCTTTAAATAAGGTGATCGAAGATACTAGAATTCTCTCTTCGAGGTGTCATTCCTTTGTACGCAAGACAATATATATTATATATCAATATAATACATATTGTTTCTGGTTAGGGAACCTTCATCAGTTGCGCTTCCCACAATTGAATGTCCTCTCGAACACTTCTTTAGGCATTTGATGCATTTCGTTAAATTTGAAGACGCGAGATGTCGGTCTTACATCTCGCGTCTTCATACTAGAATTCGATGGTTATTTCTGATTTGGCAGAGTGTATTCAGGAGTCCTATCGAATTCGGTTTTTCATTAATCGAATATTGATCGAAGTTTCCTGGGATGCCGTTTTTACACTCTGTTTTATAATTACTGGTCTTTTTGTTTTAGTAGTTCGCAATGTTTTTATCAGAATAATTAATTTCTAGAACACCTCTTAATTTTTGGCTACATAAAATAAATATTATAACAATATCAATCATATCATTTGCACAAAATATGAATAGAAAATATATTTTGCAAATTTTTCATGAAGATCTGCAGTC
Source organism: Octodonta nipae (assembly GCA_034190945.1). Taxonomy (NCBI): domain Eukaryota; kingdom Metazoa; phylum Arthropoda; class Insecta; order Coleoptera; family Chrysomelidae; genus Octodonta; species Octodonta nipae. The sequence continues at coordinate 65,396,695 of CM067217.1, read as the reverse complement.
AATAACTAGTTTCTGGTTATAGAGATTATAGTCCACTATAATATATTAGTCTAATTTGAAAAGTTTAGTTAGAAAGCTGCTAAAATAAATTGTGACTATATGGTTAACGTTAATCGAATAAAAATCTGGGCAAACATAATTTTGTATAATTAAAAAAAATTAAAATCTTTAAAATGCTGGTTTTAAACAATATATATTTTATCGCGAAATGAATTTTGCCATAAAAGTAATTTCTACAATTGAAGTTAACAATATATTCAATCAGCTTTTTAACTAGAGATGTGGAAATAAATATCTACTAAAATTTGTGCAAGTTATTTATTTTGATGAATTTGTATAAAGTTGCAAAGGAATCAGTTCATTTCTTATTTTTAATTCGTCCAAACTAGAACATGTCATTGAGTTTAGTATTACAGAATATCAAATTAACAAGTTGTATAATCAACAAACTTTGCCTTAAAATCATAATTTGGATATGTAGATTAAATGTTTATAAATTATCATTTTGTTTTCAAAATTAAAAAAAAAATAGTTTCTGTGATAAAGACTGTTTCCAAGTGGGGCTCTGTATTGCTAATTTTTAATTTTTGATTTGGTTATATAATTATATTTTTGTTTTGTTGGTTTAGTTTCGGAGATAAAGAGGAAAGAACGGGTCGAATTGTTTATATTCTTTTTCATATCTTTTAAACAAATTATTTTAAAAACTGTGAGAAAACAAATTTGCATTTCTCATAATGATATATTTTATTAAAAATTCAATTTTATAATAATTTATTTTTAGCTTGTAAAATTTTGTAAATTTTGTAGATAAATCCTAGATTAGAGATAGTTTCTTGAGGATCATTTTGGCTACACATAATTTTTTTTTACACATCTGTAGTTAGTTGGAAAGACTTCACCGATTTAGATTTTTCTCGAATTTAACTTAACTGAACTGAGTACCTTTTGGACGTGTAGTACGCGGCACCATAAGATATATATTGATATACAGGATGATCCGAAAATTTTTTGTTAGTAATGTTTAATTAAGGTAGGAGTTAGTTCATAGCTTTAGTTAGTTTATTTTTTTTTAAATTTAGTTTTTGTTTTTTACATCCACTTGCTGCAGGGGTATCCAACAGTTTTGTTGTACATAATTTTTTATTTAGAAAGGCATTCTCTTAAAAAAAATTTTCGTCTTTTTCTTACCATGTTTCTATGTTTGGGCAATTTTTTACATGCTGACGATGCCCAGGATATTACCATTAGCTTCTGTTGGATCTGGGCAAATTTCCGTTCTGCTTCGTGCTTCGAAACTTGTAAAATGGCTTCGGCTTAAATCTTGCTAGATTAACCAATAGCTCCTACCTTATACTTTGTTTACAACTGGAATTCATACAGATTTAAATCTGTTAGATTTATTGTGGGTTAAGATCAGCCATCAGCTAATTTTGGTAGTTTGTTTGTCGATTAGGTGCATTTTATTAAAACATTGACGAACACACGGAAAGATAAATTCTCAGCCAATTTATTCTCTAGATGATAGAGAGAGGGGATAAAAATGGTCAATCTCGACCTGAACGTGTAACATTTACCTTTGGTAGTCTGAATTTCTGCTCGCTATAAACGCGAATTTATTGTAGCTTTTGGCGTCCATAAAATATAATTTTTGAGTTGCATATTCCGTGGCTCGTCATGAAATAGGAAGATAAGTGGATGGCGATGAAATTTTTGGATTAAAGATATAATCCCTTTTTTCGAAGAGGGACATACGGTGGACGCGTTCACTTATGGTGAAGCGTTTACTTACGGTCCGGCGTTTTCTTATAATGAAACTGTTTTGTACAATTGGGCCTGTAATTATTGGATGTAAATTATGTTTCAGCTAGTTCTGACTTATTTTACTACTGGCATTTTACGGTATGGTAAAAGCATTTGTTTTTGGAGCTATTATGGTTATAAAATTATTTTTTCGTTCTATAATTTTTGTAATTCGATTGTGTCACTGGCTATACCACACGGAATTTCATAGTCAATTTTGGAGAGTTTAGCTATGCATCCGAAGGCTATTGAAAAGTTAATCGTTTGGGATAATTTTACTGTTCAGCTATTTGTGAATGGAGTTCAGTTTTGATGGCAAAACATTTAAAAGATATTTGAGTTTGAGTTTCCACGCCTACAGTTTTATATTGCAAGTACAGTACAAATAGCAGCTATTGATTCATATATGGTAGGAAGATTTTTCTGAGCATCACATTGTACAAGGTAAGGTAACACTTCATTCCAGTATCTTTTCCACAGACATACCATTTTGATAATAAGAATCAATTTTGCATAGTTTTTCCCAGTTTTTTTTTTGTAAATTTAGCTAATTTCATAATTTAAACAACTTAGTGACTACTTCACTTTTTTATTATTTTTTTGTAAACCACATCTTTTAGTTTTTTTTTATTAAACTCGCTTCTGTTTAAATTCTACATATTTTTTACCCAGGCTTGTTGATTAGGATGAATTTTTAATTTGAGCACAAGTGAAAATAATGAATACAAATTGTATTGAAAACGATGACCCGTTCATCTTAAATGTCATATATCTTTATGACGTGATTTAATATCTCAATCCTCATACTATTTGTGAGTTTTTCAGCTAACTGACGACCTGAATAAAATAAAATTTTATTGTTTTAATGTCTTACCCACACCCATAAATGTTCCCAATGAAGAGCTGTCGTCTAGCAATTGTGAGGAGGCCAAGGTAGATTTTGTTTTGAATTTTGAATATATTGATTCTATAAATACCTGGTTGCATCAACAGTTGTAATTGTTCGTATTGCACAATGGCACAACACTTTTGGAATTTCACTAAACATTATTGACGTGCTATTACCTCTTAACGGACCTCTTATCAAGGATAATTTGTGAACGATTGCTTCATCAATGTTAAAAATTTTCAAATTCCAACCACTTTCTAACTATTGGCCTACTTAATGTTATTAACCTCTTGTCTGTCTATTTAGTATTATACTTTGTGTAACCAGACTTCAGATATATCAGAAATTAATTTCAAGTGATAGTGGAGGTTAATATGACATTTAGGTGAGTACAAAAATATGATTTGAAATTGTATTCAGGAAAAAAACAAAATATTATGTGAAAAGTAAATTATTGCTAATAATAATAATAATATTACTGTTGCTCACAATAGACCAGATATACTTTTGGTAGATAAAGTTTCTAGAAAAACAACCTTAATTGACATAGCAATCCCTAACAACAATAATATAAATATTAAGCAGGCTGAAAAAATACGCATATAGCTATGCGTGCCTTAGAGGGAGTGTGATGCCATACATTGTATGGTCAAGTGGAGAAATAATAACAAGACGTTTAATTATCCTCTTAGTTATAATACTGTTATGTACTCCATGGGTTCAATTAAAATTTAAAAACTAATGTTTACTCTCACTTTCTACAAACTTTTATTTACATTAAATATATACGCAACAGCTGATTCGAATATCACAAATATACAACATAGGCTGATCGCCGCACTAACTGCTGCGATGATGGACTGCTCCTTTTAAAATCCGCATCGAAAACTCTCATACAATCCATTATCAATTCTATAGCTGCCGAGCCATTTCGAGATCAATTTTTTGGTCCTAAAAGCCATCGATGTCGTACTTGAATAAAACCAGAGCCGGCTTAGAGAAATTTCGTTACACCGCCGGTCAGAAACATCCTCTCCATGGTAGGGAGCGAGTCGATCTAAATGGACCAACTTCAACTTAGCCCTAGTGTTTCGACGGATCCGGTAGACGACGTCATTAAGCCTCTTGAACATCTCGTATGGACCATTCCAGGCAGTTGTAAGCTGTGGGGTGGGGATTTACCCTTGCTCCGTTGGGAGTTGTACAGTCAGACTTTGTCCCTCTCTTGGAACCTGACTGAATTAGCCTTGAGGTCGTATCGCGTCTTTATCCGGTGGGGTTGGGGGGCAAAAGTCAAATCGCAAGGTAATCGCAGCTCTTTTCAGAATAGGACCCTGGCTGGAGTCAGGCCTGTACTATTATGTACGGCTGAGCGATATGCCAATAGGAATAGGGGAATACCCAATCACGCTGGTTATTGCTGACGACCTTGGATAGGTGTTGTTCCAAGGTCCTGTTGAATCTGTCCACCATTCCGTCTGACCGTGGGTGCAATGGTGTTGTTCTCGTTTTCCTGATCCCCAACATCGTGCAGACCTTATGGAATACATTCGATTCGAAGTTACGCCCCTGGTCTGAATGTAGTTCCATCGGGACGCCAAACCTGCTGAATAGTTGTTCTACTAGCACCGTCGCTACTGTAGAGGCCTCTTGGTTGGGTATCGCATATGCCTCAAGGTATTCGCTGAAATAATCCATTGCGACCAGAATGTATTTATTCCCCCTCTCAGACTAGGGAAAACGGACTGGCGACATCCATGGCAATTCTCTCAAATGAGACGCCCACATTGTACTGCTGTATTCTGCCCTTGGCCCGGGTCTTCGGGCCCTTACTGGCTGCACAAGTGTCACATTTCCAGCACCAAGCTCTGACGTCTTCAAAGTAATATACCCAGTAGTGCCGCTGGCGAACTTTGTATAGGGTTTTGTTCATGCCCAGATGGCCCTCGGTAATTCCATCATGTACTTTTTTCTTAGGAACTACCAGTTGGGACTTGGTTTCTCGGCCATCAAACTCGATTGAGCATTCCATTCTCTACTCTTAGAGAGTCCCATTGGGCCCATAAAGATTTTAGCACGTCCGAGTATCTAGCTACCTCGTCCCATCGTGGCCTGGGTGCCCCTCTCGTTTTGAGTGACAAGATTGGTTCGATGTCTGGATCAGCCATTTGGTCCTGGATGCACTGTTCCGTTGTCCAGTCTTCATTGGCCTGCCCTCGGATCTGTCTGATGGAGATACCCTCTCGCTGTTCAGTCTTCAGACAATGTCCGCATTCTGCTCTACAGGGTCTTCTGGATAGGGCATCGGCATTATGGTGCAAACGGCCGGCACGGAGTTCCACCTTGAAATCGTATTGCTGTAATTTCTCCAACCACCTGTTATAACCTAACAAGCTCTGGAGAGAGAGATATATTGTTGGTTAGACAATACACATCCCTCAGTTAGTATACGGTTGGCGTGAATTCTTTGATCAATTGACAGAAGGACTATACAAGGGCGCCAGGCCAATGGATACACACAGTTCACAAGAAAAACGAGAAATTTACGAAAATTTACAATTTATTTTATTTTAACTTAACAATATTTAAGTCAGTATCCGATAACGAAATTTAAAACAATCGAGGTATATAAAAAAAATTGTTAGAGTGAAGTTACAAACAAAATAGTCGATAAAATTTTTGCCTTACAATACCCTCGATAGGAATACCCTTCCGTAGTGGTTGGTATATTGTTCACGGTCCTGATCCTGGAGCTATATGCCAAACAGCAGCCGGGGTTCCAACAACTGAGGGCGGCCAGGAGTTGCCACGATCCTACCAGAGAACAATTCGAATCAGGGAGTACTGCCAGAGTTCCGCTCCCTTGATTTGAGGCTAGTGGTTACGTATCTGGGCACTCTTAGCCCCGGTTGATGGCATGCATGAAAAAAGTTATTGGCCAAATAGTCATAGCCCTTAGAGTATGATACTGAATTTCCCCCTGACTAGTATAGGCGTATTTATGCTCTATTGGATCGATTCGGCACGTGTATGAGTTGAGGCACCCTACGTTAGTTTTCCCTAACTTCTTCACCCTAAATGAATTATTTGAATACTACCAACATGAATGAAAAATACTTTACTAACTAATAAAAATAAATTTGAAACGCTCCAAATTTTAAGTACAAATAGATAACGATAAGCCTTAAGGTAGATTTCAACTGTTAGTTATAGTTTCAAACTAATTAGATTTAAATCACAAATCAACTATTAAATTACAAGTTAAAAAAATTATAAAAATCCACTTCAATAAAATAGAAATCTATATGAAACACTGAACAAACTATAAAAAAATAGAAATTTTCATCACATGGTCATCCTTAGTTGCAGTCTAACCCAGTTGGGAAGCTTCGTCCGCTAATAAATTTAGGCCCACAGTAGATTTCGGCTAGTGGATCAATTTGTCCTTTCCTGAATTTTTGGTACATATCGTCAATCAAACTCTCCAGATTAACCAATACCTAAAAATGCAAAAGAGGCCAGCAATAATTGTTCCCTTTTTCGTTTATTTTTTTTATCGCGATACGTGTAAAATCTCTAGCAACTAACGATGGCTTACCCACGCCAACTACATTGCAGATGCAAAGCAAGAAATTTACAAAAAATTAATGAACCACGCAGTTAAGCCACAAAAGCTTTATCGTTGCAATAAAACGCGGTATATCGATAATAAGATAAATATGAAACCAGATCTCACCCATTTCTTTCCAAAATTATTAATATATACGATAAGTATGAACTATAGCCGATAAAAAACTATATAAAAACATTATCAGTTAGATCAAACAATAACGATAATCTGAATCTGCTTAATTACAATCAAATATACGGTAATAAGGAAAACGATAGATTAAGTAAATTCTAACTGATATTTTGACGATAATGAATGATTTTTCCCAAGAAAAAGAAATAATATCTCAGAACGAAATCCACTCACGTGTTGTCACTTTGATAGCCGGAAAAGAAGAGAGCAAATCTGCTTCCATCAACAAGCATTTCTTCCACCTGTCCAATTATAGAAGTAAGGAAAGGAAATGAGATGTTAAATTTCAAATTTTATTGAGCGCGAAAGTTTGAATATTATTCAAAAGTTGGTCAATACAGGAACTATCACAAGATAGTTTCGATAAAAGAACAAAGCAAAATTTACTAATAAAATCGTAGATAAAATTTTATTAATGACAGTTTCCTTCTTCCCAAAATATTATATTAAGTTTATATTTCCAGTTTGAACGGAAGTTACTTCGAAATAGCACGTGATGTTCGATCTGTCAAGGTATTTATCGCGCTAAATCCTGGGGACAGAGTTGGACTTGGAATATTTTTCAACTGAATTAACTGTTATTTAGCAATTAAAAGCGGAAAAGCAATTGCGTAAGAGACTAAAATAGGAGTATTTACTTACGTGTTTATTCATTATGGTAAGAACACTGGTTTATTTCGGTAGAACTCAGTTCGGAAAACGATATAATTAGAAAAGTGATTTGAAAAATAAAAAAAGTAATTTATTAATGCGATAAATATGAGTAAATATCCATGTAACAGGGAGAACGGCAATTCACCCGTTACACTGGCCAGTTGTCCTTCCGGTGTCTTCATGTCCAGCAGCCATTTGAGGACGGCACGATCTCTTCGTATTAAGAAATGACGACCATAGAGGTATTTGTGGAAATGGTCCACCGCCCTCATTATTGCAAGAAGTTCTTTTCTAGTGACGCAATAATTTCTTTCCGGTTTGGAGAATCCACGGCTGTCGTACTCGATCACCCCCTCTTCACCATCTTGCACCTGGGATAGGACGGCCCCCAAACCTGTGTTGCTGGCGTCGGTGTCTAAAATGAACTTTCCGGACTGTGTAGAAAAGGTTAGGATTGGACTGGAACATAGTGCTGCCTTCAGTCGTCTGAAAGATGTTTCGCAATCCTGATTCCAACGGAAGGTCTCTTTCTCAGTGGTCTGCCGATGTAGAGGCGCGGCAATGGTGGCAAATCCCTCAACAAATTACCTCTTGGGACTGGCCAAACACGGATGGCTTCTATCTTGTACTCGTTGGTGCGGATTCTTGACTCGGAAACGATGTGTCCCAAAAACTTCGGGTCGAGTCTCAGGTTGGCGTTATTAATTCTGGAGAATACTTCGCCCAGGTTCTTCAGATGATCGTGGAATGTCTGACCCATGACTAGAATGTCGTCGAGGTATACTAAGCACGTCCCCCATGTTAACCCGCTCAGGACATACTCCATTAGCCTCTCGAATGTTGCGGGAGCATTACATAACCCAAAGGGCATGACCGTGAACTGAAACAGCCCTTTACTGGTGGAGAACGCTGTCTTTTCTCTGTCGTTTTCGTGTAGACCAACCTGCCAATATCCACTCTTTAGGTCAAGTGTGGAGAACCATTGGGAGCCTGCTAGTGTGGTCAGAGAGTCATCAATTCGGGGTAGTGGATAGCTGTCTTTCTTGGTGACGTCACTCAGCTTTCTGTAATCCACCCAAAATCGGGTGGTTCCATCGTTCTTTTTAACTAGCACGACGGGAGCGGACCATGGGCTGATGGATGGCTCAATAACTCCATTTTGTAACATGGACTCGATGTTTTCATCGAGTGCCTGTTGTTGCCTCAATGGTAGTCGCCTAGGTGGTATTCTGATGGGTTGAGCCTTCCCGGTATCTATTCGGTGCTGGATGATGTTGGTGCGACAGGTGGTTCCATCTTCACTATTTAAATTTTGTCAGTGCTTTGTGATAAATCGCTTGGCTTTCTTCTGTTCCTCTTGTGTCAGATGTATCAAATGGTCAGCAAACTGTTGTAGGAACTCTTTACTGGACCCTGTCACCTTCACCGATGTCTGGTACCCTTCTTCGCAATTGATGATGGTCTCGACTGGCTCGAAACAAGCTATCTCTTGACCATTGGCAATTGTGATGTCGTTGGACAAATTCAGGACTCTAATTGGTATATCTCCTCCGATTTTAACTATAGCCCGTCTAACTAAGTAGTCATGAGCTGAGTGTACGGGCTCCATCATTCCAACGCAGCTTCCAGGAGTTCGACCGGGAATTCTGACTGAGTATTTTGCTACAATATTTATGGAGGGCGATGAGCTGTTAACGGGCCGTGTCAATACAAATCCCTCATTTAGGAACCGAAGAACATCATATCTCGGGTCGAACATAAATCCATGCTGGCTAATTAGGTCCATACCCAGTATAAAATCGTCCTCAATATTCGCTACCAGGACCCTATGCCGGATCATGTTGCCGCCTATCTGTAGCACGACATCGGCCTCACCCTGTATTGACTATTGGGCTGAATGTTGTTGATAGCTGGCCGGATTTCCGAAGCCCTCAAGACCCTAAACTTCGCAATGGACACAGCGGCGCCGGTGTCGATGGTGATGGCAATTGATCGGCCATTGATGGTGCCCCTGATGACTAGGCTGCTGCTATCTCTGCAAAATCCCCGGATGGATAGTTTTTTGGGGGCTGGTTTGGGGTCAGTCAGCATTTGCCCCCTTGTGCTGACTGGCTGACGGTCCCTGGACATGTGGCTGATCTGTTGGTTACCCCTGGTCGGTGATCGTTCAGGTAGCCTCATTCGACAGTCACGTTGAAAGTGCCCTGTCCGTCCATAACGGTAACATGCTCTTCTGGTATCAGTTCTCTGTGACTGTTCTAATAGTTTGTTCATACCAGCCGACAATGCTTGAAATGGTGACTCTGGCTCTTCCTGGTTGAAGGAAACTGCTCGGACCCTCGGCTTGGACATGTTCATGACGGCCTCTACTTCTAACGCCTGAAGTAAAGCTTCATTACTTTTCTTGACGCCACTTAGTCTTAGATTTCGTTGTACTTCCACATCTCTGATGCCGTTTATGAAACTCTGTGTGGCCAACTGGTCTTTCGTTTCCTCGGGCAGGTCTGGGTAGGACAAGTGTACTAACCGTCCAATCTCTGCTTCGATTTCTTGGAGGCTTTCACAGGATTTTTGCGTTTTTCCACTGAGTTGCACCTAGTATACTTGGCTCAGGGATTGACTGTCGTATCTCTTCTCCAGGATGACGATGATCTTGTCGAAATTGCCTTGTTCATCGACTGGAATGCTTTGGAGGAGTTCTAAAGCTGGAAATTATAAGAGAGGTAGATTTTTCTTGGTTATCCCATCCATTAGCTGTAGCCACTACTTCAAATTGCCTTTTATACATGGGCCAAGATAAATTTGGGGGCCTGTCCGGGATCTGAACCCGGGACCTCTCGCACCCGAAGCCAGAATCATACCCCTAGACCTATATATAGGAAATAAAATATACAATATAAAAAAACTAGAGGTTAATGCGCTTAAATTCAGCTTCTTAACCGAGGTTAAGTGCTGTTGAAGCGCCAAATTAAAGTATAAATAAACATGGAGGCAGTAAGTATATTGTTTATGGAAATTATATATATATATATATATATATATATATATATATATATATATAAAAGAAAGATTCAACACGAAAAAAATCAGTGTGATTCTAGGGATAGGAAGGGATGGTGGGTTAGGTGGGATTATGGGTAATTTTTTTTTCTGTGACAGAACAGAGTCATGAGTATCAGATATGCTGATTGCAATTTGATACGAGAATCCTTTTTTAAAATATTGGTTTTTATGTTTAGGCACAGTTAATACGTTTTTTTTTTGACGCAAATTTAATATATGCACATCTGTGCGAAAAGTAATTTTATTATACAGGTAAGGAGGACATTTGAATTTCAAAATTTTGTAAAAAAAGCAGAGAGAGTGCAGCGAACGTCTATTGAACATATTCAACCAATCGAGGTCTACCAATTTATGGCTGATTCTATGGCGTCGCTTAATACCAATAATTAAACGAAGGCATGAATTTTGTACTTTCTGTACTTTTCTTTTATTCATTTTGTCTAAAAAAGGCCCATAGATGGTATCACAAAAGTTGAAATGGTAGAGAATTAACGATTCACAAAGAAGAGCTTTGTCTCTACAGAGATAGTGCTTATGAGTATAAATTGCTTTTAATACTGAATAACTTTTACGCAGACAGTTATTTATGTGCTCCATAAATTTTAGATTACCGTCGATAATAAGACCTAAATTTTTTGCGGAGCGCTTCATGGGAATTGGAGAACTGCCAATTTCAGGCTTAATGGTACCTTGAATCTGCTCCTTAACAGTTTCACTGCAAAAAAGCATTGCAACGGATTTTGCCGGATTGATTCTAAGTTGATGTCTGTTGGACTCAATATAAAAATTGTTTAGATCTGCATTAAGCAGACGATTGGCTGTCTGAGCATCACCAGGCTTGAAAGAACAGTATATTTGAGTGTCATCAGCGTATAGATGGTATTTGCAGTGAGTCAGTGAGTTTATAATATTGGAGGTGTACATGTTAAATAAAAGTGGGCTAAGTATGCTACCCTGGGGAACTCCGCAAGTTAGTTGTTGAAGATCCGACGCCCTGCCATCTAAAATAACACGTTGCTCTCTACCTGTAATAAAGTTAGACGAGTTTGTATGAAAGCCATAATCGATCGATATTAAAATTTCGTGATTTAGTAAATCGAAGGCTTTTGTATAATCAAGGAGAATGAGAATTGTAGCTAAGCCTTTATCTTTGGATATCAAAACATCACCTAGTATCTCAGATAATGCAGTAGCACCGCTAAATTTTGATCTGAAAGTAGAATGCCTGAGAGGGATTAAAAGTTTGTTTTCTGTGTATGAATTCATTTGGAGTTCCATGACTTTTTCGAGAATTTTTGAGAACGTAGGAAGGATAGAGATTGATCTTAAATGACTGGGTTCAGAAGGAGATTTAACTTTTGGAAAGGTAAAACTTGTGATACTTTCCAGGAGTTAGGGAAGTACGAGTTCTTTATACAACAGTTAACAATATGGGTGACAATTGGTATTATAAATGGACAACAAGGTGTAATGAGAGTGATATTTAATCCATCAGCTCCAATCGACTTTGATTTGGGACGTAAAATGATATTAGAGATGAGATTGTCATCCACTTCTTCAAAATTAAATTCATTTGGGGTTGACCTGTAATTATTCCGATAAAAATTTAAGAGTTGCGCACCAGGATCCATATTACTCGTTGCACCCTTTGTAAAGAATGTATTGAGTTCATTTAAGTTTTTTTAAATTATCAGGGTTTGTTCTTTTTTTGTTGGAGATAATATTATTTTTTTTAATTCTTTCCATTTTTCTTGGATGTTGCATTTTTGAAAACGATTATTGAGATATATTCTTTTTTCACTTCGAATAGCCCTAGTCGTAAAATTTCTTAACTGTTTATAATATTTCCAGTGATGGAATTTGTTAGAAATATTTCATACCAGGGAGCACCTTCCAAATCAACCTGAAATTGAGCATAATTTATGTTATTTAGTGTTTAAGTAAACTCATGTGTAGTAAGTGGTTCGATTTTAAAATTTAATTTACAATAAATTAAGTAGTGATCTGAGACATTAATGTCAGTAGCGCCGGACTCTATCACTTCTTCAAAGTTGCAGCAAATAACGTCAATAAGTGTAGCAGTATCAGAAGTTATTCGAGTGGGTACCCAAAATAAGCTGTTTTAAATCAAAGCAGGCTAGTATATTATTACATTCAGACGTGTAGGGGGAATCTACATCAAGCTGATCTATGTTAAAGTCGCCCAAACAAATAATTTTATCCGAAGCGTTTGTAAATCTTTTTAGGATATCTTCGAGATAGTTAAGAAATACATTTTGATTTCTACCTGGCCGCCTATATATCACACCAAAAATAAACTTTTCTTTACCTTGTAACACCTCAACCCAAAGATGCTCAATATGTTCTCTGCACTCTTTAAGAAGAACAGTGAATTTGATTCCATTTTTAATATATAAGCCAACTCCACCTGCATGACTCTCGCAATCCTGTTTTAAAAACGTATAATTATTTATAGCGACTGCTTCGTCGTTTAAATCAGCTCTTAACCAGGTTTCCGTGACGCTTATTAAATCATACTGAGCAGGTAAAACATGATCCTTAAAAATATCAAAATCGCTCAGTAGAGATCTAACATTTACATGTGAACAATAAGGCATAACTAAGAAGGGGTATAAGGGGAATAGGAGGGGATTAATATAAAACGAGATCTGTAGTCTAAAACTATTAACAATCAAGAAACAAAAAAAAGTAGACTTATCCCGCTTGAAATTTTGTTAACAACGAAAAATCTTCAAGCTAAATTAGGAAACGCGTAATAGCGAATAGAAAAAAAAAAGAAATAAATGTCACTAATGTTTATATATGTTGCATTATTCACAGGTTCTGCATGAAGCAAAGATAATAAAAGAAGCAACAATATGAATGAGTAAACATATTGTTCGGATTACTTACAATCTGATGAAGATTTAATCATTATTCAGCATACGGAGATCAGTTTCTTTCAATTAAAGTAATGGAAATAATTAAATGCAAATTTTACTATTCATTTTTTTCACGTTTATATGGCAATAATTATTAATTTGGAAAATAAGAAAGTAATTTAGTCAGGGCTCAAATCTTGCCAAGTGTTTATTACGCCCTGAGCCACTTTAGTCCATTGAAAAGTTACATTTGGGGTTGCCTTAAATAGAATATCATAAAAAATGAAGAGATGATTAAAAATTATGGCAAATCATTAATATTAATGTATAGTTATGAATTCTGATATTCGTTTCGCAGCGATGTAAATTCTTAACTATTGAATAAATTTAAAAAATTATAATGAAAATCATTCCTTAAAACAGCGTCTATAAAAATGGTTTGATGTCATTTTTTGTAAAATGATTTGAAAAAAAATTGACAAATAGATTTTTTTTTCAAATTTTCATTGATTTTCGCTTATACGTTTTTTATACATATAATTTATTTTATTTTTTTGTGTGAGACATATAGTTTGTTAGATAAACCATAAAAACTACTTGGACCCCTTTTTCCAAGATTGAGGCCGTGGGACAAGTATTGCACCCCATAAATGTGGATTTAACTAGGGCAGTTTGATCAGTATACCATCAGTACAATAAGCCCCTTCTAGATGACTTTACTAACGACTAGTAGCATAAAATTGCGCGTCCTCTGTGCATGCAGGAAGGCGTGCGGGACTAAGCCCCGGTTTGGAACTGAATACGATAAGTACTTGATGTCTATTTAACATAGAGTGGATTATTACTTGTTCTTTGTTTCGTGTTATAGCCTACAATTACGGCTCTGCAAAAGGTACGATTTTATTTCTATCAAGCAATCGTTGGATGTGTTTGATCATATGCTCTAAAGCCTCTACGATTTTAGATGTATTTAAATTTTCCTGTTTAGGAAAACAAGTCACATCACCTGACTGAATATGGAAAAGCTCGGTGTGATTTCATTATGAGCAAAATTAGAAATAGATATACAATCACATGTCAGCTAATATTTATATGACATCGACATGTGGTGTAACTGAAATCTACGTTCCCTAGTCCTTCTACAGTGACGGTAACACTTTTCACTTACTAAAGTAGACTAGGTTTCTGTTCCCCTTTTCTTCAAACCTAGCAATCTTGGCTTGTACGTGATGCAACGGAAAATTTGTCTGGCCACAGTGAGTTTATAAACAAACAGTAGACCAATTTGAAGGTATGCTCTATTTTATTTTTCCTTTTCACCACCTAACAAGTAGATATGTAATGCGAGAAGCTATACAAAACATCTTCAACAGCTTTTTCAGTACGATATAAGACATTGCATAACGAAGATAAAAGATAAATCGATTGTCGGTAGACCATTAGACGGTACAAGGTATAATTGCTTTATCACTTTTTCGAATCGTACGACTTCCTGAAATGCCAGGTAATATATAATCATCTGGTCTCGTCGATGACAAAAGGGAAGAGAGAGAGTCAAAATGTTTTTTTCGCCGGTACCCAGCAAATAAGTCCGCGCAGGTTTCTTTAATGCGGTAACGATACACAGAGTCGAAATAAGAATTAATTCAAAGATAGACCGATTGAATTACCGATTAGTCCATTTTACGAGTTACAATGAAATATATTAGGCGATAAAGGGATCGAAACATACTTTTAGATAACTAATAGCCATGCAAAGCGAATAAATTTTGAGGAATATTTAACTTAATAACAGCTGAAAGCGAGATTAATGTTTTACGTACCTGAGTGATCTTAACAGGGTCGTACAAAATTTTAAATGAACCAAAATATAGAAAAATTATTAACTTTCGAAGTGACGATTTAACACCCCTTTTTCCAAGATTTAGGCCGTGGGACAAGTATTGCACCCCATAAATGTGGATTTAACTTTACAATAAGCCCCTTGATATCTAAAAAATAAAATTGCGTCCTCTGACAAATGCCGGGTAAGCCCAAAATAATGTAATATTTCAGTGGATTACTTCTGTTTCGTGTGCCTTCGGAAAAATTTTATTTCTATCAAGCAATCGTTTGTGTAATATTCTAGCCTCTTTTTATGTATTTTTTTCAGGAAAACATCACATCTGAGAATAAAAAGCTCTATATTAAAAAAAAGAACAATCTGTCTTATTTGTCGACATGTTGTTGAACTTTTAGTCCTTACTGACGATTTTCTTTAAAATTTTCTGTTCGTCTTTTGTTTGTTTGTCTGGCTGAATAAACAAACAAGAAATTTGATATTATTTTATTTTGTTATAATGAGTATACATAACTTTGTTATTTTAACGAAGAGCGATATAAACAAATTAAGGTGAAATATATGGTAATCGGCTAAATTTTTGGACTTCTTACGTGAGGCGATTTATCGTACAGGAAAAATGTTGGAGATTAGTTATAAACAAGGTTTATTAATTCCATCCAACAGTAAATTTGATATTAGAAGTTTCTACTTAAAATTAAAATAAAATCTAATTGTTTTATCCCTCCTGTCAAATCAATCAATCACGAGATTGAAAATTTTTCATGTTTATTCTAGTTTCCCAAAAATTGAAAATCTTATAACATTAACCTGTCATTGGTGTTTCATATGTTAATGTAGGTAAATATTAAATAATCTACTAATGTTGAATTAATAACAACTTTATGCACAATGAAACTTAGGACATGGAGTGTAATTAATGAACGCGTATAATGAACAAAGCTTAAATAAAAGTGATAATAATTTTGACAAAACAACTACCCTACTGACCACTCGTATGCACTTAACTGTCCCATTTTCAAATAAAGCTTTGGGGTCCGGGGTTTAGAATTGTGAAGTATGACAGGACAATGTGTCGTCAGGGTAATTATGCGAACAAATTGTGCAAATGCTTGATGAATGGAATGGACACAGGTGAAGTTAAGAGCCTGATAAAGTATTGTGTTTAGTTCCTCTGTACGTTATGATGTTTTCCGAATTAATAGCTATATAGAGTGAGCAATTTTAATAAGAATTGCTCACTGTATATAGCTGTATATGTATAGTGATTATCATGTGGCAGATCGTAAGTTGACAGCTGGATATTAGTAAACCACCACCACCAGTCAATAGAGATTTTTAGGTGCCATAAAATTCAACAGCAAATAATTTTAACAGCAAACTTGTAGAAGTAAATTATTTGAGCCTTAAAATCCCCCAGAAATATGTGGTATTTACGTTTTTTGCTTATAGTGTAAAAAGTAATGATTTGTTCTGGAATAACCGATATAAAGTGAGTGATTTTAAAAAATTCATAACTTGGTTGTAATAACAGCTGGGACCATAATCTGCCTCTTACTGATAGCTTATAACGTTGAGATTAATAACGCTAAACATCGATATTGTATGTTAGTAGATCTTGCAGAACTGCAATTAAAAAAAAAATGTAAAAATATTTTGCAGGCCGTATCGTAGTAACCACGACAGTTCAATAGCGATTTGCAAAATATATTTTGAAAGCATATAAAATGCACTTCACTTCGTATATCTTGAATTTTTGTATCAGTGCCGTAAAATTTATTAATACTGCTTTTGAAATTTGGCTTAAAGAATGGACCCTCCGATGTTTTGAGGCTCGCGGATCCAGTAAGTGAAAAAAAGTCGTTTAATTAAATCGGTAAACTATATACAGGTAACCATTAACTTAATAAACCAATGAAAAAATGAGCAGGCAATAGTTATGTAAATAAAAATGTAATATAGTGCTGAGAAAAAACATATAATAATACAATTTACCATAATTTTTATCTCGTGCCCCCACCTTAAGAAAATTCTAGATCCGTCCATGTGCCTTAACAGCTATTGTCAGTTCATCGCTGGCTGCCTGTCGTATAGTCGTATATTTAATGCACTGTTTACTATTATTAAACCAACTTCTCGATCTTATAGCGAAAAACCAAGATAGGCAAATTGTGGCAGTTTTTATGAACTTTCAAAATATCTTTACTATGTCCCGGTCAGACTAGTCTCGTTAATACAGTTGGATGTGCAAAATAGTTCTCAAAATTATTTAAATTCGAATTGCTCAAAAACTACTTATTCAATAGTATTCATCGTGAGCCTATAGAAACATAATATCATAAACTATCGTTTGGACGATGACTAATATTCCAGTATTAGTTACCAGAAAGTTATAAATTAAAAAAAAAACACTTTTTACCAGTTTTTCTGAATTTACTTGGTAAAATATGATAGAATCATGATGTATAAACACTCATTAGGAATGATTTCTTATTTTCAGCAACTTTCCTGTAGACGGCATTACGATTCCTCCATTACTTTTCATTATATAAGCAAATAATTTGGTCAAGTGCGAGTTGGACTCGCATGCTAAGGGTTCCGTACCACCTTCAAGATTCTAATATTCCAGTTTCAGAAAAGCAGGGAATGAGTGATTTTTATATTTGCCCTAATATCTTTTAAAGGAAGCGTTTTAAATTTATAAACAATATACACTTTCATTTTCCACACATAGACTTTTTATTTTATCTGTTTCAAGATTCGCTTGATTTTTATAAGAATACATATGTATTTAATTTTCTAATTTGGACCTCAAAATTAACATTAGAGTTTTATTTTACTAATAAACTTTCAGGGAAGACTTTTATAATCTACTGCCTGAATTTTGAGGCTCTGTAGATTGGAAGATATAGGGCAAAATAAGTCAAGTTTAAATTATAAATTATTAAATCTATTATTCATATTATTTAAAAATACAAATAAAATATATATATTTCAAAATTTAAATAGTGTAATTTCTAAAGTGGGAATTAAGTTGATGTTTAATATTTTTGTTAATATCTTTTAAACAATTGATTTAAAAATATGATATATTTGGAATTCACATAATGAGCCTTATATCTGATATATTACATGATGCGTTTGGAAATTGAATTTTACTATGGGGGTTTTCTAATAATTTTTCTTATAAATTTTAATTATTTTCAAGATTTTGGGTAGTATGGTTTCGGAAATAAAGGGAGTTTTTTATATTTTTATGTTAATATCTTGTAAACAATTAATTTTAAAAATATGAAAAATATGTATTTGTATTCCTCATAATAAACCCTTTCATTTGATGTATTGCATGATGCGTTAAACATATTTTTTTATTTTCCGTTTAATTCTATAATTTGACCCCGAATATTAATATTAGGAATTTCTTAGTATTTTTCCTGTAAACAAAAAAATAGGTCTTATAGTTTGGGGAATAAAGGGGGGAATGGGTAATTTTTGAAATATTTTTTAAATATAATTTAAAATATTTATTAAAAAAAAATAAAAAATTTATTAGTATTCGTCATATTGAGCCCTTTGATTTGATATATTACTTGATCCATTAGAAACAATTATAATTTTTTATTTTCCATTTAATTCTATAATTTGCCCCCAAAATGAATATTAGAGGTTTCCCCTTATTTTTCCAGTAAAGTTCAGGTGAGGCGCTATACCTGTATTTGTATTTTTTTTTAATTTTACAGCTATGGTTTCGGAGATAGGGGGGGGAATGGGTAATTTTGAAATAATTTTGTTAATATCTTTTAATTAATTTATTTTAAAAATATGGAAAAATATAATTGTTTTCGTCATAATGAGTCCTTTCATTTGATATATAACAAGATGGGTTAGAAACAATTTTAATTTTATATTTTACACTTAATTCGGTAATTTGCCCCCCACAATTAAAAGTAGAGGTTTCTCTTTATTTTTCCAGTAAACTTCAGATCAGACCCTATACCTCTAATTTTTTTCAAAACTTTACGTTTTATAGTTTCGGTGGGGGGAATGGGTAAATTTGGGTATATTTTCGTTAATATCTCTTTGATTAATTTTTTTTTAATTTGAAAAAAATATATTTGTGTTCCCCAGAATGGGACCTTTCATTTTATATATTGCAGGATGCGTTTGAAAAATTTTTTATTTTTAAATTTTCATTTAATTCTATAATTTGCCCCCCAAAATTAATACTAATGGTTACTGCTTATTTTTCCTGTAAAGTTCGGGCAACGATCTATATTTCCTATTTTTTTCAAAATTTTAAGCTCAGTAGTTTCGGAGATCAGTGGGGAACCGTCGATTTTTTTAGTTTTCCCCCCAAAAGTACCCCTAGAATCAAAATTTCTTCATTTACCATATGTACTCCTAATCGGGTCACCAAAATATACACTGATGCCAAATTTCAATCTCTTCCGTCCACTAGTTTAGGAGAAAATTGCTGGAATGTGATAGAGGCAGAAATCCGGAGTGATATTATAAGGGTATCCGTATATTGTATAGACGGAACCCTAAAAACAAAATAAATTCGTATTTTTGCGGGTTTTATTATTTGAATCGTTTGCTGTTAAAATCTTAGCAATAATTATGTATAAACTGTTACTGACGTGATAGTATAAGCGAGTTGCATTGGTATTTTATGTCCAAAAATGAGTTATTTTTGCTTCTGATAGTCTTAAACATTATTATCATAATGGTGAAACCTTTAATTGATATTCATAAATTGTCTTTAATATTTGATCGACTGATTCATTTAGTGATGTGAAACACATGACACGAGCTCGTAGACGTAATTCACAACAATACCTCACGTCAGTTCGCGAGATTGTGGACGAAAGTCCAGAAATGTCGATTCATCATGTTGCATAAGAATTGAATTTTACGACAATCACTCTTTTGCTTACTCTTAACAAAATTTACATCTACACTCCTACAGGGTCCTTATTGACTAAACAACTTTTGCCATCATACAATGCAAAGCGAAGTGATTTCACCAAGTGTCGCTTTCAGCAAACAGAAGTGAATGCAGATTTTGGGAACAAGGTCATTTTCAGTGATGAGGCTCATTTTCAATTTCAGTTGGTCGCCAGGGTCTTGTGATATATATGAGTATAAAATAATAGTTAACATGATTATTTTTTTGTTTGTGAGCAAGCGAGTTGAGTGTAACAAGTTGAAATTGTAACGACTGAATTCCTTACAGCTCTTTGTACGGTTTCACACCTCAATTGAACTTCGTCATAGATACATGCCTCCTTCATTCACTGCGGTTTTTCTCTATCTTCATCTCAGGAATATCATTCCCAAAACAGGCCTCCATTTCAGGATTATAGTGGTCTACTGTTCCTTCTTATTTCTTGTTACATGGTCTGCCGTAGTTCTACTTTAATGCCACCATTGCTTCAGCGATACCTTTTTTTACGTGTCTAATCCACGTGTTAGTTCTGAGATCTTCAGGGGTTGTGACGAATATTTGGCCCACCATTAGGCTTTGTTTCACTCTGTGTTTAGATATTATTAAGAACTGGTTTGACTGCATATGTTCCCGATTAATGTTTTAACGACAGCCCAGGTCAGTTCTGCAAATTTCTCTTTTTATAAATGTCTCCTCCAAGTTTTATCGAATGTATTGAATAAACATTATAGGCCACTTTTTCCAGTTATTGGTTTTTACATTATATTTTCTGATAGAGATCTAGTACACATGACTTTTGTTTCTGTTTGGTACATATTGGTCGATTTTACGAGTTGCTTTGTTCAACTCTGTTAACATTATTTACAATTACTCGGTAGTTTTTGCAATAAGACTGACGTCATCTGCAATGTGAGGTTACTATCTTTTTCCACGTGTTAGAATGCCCTTAATATCTTGCTTTCGTATTTTTTTGATGGTGTCTTCTAATGCATTCGTCAACATTCCTTCTTATATCTCTATATGTAATAATTAATTTGATATTTTAATGTAGTATAACGTTCTTATATACTTTTTCAGGGAGAGTTGTATATCCATGCCCAAAAGTCCCTGAAAGTAGATAAGTACTAGGTTTACTTGGAAATTGCATTATTTCGGGCGTCATCTCTTGGTACCCTAGGTTCAACATTTCTTCTGACCTAAAGTTGATCATTTTCTTTCTTTAAAGCAAATATTACTGGTTGTTCCGTTTTTAGGTCGTATAGACAAGCATGTAATTTTTCTATTTTTCTCCATCTTCCTTTGCAATTGTAATAATCTGTCGCTTGATATTTCTTTTAAAATATTTTGTTCAATTGTTTTCCTCTGTTACTCTTTGGACTTCAATTTTATTTACCTTAGCCATTTGTCTTAATTTCACATATTTACCTTTCATATATAGTTATCCATTTTTCTTCTATTTTCTTTTTAGTATGTTGGTTCAGTTTGTTTTATCTTAGTCTTTCATTTTAATAACTTATTCTCCAGCTCACTTCACGCGTTTGATTGTTTTGTTTCATTAATTTTTTAAATTAAATTCCATTCCTGCCTGTACAGTCGTTTGTTCAGCTCTTAGAGGTATTCTGATACAAGGTTTTTATTTTTGTGTTTATTGAAATGTTTGCTCTTAATACACTGTGAACACTTTTTACGTTGAATGCATTAAAAGTTGGTACATATAGTACTAATCCTGTTTTGCTTTACATGACACGGTAGTTTTCAGTCTCTTTGGGTCCGAACAAATCAATTTCCATTTTCTTAGTTGTTGATTGAAAAGAAATAAGTTTGTTTTATATAGATGGCGTGTTGTGAGTAAGCATACTTTCTCTTACAGTTTTTATTGTAACTGTATTTCTTCTTAGTTTATTTCAATTTTTTAAGACAAGTATCCCGTTATTAGAGTGTTATGGGAAGAGATGTTTGATTATGAAAATGAGTTAGGTTTGCTTGTATTATAATGCAGAATCGCATCCTTCTAGAAGATTGGCCCTATATTTTGAAAGCTCATACCACACAATTAACATTTTTTGCCGTTACATACACAGGAAAATACGTACTAGCACGCTAAGGAAAAACAATGAAACAAGCAAAGACCGAAACTTAAATATCTAAAACACATACAGAAAAAAAAAACAAACAAAATTGTAGTCTCTTTGGAAACGAATCAATTTTCGGAGCACACCTGTACTAAAGGGCAATTTATTACCTTAAAATATAAGTATAACTGTTGCCAATACCCACATGCATTAGAATACTTTTGGCTTAAGTTAAGCGAAATTATAGCAGCATTTTTTTTCTTGAAAGGTGTGAATGTTACTGTAAACCGAAGCCTTTTAATATATTTTTAACACAGGTGCATTTATATTAGCATATCGGAGTAACTTTTTCTAAGCTACTGGTTATAAAATCATTCTATAGTTTTTTTGACAATTTACTAAATTCCACTTTAATGTAAATCCTTTTTCACCAACTTCAATTTCCAAAACTCCATCTCCATTCTTCGGGAAATGCAACGCCATCAACTTCAAATGAAAATGAGACGGAAGGGGTGAAACTGGTGGAGGAAAACGATAGCAAGAGATAGAATAAGAATCCGAGAACAAAACGAGGGAGATAGATATATTCGGTGAGGAACAACTGGATGCAAAGCCTGATTTACGTTTTTCCTGCGACAGATTTTAATGTTATTTCGAGTCACAAATTGTTTAAATTGCGTCGTGATTCAGAGGAAGGACGTTAAATGGCGCTCATTAGACTGAGCCGGGGATTCACCTTATATTTATTCATATTATTGAAATAAATCTGGAGATTCTGGACTCTAACTTATCCGGTAAAACGGTCTCGCCGTGTCGTTAGTTAGCTCTATGTTTTGAGTGTCTGAATGCCATTGTACAATGTTTGTGGGTATTTCTCTAATATATTTTTTACAACTATTAGTAAGAAATATATTTAGTTGTAGCATTTCTGATAATTTACCATATTTTATAAACATATCTGATTAAATTGTTCTTGATCTATTAATATACTAACGCCGTTTGTTGTTTTAGATATGATCATGTGGCATTTTATGTTTATATTTATGATTTTTTTGGAAATAACACCAAAATGTCTGGGTCTCAAAACTTCTAAACGTTTCAGGATCTAAAGCAGCACATTTCTCAATAGCTATAAAAGCAAAGAAAAAATCATAATGTTCCACAGGCAATTTTACGAGAATGTACAATTTGAAATTATTATTTTGACAATATGCACTGAGATAAACTAAGAAAATTTACTGTTTTTTGTGTATGCTATAGTTACATTTTGAAATTGTAGTTCATGAACAAGCTCCAAGGTATTTTCACAAATTTACGATTTTTTGAATTGTCGATCTTATATGAAAAAAGGGAATGAATTGGATAATTTGAGATCTCATTTGTTTCGACAACGACTCTGACACCGACACCACACACTTGAAATACCCATACAATTCAGTTCACTTTGTAAGAAACAGAGACAAGGTACAATACATTATGAGTTTCTTCATTTATAGAATATCAATAATATATAGGAAATAAAGTAATACAACATCCAATTAATATAGAAAATCTGCACAAAATTTGCGATATATTGCATTACGGACTTGACATATGTCAGAAGTCAGAAAAAACGCTATTAATTTCATACACCTTTTGTTAAATTTTTTGCTGTATTTATGTCATCGGATATGAGCTTCAACTTGCATGTTAATAATTCAACAAGTTTTATTTGGCACTTATAGAAATTTCAATTAAGAATTAATTAATTACACATTAGGATTAATACTTAAGTCATAACAAAATAGTGACAATTATTTTAATTCTCCTGTAATTTATAACCATTACTAATGATAACACAAGAAAATGGAAACAGACAGGAGAAAAGAAGAAACGGGAAGTATAATTTTTAAGAAGCTTTCGCTTCCATCGTTCAGTCTCAAATGACTGCAGCTCTTTTTAGTTTTTTTGTTCATTTGTTTGCAAGGAATTTTATAGAGGCAAGGAGGGCAAATGTCAATAAGGAAGGTAATTTTTCGCAAAACTATCGCCCTATTAGTCTACTACCATCAATGAGTAAAATAGTAGTAACGATCTTCGGAATCGACTCCAAGACACCATAGATGGACTGAACGTAATTCCAGACCAGCAATTTGCATCCAGACATCGACACGCCACCGCACACCAAATTCTACGCCTGGTAGAATACACCTCAGACGGACTCAACCGAAATCGAAGAACTTCATCTTCCTGTATATAGCAAAAGCCTTCGACCGATCGTGACTTGACGGACTATTGGTCAAGATTGCCCAATTAGGATTTCCAACTAACATTATCCAGCTAGTGGGCTGTTTTTTGAGACATCGAAGAGTAAGAGTTTCAGTAGGCCAGGAGCACTCAAGATACCGGACCATCGAGGCACGGGTTCCCCAAGGAGTAGTCCTGTCTCCGATGATATTTTGACTACACTAAAGACATCCCAAAACCAGCTGACGCTATAATTGCCCAATTCACAGACAACACCGCCATCGGATGGCATTCTTTTAGATTCGAGCCAGCCTTGAGACAGCTGCAGCAAGCCACTGACGATTTAGTGGAATGGTGCCTTCAGTGGAAGAGAACAAAATTCAAGCTCTGTTCGTCAACGGAAGAAGCCACGCGATCGTTCCGACAGGAAACCTGACCATCAACAGCAGACAAATTCCATGGAAGAACGAAGTTAAATACCTTGAAGTCATCATCGAGAGGGGGTTACTTTTACGAGGCAAGTCCAAGAGAGTCTTAACAAAGTCCGGACTCCCCGTGCTAGATTGTATCCCCTAATAGGAAGAGGAAGTAAGCTGGGACTCACACCAGTGCTTGCATAAATGAAGAGGAAGGCTAGAGAGGCTTACACCAAACTGAAACAGCACCCAAACCTTCACCTACGATAGCTAATCGAAAATGACCCCAGATTTATTAACAGATACAAACAACATGTGAGTATAAAATGAAGTACATGATATTCTATTTTTCAGGAGACAACAAGTATACGGTTTGCATAGACTCTTTGAATATCAAATTCTCCATAAATGATTAGCAAATTAAAGTAATGTTCATTTGTTTATTGTCGATTCTTTCAAAAAAGCTTACTGAAAATTCAGATATATTTATTAACAATACGGAAATTTTACTTTTAAGCAAAAACTCCCCTTTATGAGTAAAATACACTGGCGTTGAGAGAAAAGTTGTTGCCTCTTGAAAAAATGCCGAATTCGGCGACGATTTCTGAGCACCAAGTATATATATTTTTGAACAGTTCCAAAGATATACCAAGATATACCAAGCTTCAAGTTTTATTCGGGCAAATTCTGGCAATTTTTGACCTAGCCCTTTTGATTCCAAAAAAGAAATTGTGAAGGGCTGCATGTGTCAAAATTTTTCAATAACATCATTAATTCAAAAAATGCTATAAAAACAAGGTATTCCATTTTAGAAACAAGGTTGGGGTTCACTTCCGGTAGAACCGGAAGTAGTAGACAACTGAAAATATATTAACTGAAACCAACTCCTCGAATAACCCCATATACCCACTTTCACATTAAAACCCAGTAGTTTTCCATATTCATATCTTTATACAAATATACCTTTCTGGCATGGGCAGTACCTACCTCCCCACTTAGGTAAGGCAAATAACCGATTACCCTCTCATCTGCCCTATCTATGCCTCTCTGTAAAATATTTAGGTAAATCAAACATTTCATAACAAATGGATCACTAGCGCTTAGTCTTTAAGGAAAAGTGCAATCGGCAACTACTTCATATTTAGGAAGCTTCCCTTACTTTACTTGGCCGAATACTTTGAATATTTATTATGGCTAGTAAGTAATATAACTATTTCAATTTAATAAAACTTCTGCAGATATTTTTTGTATTTAATTAGCTATTTTAGCCTCGTCATTCTTGAATAATACCGAGGAGACCGTAAATTACTCCTACTGAATAACATACACTTACATAAGCAATTTGTAACAGTCTAATAATTGTTCAATTCTCGGTTTGAAATTATTCTAAATTGTTTCATATACACAACAATTCTGTTAATATAGAATATTTGTACATTTTGATGTTTGAAACTTCCAACAGCCGGTATGAATTTAAAACTATTAAACTTATTGTTGTTTGCTGATTTAATAACTTGTCATATTAATTAATTTAGAAAATAGATGTATTTATAGTTACAATCCATACATTAATGGCTTGTCAATGAACTATTAAATTTTGAACAGAGTAAGTCAAAAACTTTCAAGAAACATTTATTTTTAATCAGGAAACCTAACGAAAAATTAATTACTTCCGATATATCCCGCTCAATCAAATTATTAATTAAAATTCATTCAATTCCTGGTAGGAAGAAAAATCGGTCCATATAATAAACATGAAAGAAATTGAAAAAGTTTTTATCTCTAATTACCAGAGACATATTTTCATAAAAAAAGTGATTTAAAATGGTTGATTAATGTTTGCCTGGGATGAGCGAAGGAGTTAAAGAACTCCTTAAATTGCGGTGATTATTTTCCGTATTGTGGAGATATCTGGAACTTCCAGTATTCAAGAGAATATTCACTTCAAGTATTTGAGACATTTGTAACGGCTCAGCGATTGCTACTTTAGTTATATTTAAAATTTATACAAGAGCTTATTATATGCGTAATTAAGTAGATAAATAAGCGTTAATATTAACAGATGAAACAATTGAGTAAATTGTAGCCGCAAATTCAAATAAGAAAAGAATCATTGTTGGAGGATTTGGAATCAAATTCTCTATTACCAACATTGAACTGAAATTAATTAGTAATGAACAAATTAATTCATTTCCAGTATTAACTATATATTTAGTATTAAAGTGAAAAAAAATCTATATAGTGTCGCACATCCAGGAAAACTCCTTTCTCAGAGAGTGACACAGTAGATGGTGTTATATGAAAAAGCCTGTAAGAAGTCACTATACTTTTAAGGGGCGAAATAAGCACAAAAGTTCAAATTAGCGATTTTCCAATTTATTCAATTTTTGTTTAAAAATAATTGCGCATTCCAAACATAATCCCTATAATGATGCATTTCTGGCTGTATTTGCTATAGTTGCATTTATCATTATTTAAAAAATCCAGTGACCATAGGTGGTACCAGTTTTGTCTTTTTTTTGGATATCTTGAGAATATTCTGAATAGTTCAAAGCTTACAAAATTTCAACGGATAATATAAGACAATGGCAAAATTGAAATGTTAAAATCCTTTAGATTCACCCAGGAAATCAAGTTACTAATGACAATCTTTTTATCACCTAATACTACATACCTATGTTTCAACATTTACTAATTGTCTGTTGTTCTTTTTTACTTTTCAAATTTGGTATTTGGTATTGATTCTTTATGACTGCAAATATTACTTCCCAAATATACTCTTGTTGCTTTTAAATTTGACTACCAATTGATTCCGACTTAAATACTTTGGTGTATTTTTCCAGACCATATATTTACTTTTTTATCAGCTTCTTCTAACATAGCATATAATATTTTCTTGAATGCATAGACTTATTCAATTTGCACTTTTCTGCTGGTACTTAAAAAAATGTATTTATTTTAAAATTCCTTTTATCTAAATCTTTTGAATTACAATTTGTATTTTTATCATATGATTTTTATTCCTTCAACTGAAATGATCATAAACGTTCCAGGGATAACCGCTGATCTGCATTCGATCAATAACCAAATGAAAAAGAGAACTGTCAGTGTCAGTTCTTTCTTTTTACAATACCATAAATTGCTACCAGGAAAGGGCATTTCCGTTTACAAATTTCCCTCTTTATAATGTAACCAAATTTATAATAAAATCTTTCAATTATCAATTTTTTTCTTGATTGATTCATTGCCATCACCAAACTACCAGTTGATGCTGGTACTTAAAAAAATGTATTTATTTTAAAATTCCTTTTATCTAAACTTTTGAATTACAATTTATTTTTATCTATGATTTTTATTCCTTCAACTGAATTATGATCTAAACGTTCCAGGTCTGCTTTTTAATGTTTTCAACAGTTTTTAAAATTTTCACATTTACCAAATCTGTTTTTACAATTTATTAACTAATTTAAAGTGAAAATGATTTAAATTTGTGTACTCTTGTGTCCTAGATGCCTAAACTTGTGAATTTAATTGTTTCTGCATATTTAACATTGCTTATAAACTGAATCTACTTTTATGAATATATGATTTTGTCATTGTCCTAACAACTTCCTTTTTCATGTGAGTTATGAAAATTTGCTTGATATTATCTTTGAGTTTTGATTCATAATATTCGCTCTGACAATTATTAAATTTTGAATCACTAATTTGTTCTGTCTTATGCGATTATTTGGTTATAATTTTCCTTTTATATTTAGATGTATTAACAATTTATTGGCATTAGTAACATACTATTGTTCTTTCTCCACTTTAATACTTACAAAAAATTATATTTACACATAATAAACTATACGTCGTTTTATTTCGATTGTGGTGTTATTGCCCAAAAAAACATAAACGTAATAATAAACTATGTTTTTGCAATTTTCTTTTCCTATATTTTTATTTTCCCTCCTGAATCTTACTTACTCAATAAATATCTCCCAAAATTATCTTATATCATCTCATTGAACTCAATTACATTATATTTTATTTACAATATTTATATATCCTTTTTTGACTATGTGGGCAACTCTATTATTTTAAAATCAAATTTAAGATTTTGTTTTAAATATGTGAGCAACCGTAAGCCTGTAACATAGTAGTTTATATTTAAAAAAGAACCGGGTTCAACTGGCTTAAAATAAAAACCGTTTAGAAACCGTGTGCAATAAATCACTATTTTCAGACATATTTTTTTTATCTGATTTGAGGTACAATACTATTGATTATTTTAGCGTATTCTTATCTCTCCTTCTCTAATTTCTATTTTTTCTATATTATCCACATTTTTTTAAACTTTTTTTATTTGTATAATTATTTGGACCACTTTCTATAAGTGTAACTAATTCTCTCTATATTGCATCCACCCTGTATATGTTTCTGTGTATACCTATAATTTTATTTCGCCCAATATGCAAAGTATAAGCAACTAATTATGTTTCACACTAAATAAGATTTTTTTTAACCACACTGTATAACATAATTCCACTCCACATTATATTTCAATCATCCTGTATATACAACTGCTTCTAATATTATTTGAACCCTCCGCCCTATACCTCGAATATCCTTTCCGCATATGCTCATTTCACCATTTTTTAAAGTTTTTTTATCCACTCTGTATAACTATAGTTAACTGACTTTAACCACCTTGTATACGCACTACTTATGTGTCACCCAATACAACATTTTTTGAACCACCCTGTATAACTTTAATTGTATTTCAACTTATATTTCAATCTTCCTATATATGGAACTGCTTATGTACAACCCAATATCACATTTATTTGTGAGATTTTTTGAACCCACCTGTCTAACTGTAATTTTACTTTGCCCAATATTTCACCTGCGCACATTGCTTGCTGCTTGACTTTCGATGCACGCACACACGTATCACCGTATACTATACAGAGAACATCGCTTTCCCAAATTATTTTCTTTTCGATACACTAATAAAATATTTTGTGTCATTTTACTCGATTGCAATGAAAACCGTTACAAACACCCTGTACGATATACTTTCATGGCATTTAAGCTAGATATTTTTGATGAAAATGTGACATTTACATTGATGTTTTGGCAAATATTTTACCGATTTTTGGAAAAATGGTATGTTTTACGTTATAGATAATTATAAGGAATCAAGCTGGAATATCTCTTTGTAGAATACAATTTAAAATATGCAAATTGGTTTAGCCGTTTTAGAGAAAACAGTGTAGATTTATTGAAAATCACTGAAATGTAGTCTCTTAATTACTGTTTTTTCTGATTTTCTGCAAAACTGCAAATTTCACGTTATAGAAAATTATATGGGACCTTTCTGTAATATTCCTTAATACAATGCCGTTTAAATCATCAAATATGTCCAAGCCGTTTTTGAATAAAGTTTGCGAGTTGGACTCGCATACTAATGTGCCGTACCACCTTCAAGATTCTAATATTCCAGATTCAGACAAGCAGGAAATAAGTGAATTTTCTTATATTTACCCTAATATCTTTTAAAGGAAGCGTTTTAAATTTATAAAAATTATACACTTTTATTTTTCACAAATAGATTTTTTTATTTTATCTGCTACATGATTCGCTTGATTTTTATAAAAATATATATTTAATTTTCTTATCTGGCCACCAAAATTAACATTAGAGTTTTATTTTACTTATAAACTTTCAGGGAACCCTGAAATCTACTGTCTGAATTGTAGGCACTGGAGAAAGGACGATAAAGGGGAAAATAGGTCAAGCTTTAAATAATAAATTATTAAATCTTTTAGACATATTATTTAAAAATAAAATTAAAACATATTTTTAAAAATTTTAGATAGTGTTGTTTCTAAAGTGGTAATTAAGTCGATGTTTAATATTTTTGTTAATATCTTTTAAACAAATGATTTAAAAATATGATATATTTTTATTTGATATATTACATGATGCATTTGAAAATTTAATTTTTATTTTCCATTTAATTCTATAATTTGTCCCCAAGATTAATATTGGGGTTTTCTACAAGTTTTTCCTATAAATTTCAATTGAGCCCCAGTACCCGTAATTATCTTCAAAATTTTAGGTAGCATGGTTTCGGAAATAAACCGAGAAATGAGAATTTTTTATATTTTTTTAAACAAAAATACAATTAATTTAATAAATATGAAACATATATATTTGTATTTTTCATAATGATCCCTTTCATTTGACGTATAGCATGATATGTTAATTTTTTATTATTTTCCGTTTAACTCTATAATTTGGCCCCCAAAATTAATATTGTAAACAAAAATTTTTAGGTCTTATAGTTTGAGGACTAAAGGGAATAAAGGGGAAATGGGTTTTTTATATTTTTGTTAATATCTTTTAAATAGTTTATTTTAAAAATATTAAAAAAAACTAATTTGTATTCGTTACAATGAGCCCTTTGATTAGATATATTACTTGATCCGTTAGAAACAATTATATTTTTTATATTCCATTTAATTCTATAATTTGCCCCCCAAAATGAATATTATATTAAAATTAGAGGTTTCTCCTTATTTGTCCAGTAAAGTTCAGGTGAGGCGCTATACCTCTATTTTTTTCAAAATTTTACAGCTTATGGTTTTGGTGATAAGGAGGGGGGAATGAGTAAATGTTTTTCATTTTTGTTGTCTTTTAATTAATTTATTTTAAAAACATGTAAAAAATATATTTGTTTTCGCCATAATGAGCCCTTTCATTTGATATATGACTTGATGCCTTAGAAATAATTTTAATTTTATATTTTCCATTTAATTCTGAAATGTGCCCCCCATAATTAAAAGTAGAAGTTTCTTCTTGTTTTTCTAGTAAACTTCAAGTTAGACCCTATACCTCTATTTTTTTTTCAAAACTTTACCTTTTATAGTTTCGGAGATAAGGGGGGGATGGGTAAATTTTGGAATATTTTCGTTAATACCTTTTTAACTATTTTTTTTGAAATATGAAAAAAATATATTTGTGTCCTCAGAATGGGACCTTTTATTTGATGTACTTATTACATGATGAACCTTAAAAAATTTTGATGGGTTCCGAAAGTTATTCCACATTATCAGCTATTCAGATCTCAGGCATAAAAATTTATATTATATTATAATAACCATTTATTTGGTACTCGCAAGTATGAAACTTTCATTTCTTTCTAAATATGGTTTGTCAACTAAAGTTAAAATTGTGTATTGTGTAGCAACTGATCATTGTGTTTCCGATAATATTTTATGATTTTAACATTATGCTTTTAATTTATATTGTTTCTATTTTAAGGGCTAATAGTTTCACACAATTTAACTAAGATTACAAATCCCATAATATGAATACAATTAGTGAGATTTGAGATAAATAGTTTGATCACGGCATCATGGCAATACTTCTAATGTTCACATGTTCATCTTCCTTTTAGCGAATTTTATTATTTTGATTTCAGTTTGACATATCATAACATTGTTAGGTGTTAGGTTAAGTTGTTTTCTTGCATTTTCTTGGAAATTGAAATCGAAATTGAGAAATATCTGAATAACAGTAAAGCATTTTGGAAAATCTAAAGTTTAAAAATATATTTAATATTAATTTATTATTTGATAAACCATTTCTGCAAAATTCTGCCTCTTAATACAGAATGAATTACACCTAAAATGAACATATTGACATTTTAAATATGTGTAGTTTATTAAAAATCTAAATATAAATAGGCAAATGCAATAGAGTTCGGTACGATTTCCTTCTGTTTGAGAACCAATTTTCCTGGATTTTTTAATTGCTAACTGAACGCTTTTAGTGTTAATAACAGTTATTGCCTCATCAAATCCAGAATAGCTGAACTAGGGTCAAAACACGGGTGAAGCGAAGTGAGTTAAGTCGTTTTTAGAAGTACAAAATCCCGTAAATAAGTGGTTAATACTTATAAATAAGAGACGAAATTTGACAAGTGCATAATTAATGTTCATGTGCCATCTGGGATCAGCATATAGATATAAGGTCTGCTTTCATTACAATTTTTATTAAAATGTCACAGTGATAAAGTCATAAATTTACATCGGGTGATGCCCGTTTGTACTTTTTGTAGTAACTCTACGACCCGAACGTCCAGGTGTTTCTTGTGACAAATTTCATTTAAAATGTGTGAAATTACCTAGTAGTTTTTGTGAGTTCTCTCCGGATTCCGGTGTTATTGGGTTTGTCAAAAATGCAGAATGGATTGCATGACAACTCTAAAATGTGCATATTCTGAATTGAAAGATTTCAAAATTAAACAGCCGAACAAATTTTTATGAACATTATTACGTATGGATTTTGCGTTAGGGCTTGAATATGTCGTTCGTACATTATGTACGGAGTCTAGACTGGAATCATCGAATTTAGAGATAACGACAAAACTCCTAACATTCTAATATCATTCTCATTGAAGCAAACAAAGATAAATTGATTTCTCAGTAATTTCTAACGAGCATTTACTCCTTTTTATAAGTACAAACAAGCGTAGTTTATCTATGGTAAGGAAAAAATACATTCGGAATCCTCCAAATCCTTTTTGATTTCCCATTGACATTGGAAATCCAGAAGTAGTACAGTATATCTCTCATTAAGATTTTGTGTAGCATTTTGTTCGAATCTCGACCACTAGGCGACGGCTAGTACTACAAAATAAGTAAGATATTGGCAGACTTAAGAATACTTTAGTTCTTACTTATAGATTATAGTATCAATTGCGTTCTAATCAAACTAAATTAAGCTTATATTTGAAAAATTCGTACTAACCGGAAGCAAATAAGATTATAACTCACTTAGATTGTCTATAAAAAAAACAACAATGTTTTTGCTTAAAGAATATAATAAAATAATAGTTTTTGCTTAAAGAATATTAGCAAAACTTTATTTATCTTGTTGGACTAAAACAATTTAATAACATTGCATTCTCAACGGCAAATATTTTAGACTTAGTTTTATCAAATAATCTTGATATAAGTGTTCATGAATCTTTGTCACCGTTTGTCCCTGAGGATTTGCATCATAAGGCTTTAGAAATAATATTACAATTATCTGGAAAAATTACTGACGCGTAAGCCCTACAGACAACACTTATTTTATAAGGCGAATTATGATAATATCAAAAGTAATCTTGATGATATTTTGTGGAGAGAAGTACTGGATCATGATGATATCAATGTTTCTTGATAACGCGATATGAAACTCATGTTCCCGGTTAAGGTTTTTAACACATGGTAATCCTAAATGATCATATTTAATTCAATTAATGAAGAAGAAAAACAAATTTCATAAACGCATATAAGACTAATGACTATACACGATTTTCTGAATTGTGAAAAGAAGTTGATTATAAAAATTATGTTACACAACTGTTACAAATCGCCGAAACAGGGTCGCATGTGTCTAATAAACGGGAGTAAAAAGGCGCACTGCCCTTGATAAGAATTATAAGGATAGGGAATACACAGGATCTGTAAAATATGTTCAGCTTAAAGTCATTTTTGTTGAAACAAGAATCCCTCATTGATTCATCATATTAATTCCAATATAAATTTTGTTTCTATGAAATCAGATTACTAATGCAATTAAATCTTTAGATATTAACAAGGGTCACGGAATTCCAGCCGTTTTTATTAAAAACTGTGCTAGAGCTTATCGAGCCTTTGTGGACTTTAACAAGTCACTGGCACCAGATAAGTGGAAAATGGCCCAAGTTGTCCCCATATTTAAGTCTGGTGTTAAGAATATTGTATAGTTATACTTTCCTTTATAGTATAAAAGCTAAATTTTGTATCTGTTACTTAGGGATCTATAAAAAAATGTTACTTAATAGCCGGACAGTTTTAATGGTTTTTACATCTTGCCAGACACATCATCCGACTGAAGGCGTACGTGATATAATAGTGCTCAAGCGTCTAGAGTCACTCCTATTAATTCGGGTGTTCCACTCCCACTCTGTATGACGTAGTTGAATGTGTAATGTTTTTATATGCGTAAAACTCATATTACCGTAGTTTTTTAATTAAATCCACAGATTAATATTGAATGTAACGAAGTTTTATAATTGATTAGTTTATTGATGTCAATGAAAGTTTATTTTGAGGAGTTATTATGGACAAAAAGTATTATCATGGGAGATACATTAATTTATATCTTTGAATAAAAGATTTTAAAATAATGATTGTATCTCGGATGTAACATTACTTGTTTAAAAATCAGAAAAAAAAAAAGTGAATGCACATTATAGGTTTTTAGCCATGAATATACACAACTTGAGATTACCTTTGTGGAGATAGCCTGCAAAGGCAACAAGTTGTGGAAGGCTGAGAAGCAGAGAACAAGACACAACAGGCCTACTTTCTACTTGGTGGGTGGAAGCAGCCAATGAAAACATGCTGGTCGTATTTTATTGGAATCAGCTCCCAACCGAATGAGTCTTGCCACGACATTTGTGTACTGCAGGCTATCTCCAGAAGGTACAAGCTCTAAGATACAGACAATGGTTATAACCGGGGATGTTACTTATAAAGCATTTACTGGACTTATGAAAAAATCCTTAACTTCTGATGAAGTACTGATGAAGTGGTGCCATTTATTGGCAACAAAAGGAAGCAGATACGAATATAATATACCATGCATGTAACATCAACTCTCCAGCAGAAATAGTAATACGAAGTGCTGATACCGATATTGGGGCTATAATGTCTGGTAACATTAATGACCTCAAAAGTGATTCGGTTGTTCGGATGCTTACGGGTACTGGCAATAATTTAAGATATGCGGAACTAACCAAAATACATGCACAGTTGGGACAGTTAATTTGTCAGAGCTTAACTGGATTTCATGCCATCACAGGTTGTGATTTTAATCCTGCCTTCTTCAGAAAAGGAAAATTAAAACCATGAATGAATTTCATATTTTAGATATTAACCTGTATAACATTTACCTTTTCCGTTAATGATAATGACCACTTTGCTGGAGTATAAATCGATTCGGGTAGTTTCACTGAAAAAAGAAATGTTAATTAAAGTTTCTTAAAATTCTGCTTGAAATCGATGATAGGAGAAACGTGTCAGATCAACATCAGATAGCAAGCCAATCGTCTTCCTAACACTAGTCAAATCACTCTCACAGACTTTTAATTAACATTCCTCACTTAACCTATTCGCAAACGAATCGTTACTTGCAAATTGAAGGCAATATCTGCCAGAACGAGCATCGGTAAAATTTGGTAAGGGTGCAAAGCTCGTTTTTGTTTGCTAATTGTTGAATTAATTCTCTAGTTTCTCGTCACTTGCCGACAATTTCCTTTTCTACATCCCTGAAAATTTTCGACACGGACGAGCTTTAAATGGGTGTCGAAGTTTTTGTTGTTTTTCTTCTGATCAATACCAAGCGAATAAATTTATTTTGAGGGTCTTGAGAATTAAAACTTTCAAATGCTATATTTAACTAGCAAACTAAGAAAACAACTACTCTGTTTATATTTTACTGATCTTTTATAAAACTTTAACTCATTAAATTATATAATATGTAAGTAAATTTCTTAGTGTATTAGTTTCCACAACAGTTAGTCTTTCTTAATTTAGCACGAGCAGTTTTTTTAATATTGTCATGTATAGTGATAGCCACTGGTGGGTCATTAATAGAATAGTATAGCCTCTGGTCGTAATTCGACAAATTCAGCCGAGGTATGAATTAACGAAATTCATTTTGTTTTTCAAATATAATGTATTGGAATTTATTTAAATGTAAATTCTTAATTCTTACATTAATGACATGGGAAAAAGCGTGGGGTAGAGGCAACGAAATGGCATGTGATAACTAAAGACAAAAATTTTGTTAACATAATTAAAGATAAATGGTAATCTATTTAAGAGAAATTAATGGTTATGAAGTAGATTTAATAATTAAAAACAATACATTTGTAGATATATAAATCTTATATTATAAAATTGCAGTTTTGTCTATTTGTTTGTTTGGTTGTTCGGGAATCACGTAAGAACTACTAAACTGATTTGTTGAATCTTTTTTTGTTGCAAATCTTAAAGTTTGACTTAAAATCTGGTATCCATTTTATCTTCCTACATTGACAGAAACGGTATATCTACCGAAAAAACTACTACGATGTTGGGTAACATATAATTACACTATTGGTTCCACCCAATGAATACTAATATACATGAACCAGGCACTCTGATATATGATCAAACGAAAAATCGAAAAATGGGTAGAAACAAGAGACAAAAATAGAAAGAGACACAGATATATTTGTTTACAAATATTCCGGCTCCAACAGTAGCGTCCAAACTACATTAAATTAAAGGTCATTCAGATTTCAAATAATAGAACTACGTACGTAATCCACAAATATAAATATATTAGAATCCATTAAAAGATGTGCGCAATAACAAAAACAATTACTGGGTTAATTAGTAATATGTAACATTAATTATCAAAACATTTATTTATTCACGTACAATGTAGTTTTATTTACCGCTTAAATGACCTTTTGTATAACTCAGTTAACACGTTTATGATCTAACACTTACCGGTGAGAAGATAATTTGGCAAATGAATATGTCGTTTTCCTGCAAATAAAACACTGAAATAACTCTTTATTATTGTTTTTTACACTTATATAATAATAATACTGATTTCAAACAAGTTTCACCCCAAAACACTTTCAAAAATATAAATTACGAAGTTAGCTTCAATTCAAAATGTAAATAAGTAAACTCGCGCTCTTGCCTGCTGGATATATAGGGAGTAAAGTATCTGCGTTCAGTCACTGCGTACATGCTTAGGTTTACTTATTGGTTACAATGGAAATAAGTTTGGCATCGGTTAGGAAATATTTACTATTTCCCGGCAAACATCTTTCAATCCATTTTTAATATAAACAGACAGGTCCAATTATATTAGTAGTTATTGATTCCAACGGTTTGTAAAATTTTCTGCAAATCAGCAATCTCGACAGTTTGGCATAGGTAACCCATTTTTAGAGTAAACAGGCAGGTCCATTTATATTAGTAGTCATTGGTTCCACCGCACACACCAAATATTCCTTGCACTAGCTTAGCTTTTATTCACAATCTGGGATATGCCAATATAACTTGTTTCGATTAAAAATAAATTCAAGTGATATATGAAGCTTAATTTTTCAAAGTGTTCCATATATAGGATAGGTGAAACATAGAGCGGAATAGAATTGCATTGGTTTAAAAATTATTTTAAATAAAGTTATAGTAGGTGGACCTTAAGCAGCTGCATATATGTGGTTGAAATAAGAGGGTAGTAGAATTGGTTATACGGGGTTGGTTGCAAAAGAGTTGAAATAGGTGAGCTGTAAATAGTTGCAAGAACTATATTTATACAGGGTGAATAACAAAATTATAGCCTCATAAATAGTTGCATATAAAATGTGGTTGAAATAAGGATAGAAAAAATTATATAAGCAATTAGGATATTTCAATTATGTTCTTGAGTTACTATCGTTATGAACCGGGTTGAAAAATTGTCAGAAGCAGTTGTTTGTAAAATATTTTTGAAATATAAGATGAAGTGGAATTATAGTTTATAGGGTGGTTAAAAAAATTGTTTAATATCTACAAGTAGTTGCTCATATCGGATGGTTGAAATATGTGGCGGAGTATAATTATAGTTATACTGGTGGGTTTAAACAATGTTACAAAGAAATATAATGTACAATCTGTTTCATATGCAGGATGGTTAAAATAAAGGGTGGAGTATAAATAATTCTAAGTATACAGGGTGGTACAAAATTTTTATATTGGGTTGCCCTTGAGTAGCTATATATATACAAATTTGAAATATAGGCTAGAGTAGAATCATAATTATACAGGGTGAGTAAAAAATGGTAGAAGTATTTTGTTTTATAGGGTCGAACATGAGCAGTTACATGTATGGAGTACCTGAAATATGGGGCGAAGTAAAGTTAGAATTACACAGTTTAGAAAAGTTTCAAATGAGGAAAAATTGTGAAATAGCGTACCCCATAATCAGTTGAACAGATAGGTATATTGGGTAAATAATAAGCAGCATCATATACAGGGTGATTATAATACCGGTTGAAGTAGAGATATACATTCAATGTGATACAAAAAAATTCAACAAAATTGTTATATAGGTTGCCCCATAAGCAGTTGCAGTTTTGGTGAAATATATTAGGAATTAATGGATTTACATTTATAGTTAACGATTTTGGGCCAAAAAATGTCATACTGGGTGGCCGATAAGTAGTTGCATATACAAGGTATGTGAAATAGAGAGAAGAGTAGAATTGTAGTTAAACAGGGTGGTTAAATTGTTCGAAAAATTTTGTACGATAGAACATGAGCTGTTGCATATATGCAATATCTGAAGCACGGGGCGAAGTAAAATTATAGTTACACAGTTTGAATAAAACAATGTCAGACAAAGTTGCAGGGGTTAAAATATACCTTACAAGGTGGCTAAAAAATTTTCAGAAATAATTGTTACATAGCACTACCATAAGCAGTTGCATACCTGAAATATAAGGTGGAGTAAAGCTATAGTTGGGTGATTCTTAGATAACTGTGTCTAGCACTTTATTTATTATTCAACATAATTTTTTTTATCAAAAAATGGTAAATATGATAAGTTTGATAGTATTTTATCGTCGGCATTGTATATTAGAGCTTAAGTATTCATGGATCATTTATAACTTAAAGAAATATATGGAATATGTCACTACCGTGGCATGTCTGAAATAAAAATTTCTATAGAATCGTGTTATAATCTAAAGTTTAGCTTTCATAACTAAAATCTATTGTATAATTCATCAAATTATACTGCAATTATACCCCAATATTGATTGGTAGAATGGAATAATAGATTCAACTAATGTTAAACTTTCTTTTATTCTAAGACTATTATAAAAATGTTATTTGAAATTCTACTGTTAATAAATTTTAAAGATTGTTAACGTCAAGAAAGAAAATACCGTAAAATTTATCATTTGTTTAATTATTTTAAGAATTTAAAAAGATTTATTAGGCAAGTATTTTGAATATTTCATTTTGGTGTCAGTACTGTGGTCGTGAAATTTCGAATTTTTGTTGTAGTTTCTTTTCTATTGAAGTAGTACAATTACGTTACAGGCTTAATTTTGATTATAATAAAAGATCAGTAGCACCCAGAACACAAGTTTTAAAACAGCAGGTTGCACTATAGGGTGAAGTAGAGTTATAGTTATACAAGGTGGTTCAAAAAAATGTTGAATAAAACTGTTACATAGGGTGGCCTATAAGCACTTAAAGTTTGGGTGAAATATATTCGGGATTGGTGGATTTATTGTTATGTAGGTTGGTTCACAAAAGTTAGAAAATTAGTTATGTAGGATGGCCCATATGTTTCATAAGCTATTCCTTTTTGCACAGAATTGCAGATGATACGCGGGTGAACCCGCAGGTAACGGTTAGTTATAATATAAAATTTCAAACTATCAAGAGATCCTACTCCACTTGAAGCGACATCTAACTGACATTGCGTAAATATTGGTTGCACTAATAAAACCCCAACTTTATCGAATGACAGCCGCTCACAAGTCGGCAAATACAGTGAGGGGCAGATACAGGGGAAGGGGCATGAGTGTGATCGCCACAAGTTTATCAATTACTTTAGAATCTTTAGATGTGACAAATGTAATAAATATAAATACTATGTATGGAAACCTTTACCAAAGAAACTATTACAAATCGTAGAATTCGAAAATAGGCAATGAAAAACCAACAAATGAAATAATATTATATATATCTTATTTGTATAGAATTTTAAACAGTCCTTTATGTACCGACAAGAAATTTAAATATTCCTATGCGAAACCGATGATGACTTACAGGGGGATTTACACTTTATAGCAAACGAGCCAGCACCAGATAATGTAGAGATGAATCAGCTTCGCTGGGCGTTGCATCAAAGGGTTCATAAAGATCTCTCCAACTCGGCTCAAATAAGTTATGATACTATGAACCAAAAAGCTGGCCCATAGCTTATAGGGATGAATTAGTCTTAAAACCAAATTCTTAGGCTTTCTTAGGTTATTTGTAGACATATTGGCAAAATTTGTAAATACCAATAGCAAATTAACAAAATATTCTTATTGAAACCAAAAGGTAACAAACTAATACACCTGTCTAATATATGAAGAAAAGACCACTTAGCTCATATAGAGCGAAAATGACAACTAAACAGTGTGTCATTATTCGCACAGCTGGAAATAAGCATACGTATCTTAACAGTATATCATATAGTGTCTAAATTCGCAAGTGCAGTTATGACGATATGCAGATATTGTGATTGTGTTTTTGATACGTTCAACATTATTGTCTTTGTCAACAAAACAGAACAAAATCTTCTAGTGACATCATTATAGTTCGGCAACAGCGATATATTCTTTAAAATATTATCATCCAACAGTTAACAAGAAGCTTAAATTGTTAGGATGCTTCTAGTTATCAAAATTTATTACCGATTAACGAAACTTCTAACGCGGCTCACCATAAAACTCCGTAACTATTGCGTTATCCTTTACTTATGGTTCAATCAGAATAACCTGAAAAAAGCAATAACTTTTCTACTCTATCCGTAAGATATAGTTTCAAAGGGAACAGGCGATAGTATTGTATATATGAAACAGAATGGGATACGCCAACCGGGAGTAGTAGTGGACATAGTTGAGCTGTTCCATAAACAAACTCCTATCTGGACATCAGATGCCGATGCTACCCGCCTTTCCCGTCCCTAGTCACATCCCGGAGGTAAACACCGTAACTTGTAACTTCAATCGTAACTTGTAGCTCTGCTATCTTCCTGTCGAACGACATTACTGGCTGCCTTCCTCCGGGTCATAAATAGGCCGATAATTCAGAACTGACTATATATACGAGAGAAAGGGAGATATATAAAAATTACCCCATTTGTGGTATTAACTAGAAAAACTCAAACTTAAAAGTTGAAAACCAGTAGGATTTTTTAGCATTCTAACTTATATTGCCATTCATATATTTATAATATGTATATTTATACGACGCGATTTGTACAAATGCTCTGTTTCATGTAAAACTATTTCTTCACTCCAAATTTCAGAGTTTCGTGTTTTAGGGGGTTTGTTTTAAAAACAAGTAAGAATAAGCTACCTTTAATTTCATAGCTACATTAAAAGTATTTTGGATTAATTTGTAATTTAATTTAGTTTAATTAAATTTTACATTACATAGTTTTATATTTTCAAGGATACTGTCAAGATTCAATCGAGATATAGATAGGTGAATTTAGGTTAATTGTAGCAGGTTTGCACAATCGTTCTTTACTTTGAACGAAATAGCAAACTTTAATGCAAAATAAGAACTACTTGAAAATATTTTGTACACAAATAATTGTTATATCTAGAATTTTGTGTAAACATAAATAATTTGGAATGAAATTTTGTACAATGCTGATGTCCTGCTGAGAGTTATTCGAGAAATATGTGAAAATATTTAAATATTATAGAGTTTATTATAGATGTACTTAATATTTAACAATAGAGTATTACCTCCCGATTCAGTCGCTATCGGTGTCCTGCAAAGAGAACCATTCAATTGTGGGTAAAAAACTGAGAATTGCAGGTGTTGACAAATCTGACGTAATATATGAAAATATTGAGTTTCTTTTTGTGCTTTTAAAGGCAGAATACCTTGATAAAGTACACAGGTTAAATATCTCTGTAAATATTTAATATTTTTAAAAATTTTACATTTCAGATCGTACAAATGGAAAAGAGAGGTCTTTTCCAGATCTTTAATATGCGTCATGGAGAGTTTTAATTTTAACCAAGGATTGCTTTCAAACATTATGTGAAAGTTCTATACTATTTGTGGATCAAGTCTTTACGCCAAGATGTGAGTACAGTGGATAGCTTACACTAATGTAACTCTAGAATGGGAACATCGACCCTATGGCAGTTTGCAATGAAATTTTTATGCGAACCCTAATAGTGCTGCTATCTGGCTTCTCCTAGCTGTCAATTGGTATTGTGCCCGATGAAAATGGTAAACAAATAAGTCTAAAACACATAATATTGTTATAGACTCCGTGTATTCAATTATAAAAAGTTTATACTCACAATATACGTCTTTATTTGACCGAAACGATTAACAATACTTATTTCAATAACAAAGATGACTAACTTCGCACAGATGTTCTCTACAATGCCTTTCACTAAACACTAGCGTTTATATGTCGCTCGACATTTCGAGAATTCGCTTGTTACTTCTAGTATACCAGCTTGTATGGTTTCCAATTCCGGAATAAACTCGGAAGCGCGTTTCGGCTATCAATCGAACTGTTCGGGAATCAGTTTCTAGCTACTCTTGTTTATTTGAGTGGTTTTTGTCGTTTTCGCAGGTTTAGTTCTTATTTAGGATATAATTTCTAGACGGTTTCTTACTTTTGGCAGGGTAAGATGAAAGTTATAACAATATTATAGTTTTGGCCCGGTGTTACCGGTGTTCTTCTAGAAATTGTATTAATGGTATAACACTAACGTAATCTTAACTAAAGGAGCTAGTATAGAAGCAGGTGAAAGAGATGTTAAATATAATTATAGAGATTAGTATAGTGAAGACAAAGAAAGTGAGGAAGTGCTGCAATGCTCAGCTGGCGATTCGACATCCTAAAATATAAATAGGTCGAGTGCGAATTGAACTCGCATACTAAGGGTTCCGAACCATCTTTGAGATTCGATACAATCTAGGTAAATCAAAGTATATATTTTTCTAATACTTCAGTTTCAGACAAGCAGGGAATGAGTGGATTTTCTTATGTTTTTAACCGACTTCAAATATAAGGGGGTTCTCAATTCGTCTGTATCTATGTTTATGATGTTTGTTCAGAGATTACTCGAAAACTGCTCAAGAAATTTCGACCGTTTTACTGGATCCTGTTCCGAGGAATCCCGGAGTGGTCCTATATTTTTTTCAAGAACATAGCTTGAATTTTTTAGAAAATCGGTAAAAACTTTTAAACCGACTTTATACAGGGTGAGTTTTTTTTGATGATCAGTATGGGGATCTGGGAAACTAGAGCAGATAGAGCAATGGTTAAATTGGGAAAGATTTGCAGTCTTACTGGCTCAATTTAATGACAGTTTCGGATTTTTGTAAAAAGTCATAGCTTACTAGATATTTTGAAAAAACGAAATTCTGTCGATTTTGTCAAATCCCTCTAGCTCCTTTGTTTTTGATTTTATAAAAAAAGTGTAAATATCACAATTGAAGGGAACTTATCTTTTTTGAATGGAAACCATAGTTGGCTATGACCTCAAAAAATCGGACATTTTTAGAGCTCTTCAACGATATAATACTCGATATAGTTATTCATAAAATTAACGGAGTTATGGATGCTTTTACGCTTATTTTCACTTTTAACGTAGTTAGCCATGAAATAGATTGATTTATTAATAACTATTCCATAAAATATTGAACGATTTTTTTATTAGATATGTCAGATATAACGAAAAAACTAAATAAGTAAGCACTTACTAACAACTTAAGAAATTAAAGCACATAATAATGGTTACAATTTATGTTCGAAAAGTCCACCTTTGTTATTTAGACAAAGATTGCATCTTTTTAAGATTAACATTACCGCTTTCCTCACAGACTGCCTATCAATTTCTTTAATTGCTTGTAATACCGCCTCCCTTAGGTCACCAACTGTCTCATACTTTCTTTTGTATACTTTGTTTTTTAGCGCACCCCATACATAGAGTCTATAACTCCAAAATCGGGAGACCGGGGTGGCTATTCGCGTGGGTCACCAGCATGCAAAGTTTGAGAAACTGAAAGTTTGTACCGGTGGAACTTTCAGTTCCTTAACTACAGTTCGTTGAGCTGTGCCAGCTTTTGCCGCAATCTCACGAGTTGATGTAGATGGATTTTGATTTACCATTGCCAAAACATTTATTTTGCTGCTTGGGTAATTTGATTTGTTGGTTTAGTAAAAGATCGATATCTTTGTGTTTGTAAAAGT
Organism: Octodonta nipae; assembly: GCA_034190945.1. Taxonomy (NCBI): domain Eukaryota; kingdom Metazoa; phylum Arthropoda; class Insecta; order Coleoptera; family Chrysomelidae; genus Octodonta; species Octodonta nipae. Next base: position 65,352,012 of record CM067217.1, on the reverse strand, counting down.
TAACAATGTTGTGCACCGCATTACTGAAGAAACTGATCTTCATGTGCTGAAAAACTCGCTGAATAATGATTAACATCTTCATCAGATTGTAAGTAATCCGAACAATATGTTTACGCCTCCGTATAGCTGCTTGTTTTCTTACTATGCTTTATGCAGTACCTGTGAGTAATGCAACATGTATAAACATTGGTGATGTTTATTTGTTTTTTTGTTTCTCTTAGCTATTACGCCTTTGCTAATTTAGCTTGAACATTTTTCGTTGTTAACAGAATTTGAAGCGGGATGAGTCTACTTTTTTTTTGTTGCTTAATTGTTAATAGTTTTAGATCACAAGTCTCTTTTAATATTAATCCCCTCCTATTCCCCTTCTACCCTTTTTAGTTATGCTTTATTGTTCACATGTCAATGTTAGATCCCTACTGAGCGATTTTGATATTTTTAAAGATCATGTTTTACCTGCTCAGTATGATTTAAAGGTGTCACGGAAACCTGGTTAAGAGCTGACATAAACGACGAAGCAGTCGCTATTAATAATTATACATTTTTAAGACAGGATCGCGAGAGTCATGCAGGTGGAGTTGGCTTATATATTAAAAATGGAGTCAAATTCACTGTTCTTCTTAAAGAGTGCAAGGAGTATATTGAGCATCTTTGGGTCGAGGTGTCACAAGGTAAAGAAAAGTTTATTTTTGGTGTGATGTATAGGCCGCCAGGTAGAAATCAAAATGTATTTCTTAACTATCTCGAAGATATTCTGATTCGATTTACAAACTCTTGTGATAAGATTATTTGTTTGGGCGACTTTAACATAGATCAACTTGATGTAGATTCCCCCTATACGTCTGAATTCAATAACATACTAGCCTGCTTTGATTTAAAGCAGCTTATTTCGGTACCGACTCGAATAACTTGTGATACTGCTAGACTTATTGATGTTATTTGCTGCAACTTTGAAGAAGTGATAGAGTCCGGCGCTAATGACATTAATGTCTCTGATCACTGCTTAATTTATTGTAAATTAAATTTTAAAATTGAACCTCCTAATGCACATGAATTTACTTACAGGGCACTAAATAACATAAATTATGCTCAATTTCAGGTTGATTTGGAAGGTGCTCCCTGGTATGAAATATTTCTAACAAATGATATTGACGTTAAAGTATCCACACTTACTAATATACTTACGAACCTTTATAATAAACACGCGCCTTTAAAAACATGCAAAGGCAAGAAGAAACAATTCGCGCAGTGGATAACCGATAATATTTGTTTTTTACAACGTTTAAGAAATAAGGCTCTAAATCATTTCAGAATAACAAAAAATATTCATCACTGGAATTATTATAAACAGTTAAGAAATTTTACGACTACGGCTATTCGAAGAGAAAAAAGAACTTATCTCAATAATCGTTTTCAAAAATGCAACATCCAAGAAAAATGGAAAGAGTTAAAAAAAATTAATATTATCCCCAACAAAATAATAACAATCCCTGATAATTTAAGAAACCTAAATGAACTCAATACATTTTTTACAAAGGGTGCAACGAGTAATATTGATCCTGTGATGTACAACTCCTAAATTATTATCGTAATAATTACAGGTCAACCCCAAATGAATTTATATTTGAAGAAGTAACTGATAATCTCATTTCTAATATAATTTTGGGTCTGAAATCAAAATCGACTGGAGCTGATGGATTAAATATTACTCTCATTACTCTTTGTTGTCCATTTATAATACTAATTGTCACCCATATTGTTAACTGTTGTATAAAGAATTCGTACTCCCCTATCGCCTGGAAAGTAGCACAAGTTTTACCTTTACCAAAAGTTAAATCTCCTTCTGAACCCAGTCATTTAAGATCAATCTCTATCCTTCCTACGTTCTCTAAAATTCTCGAAAAAGTCATGGAACTCCAAATGAATTCATACTTAGAAAATAAACTTTTAATCCCTCATGGGCAGTCTGGTTTTAGATCAAAATTTAGCTGTGCTACTGCATTATCTGAGATACTAGATGATGTTTTGATATTCAGAGATAAAGGCTTAGCTACAATTCTCATTCTCCTTGATTATACAAAAGCCTTCGATTTACTAAATCACGAAATTTTAATATCGATCTTAAAATATTCTGGCTTTCATACAAACTCGTCTAATTTTATTAGTTCATTTTTAACAGGTAGAGAACAATGTGTTGTTTTAGATGGCAGAGCCTCTGATCTTCAACAACTAACTTGCTGAGTTCCCCAGGGTAGTATACTTGGTCCACTCTTATTTAACTTGTACACCTCCAATATTATAAACTCACTGAATCACTGCAAATACCATCTATACGCTGGTGACACTCAAATATATTATTCTTTTGAGCCTGGTGATGCTCAGATATCCAATCGTCTGCTTAATGAGATCTAAACAATCTTTATATGGAGTCCAACAAACATCAACTTAAAATCAATCCGGCAAAATCCGTTGCAATGCTTTTTTGCAGTGAAACCGTTAAGAAGCAGATTCAAGATACCATTCAGCCTGAAATTGGCAGTTCTCCAATTCCCATGAAGTACTCTGCAAAAAATTTAGGACTTATCATCGACGATAATCTAAAATTCACGGAGCACATAAATTACTGTCTGCGTAAAAGTTATTCAACATTAAAAGCAATTTATCCTCATAGGCACTATCTCTGTGGAGACACCAAAGCTCTTCTGTGTGAATCGTTAATTCTTTCCCATTTCAACTTTTGTGATACCGTCTATGGGCCTTTTTTAGATGAAAACAATAAGAGAAAAGTACAGAAAGTACAAAATTCATGCCTTCGTTTAATTTTTGGTATTAAGCGACGCGATAGGATCAGCCACAAATTGTTGCACCTCGATTGGCTGAATATGTTCAATAGACGCACGTTGCACTCTCTTTGTTTTTTCTACAAAATTTTGAAATTCAAATGTCCTCCTTACCTGTATAACAAAATTACTTTTCGCACAGATGTGCATAGATTAAATCTGCGTCGAAAAAATTTATTAACTGTACCTAAACATAAAAATCAATATTTTAAAAAAGGATTCTCATATCAAATTGCAAATATAATCAACAACTTTAGCATATCTGGTACTCGTGACTCTGTTCTGTCACTGAAAAAAAAATCAAAATAAAATTGCTTCATCAACAATAAATAGCATAACTCCCCCACCCATATTCCCACCTCATCCACCGACCCGTCCTATCCGTATGATAATACTGTTTTTTTTTTCGTGCTTTATCTTTGTTGTGTTATATATGTCATATATTCTCTATAAATTATGTATTTACCACTTCCATGTTTATTTGTATTTTAATTTGGCGCTTCAACAGCACTTAACCTCGGTTAAGAAGCTGCATTATAGCGCATTGACTTCTTTAGTTTTTTTCCCTATATTGCATACTTTATTGTTTTTTATATTGTATTGTAACTGAGAAGTTAATAAACGTCTTATTAATATTAATATTAATATCTGCGTAAACTATCGTAAAGCCTCTTAAATGTACATAGAGCAGGTTGACGACGATTAAAATATCTATTCAAGTATTCCTCAGCTGCACGAACTGAATTTTAATGGCAACGAGAGCTGTCACGCAAACGAGGACAATCATATTCGGGATACAATTCCCTTCAATTTTGATATTGACACTTTTTTTATAAAATCAAAAACAAAGGAGCTGGAGTACAGTATTTATTTTTTTCAAAATATCTAGTAACATGACTTTTACAAAAATCCGAAAGTGTCATTAAATTGGGCCAGTAAAACTGCAAATCTTTCCCAATTTAACCATTGCTCTATCTCTGCTAGTTTCCGATATTCCCATACTGATCATAAAAAAAACTCACCCTGTATATAAACGTTGGTGGAGGTGCTAGATTAAAAACAATGAAATGTGTCTGTTCGGAAATTGGGGTATAATATATATGTATAAGAAATTGGATGAAACAAAATAAATGTCAGTTAATCAACTTTAAGATGAAGGTTCTCAATTAGTATGCATATACAGTGTATCTTCATTAATAATAAAAAATAATAATAATAAGAACAAGAAGTTATTCTTCATAAACAGATTTGCATGGTTTAAAACGTATACGGTAATAATCATTACCTGTCACTTTTTTAACTGTAGACGAGGTTTAGGAGCAAATAGGAATTTCGCTTAAAAGTTTAATACATTTACTTTTGTTAATATCTAAAATTGTTATCTTATAGAAGTAAACCTTTAATTTTTATATCTCAAATTGTAAGTTTATTAGAATTGAAAACTGCACCCAATTATGCTGTATTACTAAAAAAATAAATACCAGTTAATCAACTTCAAGATGGAGTTTTCAGTTGGTCTCTATATAGAGTGTGTCTTCATAACTTGGATTCAAACGAAAAAGTTCTTATCAATATTATTTACAGAAAAAGTTATTGTTCATAAAAAGCATGGTCAGAAACGTATTCTGTAATAATTACATGTCACATTTTCTACTGTATACGAGGTTTGTCAGCAAATATGAATTTTGCCTAAGAGTAAAATACCTTTATTTTTTATTATATCTAAAATTCTTATCAAACAGAAGTAATTAGAATCATAAAATGCATCAAATTATGCCACATCACTAAAAATTGTATTTTAAATACTGATGTCACTTTTTCAAATTGTATACTAGTGAAGGGAAGTGCCTTTATTTCTAATAACAACTCAAATTGTTATCAAACAAAGTTTAATTGGACTGAAAACTGCAACCTGTTAATTTATAATCACTTAAGACTCATGATTTATTATAAGATTCCGCGGAGAAGGCTATTAAATGAAGGTCAATATAATTAGCAGTGGGTTTTAAAATAAGCGATTTAAATTTATAAAAAATATAAATATTTATTTCGCACAACGAGCCTTTTTTATTTAATCTACTACATGATGCTCTTGATTTTTATGAAAATATTTATTTTATTTTCTAATTTGGCTCACAAAAGTAAGATTAGGATTTTTGCATTATTTTACCAATAAACTTTCAGTGAAGACCTGTGTAATTTTTGGTCTGAATTTTGGTATCAAAACTTTGGAAAATAGAGGAGAGAATGCGTCAAATTTTAAATAATAAATTATTAAATCTTTTAATCAAAGTATTTTTAACATAGAAGTAAAAGATATTTGTATTTTTATGACAATTCCTTTTATTTGATGCTTTACGTTACTGGTGCACTTGAAAAAACAAAGTATTAAATTCCATTTAAGTTTATAAATTAATGTTAGAATATATGTTTTATTTTTTTGTACATTTTTGATGGAGACCCTATATTCTCAATTTTTTCGAAAGTTTGGGTTCAGTAGTTCACAGATATAGGAGATAAAAGGTTATATTTCATATATTTTTTTAATAACTTTAAAAATATATATCTAATATATATTTATATTAAATATTCTGTTGCCCCGGTATATATATTTTCATGATTAAGCTACTTAAATATTTGCTTACGGTGCATTATGAATGAAAATCGTCAAAACACATATTTATGCACATTCGTAATGTTTTCGAAAGAATTAGTAGGATTTAGAATAAATTAAATGTAGACAAGTTTTGAACTAGTGACAAAAAAAGCAGATATTATTGATACTTTTGAAGGGAAAGTATTTTTTTCACTTGTGCAAACAGACTTTAACAAACTGAAAAAAAACATTAACCAAAGAAGCATCAACTTGATCTAACGATAAAGCATGACTAATTGACATAAAATTCAACATTTTTTATGGATGGGTTTTTGTTTTATAACAAATAATCCGCAAAAAAACTGTTTATTAAAAAAACAATTTAGTTTTTTACCTTTTACACAAAAGCCACATATGAAACCGTGTTTGCTACTATGAGAAATGTTAAAGAGAAATGAAAAACCTAGAAAATGAGCTACTATAAGCTCAACTTCGTTAATTGGTTTCTTAGATAATGGAATATTTACCAAAAATTCCAAAAAAATAAATAATCGCTTATATATTTTTTTATTTCACAGCTAAACATTGTTATTAAGTGAAGCAATAGATCATCTCGTACCCAATTCATGTTCTAAAACTAAATACTGTAGCCCCCGTAGTTTTTGCAAAATTTTAGTAAATCCTTTTGAAAGGTCATATTACCGGATGACCCTATCATTATGAATAAACCACCGTTGGAAAGTAGAAGAGTTGATCTTGAGACTCCTTATCTTACTTTTTGAAAATTTAAAGTAAAAATACATATAAATATTGAAAACATTTGGCCATTGCGTATCAATTTTTCTGAAGAGTCCATTCGAAAAATTGCAAATAATCCATGTGCAAATTTTAATTTTAAGCAGACATATAATTATATTTCTTGGATAATATGAATTTATGTAATAAATTTAGCAAAATAGGATATCTAAACTCGGAGCAATCGTAATATGCAAAATGCGAAGGCTGTTGCAAGCGATTTTTCTAGTTGTAAATGTTTCTATGAAAGATCAAAACATATATATGTAACGAAATTTAGTATTGATTAATAAAAAAATTCTTAACAGGAATCTGAATTGAACAACATAAAAATTGCATTGTTAACTAATTGAAGAATACCATTTTTTAATATTATTAACTATTATCTATTTGTATCAGCGTTTCATATTTATATAATAATAAAATATAAAATGTACTGAAACTGTAAACAAAGGAACAGTAGGTTCCTTTAAATGTTTCTGCTTAAACTTAAAGTTTGCATTAAGAATATTTATTATAAGGATATAGTTACACAGGTACCACCCCTTAGCAATTTTTCGAATGGACTCGTCCAGAAAAATTATAGGGAATAGCTAAATATATTCAGTACTTGTATGTATTTATAGTTTAAATTTTAAAAAAGTGAGATGAGGGGTCTCGAGTTCAACTCTCCCACTCTCCATCGGTGGTTAATTCATAATCATAGGGTCATCCGGTGAGGTAATATGGCCTTTCAAAAAAATATGACTTCCATAGGATTGACTTCAAATTTGGCAAAAACTACAGGCGCTACAGTATTTATTTTTAGAACATGAATTGGGTATGAGAAGATCTATCTCTTAAAAAATATATAAGCGATTATTTAATTTTTTGGAATTTCGGGTAAAGATTCCATTATCTAAGAAATCAATTAATAAATTGAGCGCATAGTAGCTGATTTTGTAGGTTTTTCATTTCCCTTAAACATTGCTCATAGTAGCAAACAGGGTTTCATATGTGGATTTTGAGTAAAAGGTGAAAAAGTAAATTTTTACCGATTATTTGCGTTTTTTTTTTGTTAACAAACAAAAACGCATCGATGAAAAATGTTGAATTTTATGTCAATTAGTCATATTTTATTATCAACATATTGATGTTGGTTTTGTTTTACTATCAATTTTGTCACCAAAAGGTCTTTTCTTCGTAAATGACCTGAGCTATTCAGCATAAGATCATATTTGAAAATGTTTTTCATTGTTTGTGAAAATTTGGTTTTCTAACCGTAAAAATTTAGTTCTGTAAGCTACAAGTACAACATTCTTGCAAATGAGTTGCAACATTTTTACTACTTTCAGATAAAGCATCATTTACCAGAAGTGTTTAATAAAAATTTACAGTTTACAAACTTTGGCATACGAGAATCAAAATTTATTGAGAGTAGCCAATTCACATGAGCATTGTTCATCATATGCACTGGTATTCACAAAATAAACTTAACCACGCATCCCATTCTAGAGGTCGCATGTTGTTGCAGCATGATAGAGCAAGTCACATTTTGCAGATGTTCGAGCTTATCCTGTTAAAACTTATGGTGGTTGTTGCTTTGTGCAAGTAGGTCTCGTTGGTTGTCCACCTCGTTCACCTGATATAAATCAACTGTTTAATAAAGCCCTGTTGACGCAAGAGCAGATCTAGCGTAACAATTACACGAAGGAATTTGGATAATTAGTTATATTTGTAACCGAATGCGGAATTTGTTCTGGGCTGTTAGCATGGCTTCTAAATAAATTTTATACCGCCATATGAAGGTTGCAGATACATCTATTTGTTTTGGACTTCTCAATTTATTCAGCGAGTACTATTTGCAGAAATAGGGGTGCAAAGTTCATGGTCTGATTTATGAATGATTTTATGAATCAAATATTTTGCATACATAATATGCTGTGAACGAGAAGAATATAACGAGACACAAACCTATTCTTTGAGAAGCTAATCTCATTATTTATACGTAAAGAGAAGATAAAAAAGCACATTCCGAAAGAATAAGCTGGAACAATAATTTTCTGTGTGTGCGCAACAAAATGACAACTTTTATTTACATCAAGGGAAATTCAAGAAAGATTTCCTTCGCGAGGTGGAAACACCAGCCAATTGTTTGCGAAGAAAATTTCAGCGAAAGCGGCTTAATACATTGCCGAAAAATATAAATAACCGTCGTGTATACAGGAAACAGGAAGGTGCTTATTATTTATGATACATTTTTCTCTCATTTAAATTTTTCTTGGATTAAGATATAAGAAAGTGCCATTAAATTTTATTAACGGTCATATTTTCGCAGGAAAATGGATGAAGATAAAATTTTAACTAGCTTAAAATTAAAAAGGATGCTTTGAAGGTGATGAATTTTAAATATGTTTCCTGATTTCCATTGTTTTCTTGGAAAATTGGTATTGAATAACGTCCATTTGAAATTCGGAGGGTGCAGATAATTTGAACATTACCTGTTTTTTAGACCACCAAATTCGCATAACTGTGAAAAAACAATAAAACATGTGTTATTAAAATTGTTAAGAAGAGAATGGGTATTTTTTCATACAGTGCAGAAGTACATTGTCTCATTAAATAAAAATAATATAATAATATGTACATTAAATGAAGTAACAGGTTAAAACCTGTGAAAACAAAACTACAAATAATATGAATTCAAAAAATACTATTCATATCTATAAAGTTCGTTTCAACGCTTTTTGAGTTAAACATACTTAATAAGCAGCTATACCTTATACGAGGAACAGCGAAGCTGTAAGTTTTGGATACTGGATGATAAATAAAAAAAGAATAATTATTCTACAGAAGCTGAAATTAAGAAACTTTATACGTTTGTAGACGTCACTTATTTTAGACAACTGGAAAGTTATTATGGATATGTATATAGTAAAATATTTTGTTAGAAATCTTCTGTGGGTTCACAAAACAATTTAATTAAAAACTGAATATCCTGTACTTTAAAATTCACAATCATTTCCAGATTAATTCTTTCAATATTATAACGATGAGTTAAACGACACAACTGTTCCACTACTCAATTGCTGTTATCGTGAGATCGCAATTATGACCGGTACCCGTTACACCAGATTATTCTTGTAGCATTATTGTCTGGCGAACGTGCATGACGACTAGCTTTAGAAAGGAATGGCATTTAAAAGACGTTTTTGCTAAACCTTTTGTTTATCGGTGAATTAGTTTTTACTAGGACGAATAATTTAAAGAGGATTTCTCTGTTAGTGCCGTCAACTAAACATTGTAGCACTGCCCCCCTCTAACTCTAATTGTCCCGATCAGAATCATCTTCTCCGTGATAGCGAGCCAGTTGATGTAAATGGACCGACCACCTTCATCTTGGCTCTAGAATTCTGGCAAATGCGATAGACCACGTGGTTGACCCTTTAAACTACTTCATATGGCCATCCCAAGCTGGTGTGAACTTTGGGGACTTGCTCTTACTCCTCTTGGTGCGAATTTAACTCCAATGGGACACCATTGAATAGCTATTCCATCGTGGTTGCCTCGTGATAGGGTATAGCAAATGCCTCATGCCATTTACTGAAGTAATCTATTGCGAACAGAATGTATTTGTACTCCCTTTCGGACTCGGGAAATGAACCGGTGGTATCAATGGCAATTCTCTCAAATGCTCAGATGACACCCAGTCATCCTCCAGTTGGGACTTAGTTTTTCGACCATCATTACTTTCCCAAATTTTCTTTAACACTCCATACTCCATTTGCTAGGAGTGTCATTGGGCCCACAATGACTTCAGAAGTCCTATCGTGGCTTTAGTGCCCCTTTCTTCTATAGTCACCGGATTGTAGTCCTGTACACATTGTTCTGTCCTTCAGTCTTGATTTAGCTGCCCACTACGATGTCAAGTGGTTACTGTCCTGGGGGCTGATGATGGTATATTCAGCGTTCGACCGCTTATCCTAACTTGCTGACTGTTCCTGGATGTCCTATATTTGCGTTGGCCAACTCTGACTGGTGATCTGACTGGCAACCTCACTCTGTAGTTATGTTGGAAATGCGGTGCGTTTACAGCGATTAGATACGCCACTGGTTGTGTATTTTTTTATCTTAATTATTTGGTTAATCCTGGACAGTAATTTCTGAAGGAAAGGCCCTGAATCTTTCTGATTGTAAGAAACTAGTTATCTTCTTGGTTTGGGCCTGTTCATGATAGCCTCTACTTCCTCAGCACGCCACGGAGCTTCAGTATTGTTTTTTATCTCACTAAGTATCAGGTTTTGTTGAACTTAGACATATCTAATGCCACTGATAAAGCTTTGTGTAGCCAATTGGTCTTTAACATCCTCTGGTAGGTCTTGATACGCTAAGTGTATTAAACTGCTAATATCGGCTTCAAACTCAGGTGCACTTTGTGTACTTGACTCGGTGAGGATTTTTATTTCTCTATCTATCCTTATTTTTGATTACTTATAGAGCATTTCCTCAGCGGTCTTGTTCATCGTAAATTTAGGTTGATAATCCACATAATTCCGAATTTATATAAACTCTCTTTGGGTTCACTTACAAAAATTTTTACTCTCAATATAAACGTCACTATTTGCACAAAAATAAATACAATACATTCGACTTCCAAATATTTACATCAACAACGATAACTAATAGCGAACAGATTATCACTGCGATGCTATCGACCCAAATTCATTTGTGCTGTCCATCCATGGACTTCTAATACCCTAATAGTTATCTAGATGGTATGTATCATCATCGTATTTTCAGGAATAATTGTTTTTGTCGGCACTGTTTATTTTAATGATTTTACAATATATTTATTCGCAAGAAAAGTTTTTATTCAAAATGAGTAATTTCTCGAAAGTTTCCTGGTTTAGCAGTGTAAAATAAAATGTTAACATTATTATACAGGAAAATTGGTTAACAAAGCCATAGAACTGCTTCTCTCAGTTAATCGTGCAAGAGTGTTTTTCTATAAGAATGCAACTAGTAATCCTAGAAATTCCACTAAATGCTTTACTTTGATTCTAAATTATTTAATTTATCTGTTATTCAGAGTTGATTGTGAGGAGAGAAAACCCAAGAATGAATCAAAATAGCTATTTAACTCCTCATCATACAGACACTCAAAAAAATGTGTTTTTAATTTGAAAATCTGTTTAAATATCCGTAATGAAATTTTCTAGTCTGTGAGAAACACAAAAATATCTTTGAATTCAAGCAAAAACTGCACGGCCATTAAACTGATTTTACATAACATTTATAAGTAAATAGTTAACTTTTGAACACCAAATTAAAACAGTGAATCCTTTAGGATAATGTGAGTTCACAGAACTATACATAAAAAACGCAGACAATTTTATCTTACTACAATATTTCCACGAGCTTTTCTCCCTTTTTCGATTATTGTAAACACAAGAATTTAGAAGACCTCTGGGAGTCGGTGTGTCATTCGGATCTGTTGACCACGAAACATTATTTTTCTGTTCTGTGTTCAGGAGTTGTGTTTGCATTATATATCGGCACTATGTATGATCGTGTCCGAACCAATAAAATAAAAGAAAATACGATGGTGTGGTTGTTGTAGAACTATAGTCGGCAACTTACCGATATTACAGTGGCTGGTTGGACACACACAGCGCTGCTAGCATCCTATCTACTGATTCTCTTCGACGTATCAACATCTAATCCACCTATTTATGTTGAAAGTTGTATGAGCTTTGCCAACTCTTTGTTGTTTTTGTCCACAATAAAATGTCCACTTTATTACTACGTGTGTCGATGTTTTTTGGAAACAAATTATGAACAGTTTGTAAATTATTCCGATTGGAGAGTAAGATATCAAGCCATACTTTTAAAATTCAGAAATAGACTCACTGGAAAGTTTTCGTATAAAAATGCTGTTGAATTTATATATCAATATTCAACTAATGGCTTTTTATTCGTATAAAATAAAATAAATTATTATGTTAGATTGAATGTTATCATTTCAATAATCTATATATAAATAGGCAAAGACAAAACAGTTAGGTTCCATTTTCTCTTTTGCCTGTCAAACGATTTTCTTTATTTTTGTTTTGTTTAGTACCTATTAACGACCTTTAGTGCAGAATGATAAAATTTGTTTATAATATACGCTAGTAAAGTATCTTTGAAAATAGACATTTACGCCATCTCGTGTTTTATTTGTGGAACGCTGGTTCTGTCAAGGCCGTAATTTATGTTTGCTGTGTTATAGATTAAAATTAAGTTATCTGGTAAAATGGAAAGAAAAACATCAAACCGAAAGTGCGCTGTAGTTGATTTTGAAGATATACCAAAGAAAAATCAAAAATTACAATTCTATCGTTTTCCTGGATTGCTATAGCAATCGGAGAGGAAGGAAAAAATGAAACAGCAGTTCGTCATTAAGGGCAAATAAATTAAATTTCCAAGTTTTTCATTACTAAATACATAAAATTAACCACAATTGTTGTTCTGTTAACAAAAATAAGATTCAATAACTCTTGTAATCAGAAAAGTTAATAATGTAAATACTTTTCCTTTCAAAATAAATTGAAATTTAAGGTTAACATAATTTTTAATTTTTTAATTAATAATATTTTCTTTTAGGAATAAATAAAAAAAGTAACTTTTGAGTTACAGGAGGGATGAAAAGCCATGGCAACCAGGAACATATTCAATGATTTGCTGTGCTCATTTCGATGGAGCAGAAAAATCAAACAATGTAGATACATAACAAAGTTTACAATTCAACTATCTTTCCTGTGATATATCAATATTTATAGTCTTTTAAATAAATAACACTTTTTATTCTCATTAGTTTTATTTTTTATGAGTGCTACTTTATTATTAGTTATTATAAAAGCTATAAATAATATATAATCAATAATCATTTCTTTGTGAATTAACATATATAATTGCTTCTGTTGTTGCTTTATTATGCTTGTTCCAACTTCAAAATTTTTATCTTGATCGATTAAAACTTCATCGTCAGTGAAATCTACCAATAAATTATATATAATAAATAAAGTTAATTTGTTTTTTTTATATATATATTTACTTACTATTGTTAATCTCAATTGGAGCTTCATCGACTCCTGAAGATGCAATTTTTTATTGTCGTAGGTACCCGTAATCTTTCAGCTCACAAACCAGCATGAAGATTTTGCTTTTTTATATACACTAGTGGTCGCCCAGTGGTCGAAATTCGACCACATTTCATGAAATTGTAAAAGTATATTTTTATAAGAAACAGAGTTGTGGAGAAATCGGAAAAGTAGATGTAATGACCAAAATTGTTCAGTCATATTGACAAATCTATTGAAATAGAAAGAAAGTAAAAATGTAATCAAATATCGGTATTCGAAATATTTTTGACAAATGAATGACCCCCCAAATTTTTGGCTGACACCGCTTCTGGCAAAATATTCGATATAATAATTGGAAGATTTTTCTTTGCAACCTAAAAGTTTTCGTCATTTGCGGTTTCAATCAAGTTCAGGATTATTAACGAAAAGAGAGGACCAGCAACCCTGGGAGAACTTAAATATTTAATACATTCTCTATTGTCCGCTCTCTGACATTTTTTTAACAACACCTTCGGGAAGGTTGTGAAAATAATGTTACGAAATGTACCCAAAGCCGACCCTGTTTCATTTCAGTACGACAACAATCGTTTTGAGATAAAAAAATTGTTCTCGAAATGACTCGACAGCTGTAGGAATGATGACTGATTTGACTGGAGAATTCGACGCTGGTTTTATAAAGAAAGCAGGCCACGATCGCGAGTTCAGTTGATGGAGCGAAGAGCTTATATTTAAAATTGTTATTGTGATATTTGAATCAGCTGTTGTATATTCGATGTAAATAAAAGTTTCTAGAAAAGTGAAAGTGAATATTAGTTTTATAATTTTAAATTGAACCCACGGACTTTACAACAAATTTGGTGTCAGAAGTGGGATAATCAAGAAATCAAGATGTCTAGCCCTAAAACTTCTCCAAAGCATTCCAGTCGAGGAACAAGGCAATTTCGACAAGATCATCGCCATCCTAGACAAACGATACGACAATCAATCCTTGAGCCAGGTATACCAAGTCCAACTGAGTAGAAAAACGCAAAAATCCGGTGAAAGCCTCCAAGAATTCGAAGCAGAGATTAGACACTTGTCCTACCCAGTCCTGCCAGAGGAAACGAAAGACCAGTTGTCCACACAGAGCTTCATAAAGGGCAACAGAGATGTGGAAGTACAACGAAATCTAAGACTAAGTGGCGTCAAGAAAAGTTCTAGTTCGGGCTTTGGAAGTAGAGGCCGTCCTGAACATTTCCAAGCCGAGGGTCCGAGCAGTATCCTTTAACCAGGAAGAGTGAGAGTCACCATTTGAAGCGCCTAGTCATCAGAGGCACCATCAATGGGCGAGCAGTTACCATCACATGGATTTATGTTCGACCCGAGGTGTGATGTTCTTCGGTTCCTAAATGAGGAATTTGTATTGACACGGCCCGTCAACAGTTCAGTCACCTCCATAAAAATTGTAGCAAAGTCTTCAGCTAGAATTCCCGGTCGAACGGAACAGATTATTCATGGGCAGCTAGACAGCAATCCTGAGAGCTGCGTTGGAATGGTGGAGCCCGTACACTCAGCTCATGACTACTTGGTTGGACGGGCTATAGTTAAAACCGGACGAGATATACCAATCAGAGTCCTGAATTTGTCCAACAACGACATCAGAACCAATGTTCAAGAGATAGCTTGTTTCGAGCCAGTAGAGACCATCATCAATTGCGAAGAAGAGTACCAGACGTCGGTGAAGGAGACAGGGCCCGAGAAAGAGTTCCTACAACAGTTTGCTGACCATTTGACACACTTGACACCAGAGAACCAGAAGAAAGCCAAGCAATTTATCACAAAGCACTAGCAAATTTTTAACAGTAAAAATGGAACCACCGGTCGCACCAACATCATCCAGCATCGAATAGATACCGGAAAGGCTCAACCCATCAGAATACCACCTAGACGACTACCATTGGGGCAACAACAGGCAGTCGAGGAAAACATCGAGTCCATGTTACAAAAAGGAGTTATTAAGCCATCCATCAGCCCATGATCTGCTCCCGTCGTGCTAGTTAAAAAGAAGGATGGAACCACCCGATTTTGCGTGGATTACAGAAAGCTGAGTGATGTCACAAAGAAAGACAGCTATCCACTACCCCGAATCGATGACACTTTGACCACACTAGCAGGCTCCCGTTGGTTCTCCAAACTAGACCTAAAAAGTGGATATTGGCAGGTTGGTCTACACGCAAACACAGAGAGAAGACAGCGTTCTCCACCAGTAAAGGCCTGTTCCAGTTCACGGTCATGCCCTTTGGGTGTGCAACCGCTACATTTGAGAGGCTATTGGAGTATGTACTGAGCGGGTTAACATGGAGGTCGTGCTTAGTATACCTCGACAACATTCTGGTCATGGGTCAGACATTCGACGACTATCTGAATAACATGGGCGAAGTATTCTCCAGAATTAATAACGTCAACCTGAGACTCAACCCGAAGAAGTGTTCCTTGTTCCAAAAAGAAGTAGAGTTTTTGGGCCAAGTCGTTTCCGAGTCAGGAATCCACACCAATGAGGACAAGATAGAAGCGATCGGTGATTGGCCAGTCCCGAGAGACAAGCGTGAACTCCGAAGCTTCTTGGGCCTCTGTTCATACTACCGGCGTTTTGTTGAGGGATTTGCCACCATTACCGCCCCTCTACATCGGCAGACCACAGAGAAGGAGACCTTCCTTTGGAATCAGGATTGCGAAACATCTTTCAGACGACTGAAGGCAGCACTATGTTCCAGCCCAATCCTAGCCTCTCCTACACAGTCCGGCAAGTTTATCATAGACACCGACGCCAGCAACACAGGTTTGGGGGCCGTCCTATCCCCAGGTGCAAGATGGTAAAGAAAGAGTGATCGAGTATTACAGCCGTGGATTCTCGAAACCGGAAAGAAATTATTGCGTCACCAGAAAAGAACTTCTTGCAATAATAAGGACTGTAGACCATTTCCACAAATACCTCTATGGTCGTCATTTCTTAATCCGAACAGATCATGCCGCACTAAAATGGCTGCTGGACATGAAGACACCGGAAGGACAACTGGCCAGATGGATGGAGAAATTACAACAATACGACTTCAAGGTGGAACACCGTGCCGGCCGTTTGCACAATAATGCCGATGCCCTATCCAGAAGACTCTGTAGAGCGGAATGCGGACATTGCCTGAAGACGGAACAGCGAGAGGGTATCTCCATTAGGCAGATCCGAGTGCAGGCCAATGAAGACTGAACAACGGAACATGGCATCCAGGACCAAATAGCTGATCCAGACATCGAACCAATCCTGTCACTCAAAACGGGGGGGGGGGCATCTAGGCCACGATGGGACGAGGTAGCTAGATACTCCGGCGTCCTGAAATCGTTATGGGCTCAATGGGACTCTCTAAGAGTAGACAATGGAAAGCTCAAGCGAGTTTGGGAAAGCGCTGATGGACGAGAAACCAAGTCCCAACTGGTAGTTCCGAAGAAAAAGGTACCAGCCATCCTGACCGAAGTACATGATGGAATTACCGGAGGCCACCTGGGCATGAATAAAACCCTTGACAAAGTAAGCCAGCGGTACTACTGGGTGAATTATTTCGAAGACGTCAGAACTTGGTGCCGCAAATGTGTCATCTGTGCAGCCAGTAAGGGCCCGAAGACCCGGACCAAGGGCAGAATGCAGCAGTACAATGTGGGCGTCCCATTTGAAAGAATTGCCATCGATGTCGCAGGTCCGTTTCCCGAGTTTGAGAGGGGGAACAAATACATTCTGGTCGCAATAGATTACTTCAGCAAATGGCCTGAGGCATATGCGAAACCCAACCAAGAGGCAACCACGGTAGCGACGGTGCTAGTAGAACAACTATTCAGCAGGTTCGGCGTCCCGGTGGAATTACATTCAGACCAGGGGCGTAACTTCGAATCGAATGTATTCCAGAAGGTCTGCACGACGTTGAGGATCAGGAAAACGAGAACAACACCATTACACCCACAGTCAGATGGAATGGTGGAAAGATTCAACAGGACCTTGGAACAACACCTATCCAAGGTCGTCAGCAATAACCAGCGTGATTGGGATGAGCATATTCCCCTATTACTGTTGGCATATCGCTCTGCTCTACATAATAGTACAGGCCTGGCCCCAGCCAGGGTCCTATTCGGAAAGAAGAAGAACCTCTCCAAGTGATCGACGATTATGCCGACCAGCTCCGACATAACATGCTGGCAATACACGAATTAGCCCGAACGCAGATGTTGGCCACCAGTGACCGGATGAAGACGCGATACGACCTGAGGGCCAATTCAGTCGGGTTCCAGGGGAGGGGGACAAAGACTGACTGTACAACCCCCAACGGAGTAGGGTAAATCCCCAAAGCTTACACCCACCTGGGATGGTCCATACGAGGTGGTCAAGAGGCTGAATGACGTCGTCTACCGGATCCGTCGAAACCCCAAGGCTAAATTGAAGGTGGTTCATTTAGATCGACTCGCTCCCTACCATGGAGAGGATGTTTCTGATCGGGACGATCAGAATTAAAGGGGAGGCAGTGTTACGAAATGTACCCAAAGCCGACCCTGTTTCATTTCAGTACGACAACAATCGCTTTGAGATAAAATAATGGTTCTCGAAATGACTCGACAGCTGTAGGAGTGATGACTGATTTTACTGGAGAATTCGAGGCTGGTTTTATAAAGGAAGCAGGCCACGATCGCGAGTTCAGTTGATGGAGCGAAGAGCTTATATGTAAAATTGTTATTGTGATATTTGAATCAGCTGTTGTATATTCGATGTAAATAAAAGTTTCTAGAAAAGTGAAAGTGAATATTAGTTTTATAATTTTAAATTGAACCACGGACTTTACAACAAATAATATATTAATCAAATAATTAAATTCACATTAAAAACAGAATATTTAATATGAAAGTTACTGCAACGCGTCCGAAAAATCAATACTGATCTTCTACATTGACTATTTTACCAATAAACAATAACAACGCTTGCATGTCAGTTCCAGAAATACATGCTGTAAAAATATAAGGATATAAGAGCATCTAACGATGGCTTCCTCCATGTATAATTACTTACTATTTTGACTTTTGAGTTTTGACCGTCTGGCGGCGGCGACACTGTCAGTTGTTTGGCGTTGACACTGTTGACAGTATGAACGTAAATAATTAATTTTTATTATATTTTATTTAATGAATGAACCAATATTATAAATTAATATTAGCATTCTGCCCTGAAGGTCGTCAATAGCTACTAAACAAAACAAAAATGAAGAAAATCGGTTGAGAGACAGAGGAGAAAATGGTACCTAATCGTTTTGACTTTGACTATTTATATATAGATATTGCAGGAAATATATTTGGATTGTAACTTTTGTTATGTGCATTGTTTACTTTTTTCCCAAACAATTTGACCACGGAAAATCACTGAATTAATTTCTGGTTGAGTTGTATTGTCCCACTGCTGTAAATAAAAAATCTCACTTTTGTTAATAGAACAACAATTATGATTAATTGTATACATACAATAATGACTAACAACGTGAAAATCAAATTTATTTACCCATGATGTCGGACTTTTTTTTATCTCTAAGTGATAGTTTGATGTCTCTCTTTCGATTTTGTGCGATAACTAAATTTTAATCTATAACACAGCAAACATAAATTACGGCTTTGACAGAGACAGCGTTCCACAAATAAAACACGAGATGGTGCAAATGTCTATTGTCAAAGATACTTTACTAACGTATTGGTTCATTCATTAAATAAAATGTGATAAAAAAACATTATTTACGTTTATACTGTCAATGCCAAACAGATGACAGTAGCAGTGTCGCCAGATTGATTGGAGAGAAAATCGTATGATGAATTGACCCGAATATGAAAGACGAATTAAATTAAACTAAAAAGCAACCAATTTTCACCCGTTCCTAAAGTTATTCTACATTCTCATGCTGTTGAAATAGAACCCAGGAACATTTATATTACACAATAATGGCCATTCATTGGGCTCTTGCAAGTTTGCAACTTTGATTGCTTTGTAAATATGGTTTCTCAAATAAAATAAGAAATATGTTGCATTTGGTGAATTTATTTCTGATAATATTTTGTTAATTTTAATGTTATACTTTCAATTTAAAGATTCTTTTAATTTTTACCGTATAAATTTCAAATATTTTGAATAAGATGACAAAAATGTGAATTAATGCAGTAATTGTAATATTCAAGACAAATAGTTAGCTCTGGCAGCCCTGAACTCATTACTAACTTTGATGTGGCGCCTTGATTTACATTTTGACATCTCAGAATATTGTTTGGTGTAAGATTATTATAGCACGATGGTAAAGGTAAGTTGTACATTCAATGTGTAAAGTTCATGATTTCAGCTTCATTCACTGAGAAAAGTTTTTAACAAATGTGAGTATTACTTATTTATCATTAATTAACAGCAGGTGCTTATATTTAAAAAAATCAAAACAGAAGTAGTTATTGCTTACTAGGTGTTTCATTTACGTTAATGAAATTATATTGTACATATCTATAAGATTTTGGTTGAAGGTTTATTAATATGTACTATGTACTTATGTTTTGTATTTATTTGGAATGCTATAGTAGACCTTCATACTAACTTTTAAGTTGGTTGATTTCATTTTCAGCTTACGATCTGAAATCGTTAACTGTGAAATGGCAGAATGAAGGTACCTTTTTCGCTTTATTTCTTATTTTAAGACTATTGAATTTTAATTAAATTAATATTAATTTATTATTTAATATAATGTTAATATTTTTAAAGGGATTTATTTTTATATGTTAAAAATTATAACTACAAATTTGAATATATTTAAAGAACAAATCTTTCAATTATTTTTTGGTAGAGAACAAGTTAGTTACTGTTTTTTGTTCATGCATTTTATCTAATAATCAATTTAGTTATGATTACATGGTCCCATTCCTGCAAAATCCTGGTCTTATTACACACTTTTACTTAAAATAAACATGTCATTGAGATTTTAACGATCTGTATTTAAAATATAAAGAAATTCAATGCATTTACTGATTTGTTATGGTAAGTTAGGTACATACGCCTATTCTACAAAGAAATATATTATTATTGAACATTTTTCCTTCGAAAAGAATCAAACTATTGCGTACTAATATATGGAAGAAGCATTACTTGCTGTTAAATCATGTGAAGACCATCTTTAATAGTTCAGCATCAAGCGTTATTTATTGCTCAGTAGTAAAATAGTCAATGTAGTATATCAGTATTGATTTTTCGGACAAGTACCAGTAACTTTCGTTTTAATTATACTGTAAGTTTATGTTGTGAATTTAATTATTTTAGTACTACATTATTTTTACAATCTTCCAAAGGTGCGGTATAACAAATTGACAATCAGTGGAAAACAGAAAATATTGCAATATACTTCGTGGGTTCAATTAAAAATTATAAAACTAATATGCACTGTCACTTTTCTAGAACTTTATTTACATTCAAACAGCTGATTCAAAAATACAATAACAATCCCATATAAGCTAGTCGTGGCGTTCTTCTTTTATATCACCAGCGTAGAATTCTCCAGTAGAAATCATCATCGCTCCTTCCGCTGTCGAGTCTATTCGAGAATCGTATTTTTTTTATCTTAAAGCGTTTGTTGTCGTGCTGAAATGACACAGGGTCGGCTTTGGGTAAATTTCGTAACACTGCCCCCCCTTTAATTCTGATCATCCCGATCAGAAACATCCCCTCCATGGTAGGGAGCGAGTCGATCTAAATGAACCCAGGCGGGTGTAAGCTTTGGGGATTTACCCTTGCTCCGTTGGGGGTTGTACAACCGGACTTCGTCCCTCTCCTGGAACCCGACTGAATTGGCCTTGAGGTCGTATCGCGTCTTCATCCGGTCACTGGTGGCCAACATCTGCGTCCGGGCTAATTCGTGTATTGCCAGCATGTTATGTCGGAGCTGGTCGGCATAATCGTCGATGTCTTGGGAAGGTTCTTCGGGGGAGCCAAATGCCAAGTCGCATGGTAGTCGCAGCTCCTTTCCGAATAAGACCCTGGCTGGGGTCAGGCCTGTACTATTATGTACAGCAGAGCGATATGACAACAGGAATAGGGGAATATGCTCATCCCAATCACGCTGGTTATTGCTGACGACCTTGGATAGGTGTTGTTCCAAGGTCCTGTTGAATCTTTCCACCATTCCGTCTGACTGTGGGTGTAATGGTGTTGTTCTCGTTTTCCTGATCCCCAACATCGTGCAGACTTTCTGGAATACATTCGATTCGAAGTTACGCCCCTGGTCTGAATGTAATTCCATCGGGACGCCAAACCTGCTGAATAGTTGTTCTACTAGCACCGTCGCTACCGTGGTTGCCTCTTGGTTGGGTATTTTCGATGTCTGGATCAGCCATTTGGTCCTGGATGCACTGTTCCGTTGTCCAGTCTTCATTGGCCTGCACTAGGATCTGCCTGATGGAGATACCCTCTCGTTGTTCCGTCTTCAGACAATGCTTGCATTCCGCTCTACAGGGTCTTCTGGATAGGGCATCGGCATTATTGTGCAACCGGCCGGCACGGTGTTCCACCTTGAAGTCGTATTGCTGTAATTTCTCCATCCATCTGGCCAGTTGCCCTTCCGGTGTCTTCATGTCCAGCAGCCATTTGAGTGCAGCATGATCTGTTCGGATTAAGAAATGGCGACCATACAGGTATTTGTGGAAATGGTCCACAGCCCTTATTATTGCAAGAAGTTCTTTTCTGGTGACGCAATAATTTCTTTCTGGCTTCGAGAATCCACGGCTGTAGTACTCGATCACCCTCTCTTCACCATCTTGCACCTGGGATAGGACGGCCCCCAAACCTGTGTTGCTGGCGTCGGTGTCTAAGATGAACTTGTCGGACTGTGTAGGAAAGGCTAGGATTGGGCTGGAACATAGTGCTGCCTGCAGTCGCCTGAATGATGTTTCGCAATCCTGGAATGGAATGGAAGGTCTCTTTATCAGTGGTCTGCCGATGTGGACGGGCGGCGATGGTGGCAAATCCCTCAACAAAACGCCGGTAGTATGAACAGAGGCCCAAGAAGCTTCGGAGTTCATGTTTGTCTCTTGGAACTGGCCAATCACGGATGGCTTCTATCTTGTCTTCGTTGGTGCGGATTCCTGACTCGGACACTACGTGGCACAAAAACTCTACTTCTTTTTGAAACAAGGAACACTTCTTCGGATTGAGTCTCAGGTTGGCGTTATTAATTCTGGAGAATACTTCGCCCAGGTTCTTCAGATGGTCGTCGAATGTCTGGCCCATGACTAGAATGTCGTCGAGGTACACTAAGCACGTCCTTCATGTTAACCCGCTCAGTACATATTCCATTAGCCTCTCAAATGTAGCGGGTGCATTACATAACCCAAAGGGCATGACCGTGAACTGAAACAGCCCTTTACTGGTGGAGAACGCTGTCTTCTCTCTGTCGTTTGCGTGCAGACCAACCTGCCAATATCCACTTTTTAGGTCTAGTGTGGAGAACCAACGGGAGCCTGCTAGTGTGGTCAAAGTGTCATCGATTCGGGGTAGTGGATAGCTGTCTTTCTTCGTGACATCATTCAGCTTTCTGTAATCCACGCAAAATCGGGTGGTTCCTTCTTTCTTTTTAACTAGCACGACGGGACTGACCATGGACTGATGGATGGCTCAATAACTCCATTTTGTAACATGGACTCGATGTTTTATTCGACTGCCTGTTGTTGCCCCAATGGTAGTCGTCTAGGTGGTATTCTGATGGGTTGAGCCTTTCCGGTATCTATTCGATGCTGGATGATGTTGGTGCGACCGGTGGTTCCATTTTTACTGTTAAAAATGTGCCAGTGTTTTGTGATAAATTGCTTGGCTTTCTTCTGGTTCTCTGGTGTCAAGTGTGTCAAATGGTCAGCAAACTGTTGTAGGAACTCTTTATCGGGCCCTGACTCCTTCACCGACGTCTGGTACTCTTCTTCGCAATTGATGATGGTCTCTACTGGCTCGAAACAAGCTATCTCTTGACCATTGGTAATTCGGATGTCGTTGTTGGACAGATTCAGGACTCTGATTGGTATATCTCATCCGGTTTTAACTATAGCCCGTCCAACCAAGTAGTCATGAGCTGAGTGTACGGGCTCCACCATTCCAACGCAGCTCCCAGGATTGCTGTCTAGCTGCCCATGAATAATCTGTTCTGTTCGACCGGGAATTCTAGCTGAAGACTTTGCCACAATTTTTATGGGGGTGACTGATGTGTTGACGGGCCGTGTCAATACAAATTCCTCATTTAGGAACCGAAGAACATCATATCTCGGGTCGAACATAAATCCATGCTGGCTAATTAGGTCCATTCCCAGTATAAAATCGTCCTCAATATTCGCTACAAGGACCCTATGCCGGACCATGTTGTCCCCTATCTGTAGCACGACATCTGCCTCCACCCTGTATTGACATGGACTCGCCGGTGACCGTTCTGAGCTGGATGTTATTGGTAACTGGCCGAATTTCTGATGCTCTCAAAACCCTGGACTTGGCAATGGACACAGCGGCGCCGGTGTCGATGGTGATGGTAACTGCTCGCCCATTGATGGTGCCTCTGATGACTAGGCTGCCGCTATCTCGGCAAAATCCCCGGATGGATAACGTTTTGGGGGCTGGTGGAGGAACAGTCAGCATTCGCCCCCCTATGCTGACTGACTGACTGTCCCTGGACATGTGGCTGTTTTGTTGGTTACCCCTGGTCGGTGATCGTTCAGGTGGCCTCACTCGACAATCACGTTGGAAGTGTCCTGTCCAGACCAGCCAGTAGCGCTTGAAATGGTGACTCTGACTCTTCCTGGTTGAAGGAAACTGCTCGGACCCTCGGCTTGGACATGTTCATGACGGCCTCTACTTCCAAAGCCCGAAGTAGAGCTTCATTACTCTTCTTGACGCCACTCAGTCTTAAATTTCTTTGAACTTCCACATCTCTGATGCCGTTTATGAAACTCTGTGTGGCCAACTGGTCTTTCGTTTCATCTGGCAGGTCTGGATAGGACAGGTGAACTAACCGTCTAATCTCTGCTTTGAATTCTTGAAGGCTTTCACCGGATTTTTGGGTTTTTCCACTGAGTTGGACTTGGTATACCTGGCTCAAGGGTTGATTGTCGTATCGTTTGTCTAGGATGGCGATGATCTTGTCGAAATTGCCTTGTTCATCGACTGGAATGCTTTGGAGGAGTTCTAGGGCCGGAGCTCTTAACGAAATTACCAGAGAAGTAGATTTTTCTTGGTTATCCCATCCATTAGCTGTAGCCACGGCCTCAAATTGCCGTTTATACATGGGCCAAGATGAACTGCCATCAAATGTGGGTGGTTTACAAACGGAACCTCTTGTACTCACGGTGTTCTGGTATTTTCCTCGTTGTAAGTCCTGTTGCATTTTTTTAATTTCTGTTTCTACCTTATCTTGGATGGCACTGATTTGGTCTTGAACTGTGTTTTGAATCGAACTAATTTCAACTTTTACCTGGCTTTGGATGGAGTCGAGGTCATCTACTTTTGTTTCAAGAGTGTCCACGGTATTTTTTATGGTCTTAATGTCATCATTTATCTCTTTTATATCTGACTCAACTATTTGCATTCTTTCTTTAACTGTTTCATTAACTTGTCTTACTATTTGCATTAGTTGTTCAAATTGCATTTGTCTTTTTTCTCCAGTTATTTTAAATTCATTTTGTCGTTTTTCTTCAAATTTCGAGAATAATCCCTCAATTAAATTATGTTGCTCACTTTTCATCGTGGAAACAAGATTTTGTTGTTCACTTTTCATCGTGGAACAAGATTTTCTAATTCTATTTTACGTTTTTCATCAATATTAGTGGCAAGATCTCCTAATTCAACTTTAGGTTTATCATCAAAAGATTTCACTAACCTTTGTTGAATTTCTTCTTGATGTTGTTTCTCCTTCTTGTCACGTTTTTCTAGAATCTGTGCTATTTTTTCGTCTAGTCCCTCCGTAACCTGTTTGATAATTTTTCTGGTAGTTTCGTCGGTTTTTTCCATACTTCGAGTTTCCATAAATCAAATTACTGCACTTAATCCTTCACTTCTGACACCAAATTGCAATATACTTCGTGGGTTCAAATAAAAATTATAAAACTAATATGCACTGTCACTTTTCTAGAACTTTATTTACATTCAAACCGCTGATTCAAAAATACAATAACAATCTCATATAAGCTAGTCGTCGCGGTATCACTGCCTGGCGATCGTGGCGTTCTTCTTTTATATCACCAGCGTAGAATTCTCCAGTAGAAATCATCATCGCTCCTTCCGCTGTCGAGTCTTTTCGAGAATCGTATTTTTTTATCTTAAAGCGTTTGTTGTCGTGCTGAAATGACACAGGGTCGGCTTTGGGTAAATTTCGTAACAATATATATTAAAGATTGTAGTTTTTATGAGACTGTTGGACAAAAATACTTTTTTTATTTTATGAACTCGATTGAAAATGCATGCATGAAAATGACGAAAACTTTTAGGTTAAAAAGAGCAACCCCATCAAAAACTGAGGGGTCGCGCATTTTCCAAAATTCTTTGGAATACCTATATTTGATTAAATTTTCATATACTTTTTTTATATCAATAGATTTGTCCCATCAAAAACTGGGGGGTTACGCATTTTTCAAAATTATTTGGTATAACTATATTTAATTAAATTCTCATATACTTTTTTTATTTCAATAGATTTGACAATATGACATAAACCATTTGGGGGGGGGAGGTTCATGAGGCCTTCTTCTCCTGTTTCTCCTCCACTTTATTTCTTTTAGACATATATTTTGATAAACGAACCTCAATAATGTTCACAATTAATTTGATGAAATAGGGATTTCGACCACTGAGCGACCACTTCTAAAATACGATTCAAAGTTGCTTAGTACACCGCAAATGTTAATTTTTCTATATATATATTTTTTGTAACTATACCCTTATTATAAAAGTTAAATCTCCATGGTTTATTAGATTTTCAAATAAATGACTAAGCAACTGTATACCTATCAACTATTACCTTTTTTAGGTACAACTCATTTTATGCTGCATACTACCTAAATTAGTTTTAGTGTGGCATCTTCCTAATCTATTTTTACAGATTTCTTGGGAAGTAACATTACACTTGAGATTAAGAATTATATACCTGTTTTAAATATACAATTCAACAAATCATTCCAGTCTGGATCGTTGTAAATGGAATTTAGCGTATGGAAGGACTTGAGACATGTTTGACCTAATTAGTTATTAACAATTTATTAACAAAATTATTATTCCAGTTACAAAATTGAACAGAACTCAACGAAATTAGATGGCGTTGTCAAATTGTTTATTTTATTATCGGGACCTCTATCCGAGATCTTAATAACTTTTGTATGAAATTGTACGAAGTTGTTACAAAATTCCTGTGTATTAGTTTTTTTAAAGCAGTATGTAGAGGTGGAGCACATTGAAAATTGATAGTAACCCAGTGGAAACGTCGGGTCGGTGCCGAGTTTATTTGACAAACAGGAAAAAAAATGGTCAAGAATTAACAAGATATATAACAGCAAGTGAATTTCACAGAAAAACAGATAACATTGAATTAAGTTCTGCTTTTTTACTTATAAACAGTAACTGTTTAGTGAGCTGAGAATAGTCAAAACAAATTTAGCATTGTCCGAATAAAACGATAGTCATCTAATGTGAAATAAATGTTATTTATTTAGTAATACTCATGCATTCACTAAAATACATTCAAGTGTCTGTTTTTAAAGAAATACTATTAGTAGATACAGGCTCAATTTACTGTGTTTATAATATATATATATATATATATATATATATATATATATATATATATATATATATATATATATATATATACTATACAGAAATCAAATTTTGGGCAATTGAACGAACTCAGGCTACTTAACTAAGTTGTGAAAAAAGAAAAGAACATTTGTGCTATCCCGTCAGTTAATGTAGATATGCACCTAAGTAAAATTAATATTACCCTAATTACGTTACAAAATATATTTATGTTGTTTTCTGAAGCATATTTGTGGCATTTTATAGTTTCTTATGACAACTTGTTGGATAAATAACACTAAATTTGAGAAAAAATATTGTATATTTTTAATATTCCAGATGTTTCAAATTTGTAATTAAGACCTTCAAGGTTTTCAAAATTGTACCATAAATAATTAAGAAAATCTGCTGTTTCTTCAGCGTGGCACGAAAAATCCAAAGATTATAAGTGATAATCAACCTGCCCTCAACTTGGAACGACCTGAAAGAGTTTCTACAGAATTTACATGTCGCGCTCCTAAAGCCAACTGTGTTGTAAGATAGAGCATTTGCTAAAAACACTATGGTTGTTACAGTGATCATATTAGCGTCGTAACGGAAACTTAGGAAAACCTTCCGATATAGTGTTATACAAAAGGAGATGACCATTATTACGTTTATCCTTAATTATTGACAACCAGATATGATTGAATTCCACGGAAGTCGAAGCTATATAATCGTCCTCCCTATTTTACAAAAAATACCCATATTTGATGGAAATTCAGGTTAGCTTATGTATAAACGACAATTTGAAGATATGGCTGCAACTAATGGATGGGACTGTCAAGAAAGTTCTACATCTCTTATAATTGTGAGGTATAACATTACAACTGCTCAGTAGACGAACAAGGTAATTTTCTTCTTCTTCTTCTTCTACATTTCAGGTATTAGGCTTTTGCTTGTTACGGCCCCCATCTTTTTCTTAGTCTACCAATATTTCTTCTGCCTGTACATTTATAGTACAATATTTTTAAGTATGTTATCATTTTTTTTCATATTTTAATAATTCTTTTGTTTATGCTTAAAATGTTCAGTTTATTTCTCATACAATCATATCTTATTCTGTCCATACGTGTGCAACCCGTGACTCTCTTAATAATTTCATTTCTTGAGGTAGTCAGCGGTTTTCAGCTTTCTTGGTCATTGTCCAGGTTTGGCTGCCATAACTAATTGTTACAGGCATCCTCCTATAAAACTTTATTTGTGTTTCCTTGCTGGATTTATGTTTAAGTGTCCTTGATATCATTCCACACCCATTAATGCATATTTATTAAGTTTTTTTCAAAGTCTCGTTCATGTGATATGTCGCAACATATATATTTACCTGAAAAGGCCATTACATTGGTCTTATTAGGTGATATTTTCATGTTATACTCTGTACAAATTTGTTGCAGTTTGTGTATTCCCATTTGCATCTCGTCTTCTGATTCTGTCATTAATACTAGGCCATTTATATAACGAATCAAGTTTAGAACGGTATTTTGGTGTAATTTAATATCTTTCTTGCATTTATTTTTTCATTCTTTTATGTTATATATGTTAAATAAATTTCATCTATTGTTGTACTTTCATAAACTCTACTTGTTCTTATTCGATTATTAGTTCTGTTATGGGTTTCAGTCTGCTGTTTAAAATTTTGGCACTCATTTTGGTACGTAATTTTGATAAGTTAATTTCAATATTGGATAAAAGATATTTCTACAGGAATTGACATTAGCCGTTTAACAAAGTTAGCGTACACAGTCGACGTTAAACCAAGTTTTATAAATGGTATCCGAGATGTCGAGGTTCAACGGAATCTGAGACTGAGTAGAATAAGGAATAGTAGGAAGCTTTTCGCCGGGCATCGGAACATGTCCAAACCAAGCAGAAAAGAAGAACCGTCGCTGTGAATGCGTAGGCATTTTCAACGCGACTCCAGGCTCAGATTACCATCCAGGCAGATGACCAGTCGGAGTTGCTCAACGCAACTATACGAGCTTCAGAAACAGTCAGCCAGTTGGTATAAGGGGTTAAACGCTGAGTAGTCCACTGCCGCACTCAGGTGAATGAAGACTTGATAACAGGGTAATGTGTACAGGAGCAAATAGCTGACCCAGATATGGAACTACTCAAGAACAGCGGGCAACCAAGTCGACGTAGAGATGATGCAACTAGATACTCGGACGTCCCGAAGTCATTATGGGCCCAATGGAACTGTTTAACTGTAGAGAAGGGAACGATGAAGGGAGCTTGGGAAAACTTTGATGGCAGAGCAACCAAGTACCAACTGGTAGTCCCAAAGAAAAATGTACCCGAGGTCCTGACCGAAATACCTAATGGGATAACCGAAAGTCATATGGGTAGCCCTACAATTTGGGCGTTCCATTTGAGAGAAATGCCATTGTTGTCACCGGTCAATTTCCCTAGTTTGAGAAGGGGAACAAATACATTCTTGTCGCAATAGATCTTCTCAGCAAATGGCCTGAGGCTATAACCAATTAAGAGGCTACGACGGTTATGACGATGCTGGAGAAACACCTATTCATTAGGTTTAGTGTCCCGTTGGATTAACATTCGGACAGAGGGGGGAATTTTGAAGCCAACATATTCCAGAAGTTCTATACGATACTGGGCATTAAGAAAACGAGAAACACAACTTTGCATCCATAATCGGAGAAATGGTGAAAAGAGTCAACTGATGTACGTTTGACTCATCGTTGTAATATTTATTGGAACTATTAGTCTAGTAGTGATTGTGAAATTTTGGTCTGATATTTATTTTTAGTGCTAAAATTTATATTTAACCCACCGAAAATGTGTAATAATAATTTATGCAGTACTCATTAGTTTTCATATAATTGACAGTCTCTGTCATAGCTAGTTCGTAATCTGTAATCAAATGTCAGAAGTATAAATTACATATTGTCAATAAAAAATTCCTGTTATTTCATTGAATTAATTTAAACAAAATTAACTAAAACAAATTCTATTGTTTTTTAATGTGCTGCTGGTTCTTTGTGCTTACAAATTTTATCTCTCAATTCACAGGCTTCAGTTACCTGTATGAGTCTATTCGTTTTCACTGAATATAACTCTATGAAGAAATGCTGTTGTCTGCAATCATAACTTATAATAGAAAAATGACCTTTAATATCAATAAAACGATGTGGCGACGCCATAAAATACACTCATACTGTAGATTTCCAGTAGAATAATTCGATAGAATGAATGAATATCTAGTGAGCGTGAAATATACAGTATAATGGAAATGGAGGATATCGACAAAAGTGATATAAATTCTCGTGCAATTTGAGGATTTTGATAAAAGAGAAAAGTAAGTATCTTTCTATAAAGCCCATAAATCAAACGTAATCGGTACAAATGCAGTCCATAGCGACCTGCGATAAATTACCGTTGTTCTTCAAAATGGGAATTCACGTTCATTTTCACAAAATTATCGTAAATCAATGATGACGTTGAGCTTCAAATTGTACATTTGGAAAAAACTTTTTAATTTATTACTATTTGCAGAGCTATTTATTCGGCGAGTTTATCATCCAATTCAAATAAAACTGTGTGTGCCGTTCGAATTTATAATTTTATTATTACATTTACGAATTTGTACATTGTCATATTTAAATTATTTACGAGGAAATTTTTTTGTTTTGCCGTAGTCGACAGGAAGAGCGCGTCAATTATTTTGACGATAAATTGAAGTTGGCTTTTCAGTACGGCACAATTCATTTTCATTAAATAATACTGAACATTTTATAAACAATTTCCATTCCTATTGTCACAATATAAAGCATATATTATATTGGTCAGTGGGAGTTTACAAAAATTATTTGTAACGATTTTGCTTTAGGGGAGATACCGGCACACAAAGGAATTTTGCCACTACAAATTCTCGATAGGAATACAGTAATATTTAGTTTCTAAAATATCATTATGAATTATTAAGATTAGTTTTATTTATTTACAACATATGAGTAAATCAGACGTATTACAGATTTCAGATTAAACATCAATATTATGGCACACTGGTTCGATGTAAATAGCTCTTCAAGGATTGGTCTTAGTTGTGCCAAAGACTAAGTTAAAAGATACCTTTAAAAATCTACAGCTGAAAAGTGGATGTGCTTATCCTAATCACCTTGGTTTTTATAATTAACTTTGTTCAAGGGTCCTGATGAACTCTTCTGCCGTACCGTCTGTTTGGGTTTGACCGGGATTTATTTTGGTTTTCTTAAATCCAAATAATTTGTACCTACATTTCCCCCAAACAATTTCAATAAAAATTGCAGCTTTGGTAAGAATGTAGTTTCAGTGATATCTTAAACCAGCAGAAGTCCTTATCTACCAACACTATTGGTACAGTGGTTGCCTCTTTAGTGGGAACGAAAACTTTTTGTGCAAACTGCTAAAATAATAAACATCAACAAAAATTTGGGAATTCAGCTAGGTAGGCTAAGCTTGATTGCTTCACTTTCCTTATACACAACTTTTTCACCTGTTATTGGCGCCCTTGATGTCACATTTACGATACCAAACTCTCATCTCTTCGAAATAATTGAATCATCAAAATCTAATTGTGAACCTCCTACAAGATGAGTACTACCCATTTGTATGTTTAGATTCTCTTCCAACAGCGCTTTTCGATTTTTTGTTATAATCCCTTTCTTCACTCAAAATTAATTATATAGATATTAGTACCCATCAATGTCTAGATCGTCCTTCTTTTTTCTCTGTCACAATTAATTCTATATCCGTCTGTCGATCCGCATCTAAAAAATGGGAAACTTCTAATTAATCACTGCCTTTCTGTAGATGCTGAATTTTATACCTCAATTTTACAACATTCTTTTTAAGTACCCTGTTCGTTTTATTCTGTTTTTGTGTCGTTTTCCATCTTCATTCTATCACTTATATTTGTGTGAGGAATGTATTAATATCTTTAAACTCTATAGCTTCGTTTCATGGTAACCATTTCAAATGCTTATACTTTTTCTTCTTTCCATGTATTTACTTGTGCCTTGTTGCTCTGTTTATCATGAATGCCATTCTTTATTTTTTCCATCAACATATCTTGTTCTATATTAGTTGGTTGCTAATCGTAGTCTCTGTTTCCAAGAAGATCAGTTCATCGACTACCACCTGCACGATCTGAATTTTTATATCTTAACATGTTTTAGAACTATTTTTTGCCTTATTCTCAATGCTTTTACCTGAATATTATATTATATTCTTTAATTTATATATATATTTTGCCTATGATGTTTTATTATTTCTTAACTAACAATAATTTACTGTGTTATTTGTCCGCTTTGACCTCTAAAAAGTTCATATTCAGCCTCCTGTATTATCTTTTCTAGTCACTTATACTTTTTGTTAGCAGTTCTTTTAATTTTTACAATTTAAGGGTGTTCGAAAGCGCTCTCGAGAAGAAGACGACAAACAAGGTCACGCTATACTTTAACATGGAAATTTAAAATTAGCACCAACCTGGAAATCTTTAAAAATGCCTTCTCCATTCATAAAAATAAAATATACGATATACGAATGCATGTACTAAAACCTGAGAGTGCAATCTGGCAAATGTTTGCCACTAGTGTTAATACATGCACAGCATCATCTTAAAAACGACCTTTTCACAAATCGTGCATAACGTTGCTAACAGATGTGTTCGTTAGCATCCAAAATTCTTTAACGCAATTGTCCAATTCTGGTTCTGGGTTAGGAATACAATAAATCTTATTTTTGAGGCAACTCCAGTAAAAAAGTCTAATGGGATTAGATCGGGAGAACGTGGTGGCCATAAAATTTTACCAATGAGCCCGGTCCAACTGTCTGCATACTCTTGGTTCAGATATTTTCACGTAGGTCGGGCATAATGAGCAGGGCAACCGCCATTTTGGTACAATATTGACCGTAAAATGTTTAACGGCACATCTAGCAGATTTGGCAGATGATTTTCAGAAAATTTAGATAAATTTCACTATTCAAATTTTCTGGCAATTCAAAAGGTCCAATAATACAGCGGTTGTTCAATTTTGCGTACATATACTCATTAGCCGTCCTGTGCGAGAATATCTGAACCAAGAGCTCTCCCGATTTAAACCCATTGGACATTGTTTGCTGGAGTTGCCTCAAAGATGAGATTTTATCGATAACCATATCAATAATTGGTGAATTACGCCAAAGATCTTGAATGCTGCCAAACACATCAATTTTCGACGTTATGAACAACTGGTGAAAAGACCGTTTTTAAGATGATGTCGTGCATGTATTAATGCAGATGGCAAACATGCCTTAGTGTTAGTAATAAAGTTTTCATAATCGTTTATTTAAACTTTCACACATTTCGGAATGACTTTAATAGTGTGTTCTGATTCAGAAAAGTACCGACATGAATTCTTATTTGGGGATTCTGAAAGAAGTGTTTTACCATTTCGCAAATACATTAGTGGTGCCAAATATTGCAATAACATGCTATAGTAGTTTAGGGATATTTTTTATACAATGAGTTGTCACATTTAACTGAAAACTTACTTCTCCAAATTTCTGTTAATAAAGTTAACAATATGTATTTTTGTGATAAAACAACATACATTGTGGTTTAATTTGAGATTGTACCTTATATAGGGTGTTTCTAAAATAGGGTTCTGCTGTTTATAGAACTCATTAAAATAAGCCAAAAAGTCCGAATTAACAGATGCCCTAAAACGGACCCTTAGGAAGTTATATGGCTTTAAAATTCTCTTTGGAGTTTTTTTAATAAAGTATGTATATCTTTAAAAAAAGATTATTTTTAAATTGTTTTTTTCGTCTGGTTTTCAGTTAAGCTGACGTTTCTTTAAAATTGCATTTGACATTTTCGAAGGAGAAATACTGAAACTAGTAGAACGTATACAACTTAGGAAACCACATTGTTCACACTACTATATACAGGGTGTAAACGGTTTGAGTGCAAAGATTTTGAAGAACAATATTTCAGGCAAAAACAAATCAAAAAGCTTTATAACATTTTCTAAAATAAACTATAGTTTTACCAAAGAGAACACATAAAGTTAGATTTTATGTAGCCCTTGCTACAATGAATAATACAATAATTTCGATTTCACAATGCCGGTAAATCTAAATATGTAAATACTCAATAGCTTATACATCTTTAATAGCCACATTAAAAATTAAAATTGATTATTTAAACTCGAAATATGCTTTTATAATTTAGTGTAAGTTTCTCCGAATAGATATGGCAACGTGGCATACAGACCAACTTATTTACTACATTTTTTACTTTAACGACGACTGAGAGTTACGATTGTTTTTTGCGATTTCGATTCTTGTAAATAAGAATAGATAAATGGTAAAGTGATTTGAATGATATCTATTTGATGTAGACTTCGCGGTTTGCTTTCCATTTAATATATTTTTTAAATAAATAAAATCGGTTGTGATTAGTGTGTAAGTTCGAAAATTAAGAATAGTGCGACAGTATTTATTTGTGATAAATAATGGCCGATTATAGAATTAGGGAAAGACATGACATGCTCTTAATTTATGGGGAAAGCAGACGTAATTGCAGAATAGCAAGAATGTTATACCGGGAAAGGTTTCCAAACAGACGCCTGCCCAATGCTAGGACATTCGTAGCTGTTTCGCAGAGGCTTATGGAAACAGGTAGTGTAATACCACAAATAAACAATCGCGGACCACAGCGACATAATCGTATCTTAGCTGCTGAGGATCAATTACTAGACATTATCGACATCAACCCATATCGTAGCACACGGAGTATTGGAAGTGAGCTGCAAATTTCACACACTGTTGTTCATAGAACATTACGGGAACAATTGCTCTATCTATATCACATGCAGCGGGTTCAAGGGCTTTCAATTGATGATTTTCAACCAAGACTCAATTTCCGTCGTTGGTTCCTCAGAAAACATCGACAATTTCTTAATTTTGTGAACAATATTTTAACAACAGATGAAGCAAGTTTTGATAGGAATGGTATAATAAATTTTCATAATACGCATTCGTGGTCTGAGGTAAATCCGCACGAAATACGCCAGTTAGTATTTCAACACCAATTCTCAGTTAACGTGTGGGCTGGAATAGTTGGTGAATACTTGGTTGGACCATTTATACTGCCTGCACTTTTGACAGGTGAGAATTACCTTTATTTTTTGAACAACACGCTACCAGATTTGTTAGATGAAGTGAACCTACAAACACGTTCCAATATGTGGTACTTACATGACGGAGCACCTGCCCACGCAAGTCATCTAGTTGTCGACTTCTTAAATAGAACATTTCCCCGTCGTTGGATTGGTCGAAACGTACATATACGTTGGCCAGCAAGATCTCCTGATCTCAATCCTTTAGATTTCTACTTATGGGGACACATGTAAAGTAAGGTTTACACGACTCCAATTATTGACGAGAAACCTTAGACAACGCATTTTTAACGCTGCTGACAAAATCCGAAATATTCCAGGAATTTTTTCTCGCATACGTGAAAATTGGATTAAACGGTATCGTGCTTGTGTCGATAGTAATGGTGGGCATTTTGAACATTTGCTGTGAATAATCTGTTGTTTCAACTCAGTTATATCATTATAATAAATTCGGTAAGTAGGATTACATATTTACTTGTCTAATATAAATAATATTAATTAAATCAGTAATAATGACTCTTCGAATAATTTAACAGGTAAAAAACTACATATACAGATCTCTTGATTGGATATCATATTTACCTAACTTTGTATAATAGCATAAAAGAAACCGCCAAATACAAATTCTAATTGCAATACCTTGTATTAAAAACGTAAATAGTTTCAACAAAATATTTCATACATTTTTATGTAATTCTAAGGTCAATATCATCAGTCAATACAAAAACACAGGTGTTTATTTTTTTGTCGGCGTAGTCATTCCTTTATTATTCGCGCTAAGAGTGAATCTGCTTCGAACGCAAGCGACGTTGCCGGATTGACAATAATTTACTTAATATGTTTTAGGGATTTTCTTGGTTATTAAGGCCTACTGACCATAGTGGTATAAGAGTTTTTTGTTTAATTTGGTGTATACTACCTCCACCTAAAATATATGCACTCAAACTATTTACACCCTGTATATTGAATTGAAAGATTGCAGAGGAACGTGAAAAGCTGTGTAAATAGAGAACTAAGGTCTTGAGAAGAAACGAAGAAGGAGAGTTTAAGATCTGCGAGAAGGATTGAATGACTGTACTGAAGAGAATTGAAGATAGGTGGAGAAATGGTCTTTTTGACTAATTGAAATGAAGAAGAAGAACAAGTGTAAAACTGAGGAATTGAAAAATTGGTTCGAAGGACTGAGAAGAAGAATATATTTTTGGCACTTTTTTATCGGGAACTCAAGGCTAGATGATAGAGAATTGGCTTTTGAATAACTAAACGCGTGAAGAAATGCATTAATGAAGGAAAAGTTGAAGAGCTTTTCGGAGACACTTAAAGGGATATGAGTTACCACGCTGCCTCAGTGCCTGTTGGTAAGAGGCAAATGTCGACTTTCCTGATTTTTGCCATTTACGTCAGAGACCACTATACCCCGAAATTGTGTATCATTTTTTTATTAATTGAATAAACCTTGACTTGGCTGAGATTCGATGTCTGGTCAAGTCCTCTTATCAAGCTCCAATTTTTATACAATTGTGTGGGCTGAATGACTTTCCCACTATGCCACCCTGGGGCTAGATGATGGTGAGTTCATTCTGTGGTCAATTTAGTTCATTCTAGGAGCCCATTGTAAGATCATTTTCGACAAATATTTCTATTAGTGAAGAAACCATTCGAATGAAATATAATCGGTCATTCGATTATGAAAATCACTCGAGTAATCCGATTAAGGAATCAAAGTATTCGAATGAAAAATAATCGATTATTTAACTCGATACATTCACCGAATGAAGAGCGCAAAACGAGCGATACCACATATCGAGCGATACCACAGATTGAGTGATGCTGCATTCGAGTTATAATCCGAATGCTTTCCTTGTGAATCGAGAAATGCTTTTCTGCCATTCGGCATTCATATACTTTCGTTCGTTTACGGTTTTCACTCTTATGCAGTAGCTTCTTTACGTCTTTCATTGAACATAAGAAATATGTGAATACTGTATTTTCAGGGTACGGTGCAATTATTGCAATGCGAAATAAATTGATGAATTGGCTGTTATGCACCATTTTATTGTTTTCTAAATTATTAATAACAGTTCCTTCACAAATGAATTTTAAATTAAAGGAATCATTAGGAAAAAATTAATAGTATAATTCTCCCTAAATTTAAATATTCACACACAGGGCAGCCGCTGATACTTAGCAAAGGTTAAGGATCTGAGAATAAAATAAGCGACAATCGGTAGAATCATAAACGAACCATCCGAATGATAGGTCATTCAAGCGATCATTCGATTATTAAAATCACTCGAGTTGTAATAATCGATTATTCATATCATTCGATTATGCTCATCACTAATTTATATTCTGTTTTATTTAATCTATTGTGCACTCTTTGATAATCGATAGTGTGCACATCAAACAAACTGATCAAATACAATATTTTCTGTATGCGAATATTTTTTCTGATTTTAATTCTGGTTAATAATTGTATTATATCTATAGATGGGGGGGAGACAAAACAATTTATTAAATATACATATGAAGATTTATTCACGTGCAATACACTTTTCTCAAACTACTCTCAACAATTCTCAATTCTATCATCCTAGTAGCTTTTACTTTCATAATTGACAATTAAAAAACTAACTTGAGAAGAAAGTTGTGAACGGAAGTATTTCCAGTTTTTCGAATTCCTGCAACAATATTTTCTATAATAACTGTAAAGAGTCATGGACGATGCCGCTTCCGCTTCACTTTGGCCATTCATAATCTGCGGAAGTCCATATTTTATGATATATACTAGAATCGGCCGGGTTCGAGCGACTGAAGGCACTAAATCAGACTAAAATACGAGTTCGGGGCCATCGCCATCGCATCGCTTTTAAAAGTGATGACCAGTAAAGTTTACACTTTGAGGTTACGAAGGTTGATGGCCAATAATTCAACACACATGTCTGCCAACTTCGTTATTAATCGATGATTTATCGAGATACGTTCAACACCACTATCCAACTCTATAGAAACTTCTACTTGCATGTTTATGGACACTGACGTGGACATGCTTCCATTGCTTTTCATCTAGTTTATACCAAGGAAATTTCATATTGCACTGTTCTTGGTTTAAATTTTATTTAGACATAATTAATTTTGTAGATTTAGTTTATTAAGTAAAATCGACAGCGAAGATATTGTTCTA
Organism: Octodonta nipae; assembly: GCA_034190945.1. Lineage (NCBI taxonomy): Eukaryota > Metazoa > Arthropoda > Insecta > Coleoptera > Chrysomelidae > Octodonta > Octodonta nipae. The sequence goes on along the minus strand of CM067217.1, from coordinate 65,313,456 downwards.
GAGCTCCTTCATACATTGAAGTAATTTAAAATAAATGAGCTGATATGGGAATAAAATATAAAAGAGTATTAGTGAACACTACAATTATAATAAAATAATAAATTGTAAAGTTTCTTTTTATATAAATTGGCAAAAACAAAACGGTTTGGTACCATTTTCTTCTGTGTCGCTCAACCGATTTTCTTTATTTTTGGCAGGTTTAATAGCTAGTGACAATTTTCAGTGCAGAGTGCCAAAATTTATTTATAAAATTGGTTAAGTATATTAAAAAAAGAGATTAAAAATTCATTATTTGTGTCCATACTGCCAATGCAAAGTAACATTGCCTCCAGATTGCTTGGACATAAAATCCTTAAGATGGATTGACTCGAATGTGAAAGACAAACTAAATAACATTTTATTAATTTTAACCTTAGACATTTTTAATTTAGTTTGTTTTTATTTTTACCGGATACGTTTCATATAATTTGACCAAGAATACAGCTCGTAATCTTGCAACGCTTATGTTCATGGTCATTGATTTCTGGCATATTTGATTTTAATTTTGAAAATTCTTTACTTTCATTGTGTTAAAAGTTCTCAATTCAATCAGAAAATTAGTCAATGTATTATTTTCAAGATCCCTGAATAAAATTGTCAACCAAAATAGATATAGTTAAAAGTGCTTTGTATTTATTTATATAGTCGATATAAAACAGAAATCATCAGGTTAAGTGTGTTTAACTGAAATTAATGAAATTCTACTGAATTTTAAGATATATCCTAATTTAAAGTTTATTTATATCTCCTTACGTAGTGTGATTATTTGTAATGTAATACCTATTTCATGTTCAGACTAACTTTTAAGTTATTTTGCATTTTCTTTTTAAGAGTTGAAGTCGTAACTATATAATGTCTGAATAAATTCTAATTTTTTCTATTACTCACATATAAGTTAAGACTATTGGTCTCAAATCAAAAATATTATTTAAATATATTGTTCATTTTTAAATGAATTACAAATTTTTTGTATTGAAAATTATAACGAGATGTATAAATATATTTAAAGGCAGACGATGCTGCTTTCTGAAAATGCAGTTATCGTATTGCAATAAATTCTGTGGGTTCAAAACAAATGTACACAAATATTCGCTTTTACTTTCGACGTCTTTATTTACCAAACAAATTCACTGATTCCAAACAACGAGTAATACTACAGCTGACTTCTTCTGTCGATTCAATCACGCGAATATAAATTAAACTCTAAACTACTCAACTCATCCTTAAATAGTGAGGGTAGAACATACTCGAATGTCAGGATTAATTCTTTGTTGTCGAAGCGTTTTCAGGAATCTTCTCGATGCCACCTCTTTTTTATACACCCACCGAAATTTCGGGATAGCCACTGTTGCTTTTTTATTATTTCAGCCAGTTTTATGTTTACGTTGTTTTTATCGAAACGATTACATTAGAATGTTACTTAATTTTGTCTCTTTAGCAGGTAAAATAAATTTTATAACAGTATAATCAATTTATTTTGCATTGCATGGCCACATTCCTGCAAAGTTCTGCCTTTTAATACAGAGTGAGTAACTTTTACTTAAAATAAACATATCATTGATATTTTAGAGATGTGTCCTTAAAATTGCTAACTGCTGAAAGTCTTCTGGAAAATGTAGATTTTCAGCAACTTTCAGAAGACTGAAGGTTAGGGAGCAATTCTGAAAGCAGATTGGTGCTCAGCACGAAAAAATCATCGAAAACCACATGTCATATTTAAAGTACTTTCTACTTTTTTTCTTTGTAGACCCGTGTAATTTATTTTACATTACATGAACCCATTCCTCCATAATCCTGGTTTTATTACAAATTAACTGATTCCTATCTAAAATAAGAATGTTAATGGCATTTTAACTATATGTGTTCTTTTCTAATAGCAGTGCTTCTATGGGAATATTTTCCTTGATGGATAAAGCATCTTAAAATTATAATGATATAAACTCCGTGGGTTTCATTACTTAATTTAAATATAGACTCGTATACACTTCACTTTCTAGAAATTTTATTCAAACGTAAACATCAAATATTCTTAACAAGTTGATTCTAATACAATAACATCGAAACCATAACAATAGGTAAGCACTACTAATTAACTACTGAAATTAATATAACCTTTTATAGCGTACGCCGAATTTTCTGGTCGTTCTACGTTTGTACGCACAGCGTCCAAATTGGTAGTTCTAGCTCATTTTGACCACTCTCGAAATTGATTTTTTTATGTTTTTTCGCCAGAGACGGAGTAGATAATTTTATAACACTGACCTCCCTTTAATTCTGATCGTCCAGATCAGAATCATCCTCTCCATGGTAGGGAGCGAGTCGATCTAAATGGAACACCTTCAACTCAGCCCTGGGGTTTCGACGGATAAGGTAGACGACGCCACTAATTCTCTTGATCACCTCATATGGACCATCACAGGCGTGTGTAAGCTTTGGAGATTTACCCTTGCTCCATTGGGGGTTGTACAGCCAGACTTGGAACCCGACTGAACTGGCCTTGAGGTCATATTGCGTCTTCATCCGGTCACTTGTAGCCAATATCTGCGTTTGGGCTCATTCGTGTATTGCCATCATCTTATGTCGGAGCTGGTCGGCATAATCGTTGATGTCTTGGGAAGGTTCTTCGGGGGAGCCAAAAGCCAATTCGAAGAGTAAGCGCAGCTCTTTTCCGAATAGGACCCTGGCTGGGGCCAGGCCTGTACTATTATGTAGGGCTGAGCGATATGCCAACAGGAATAGGGGAATATGCTCATCCCAATCACGCTAGTTATTGCTGACGATTTTGGATAGGTGTTCTTCCTAGGTCATGTTAAATCTTTCCACCATTCGAAGCCAAATCTGCTGAGTAGCCGTTCTACTAGCACTGTCGCTACCGTGGTTGCCTCTTGATTGGGTATCGCATATGCCTCAGGCCATTTGCTGAAGTAATCTATTGCGACCAGAATGTATTTGTTCCCCCTTTCAGACTCGGGAAACGGACCGGCGACATCGAGGGAAATTCTCTCAAGTGGGACGCCCACATTGTACTGCTGCATTCTACCCTTAGTCCGGGTCTTCGGGTCCTTATTGGTTGCACAGGTGTCACATTTCAGGCACCAAGCTCTGACGTCTTCGAAGTACCTAGTAGTACCGCTGGCGTACTTTATCTAGAGTTTTATTCATGCCCAGAGGGCCCCCGGTAATCCCATCATGTACATTTTCTTCGGAACTACCAGTAGGGACTTGGTTTCTTGGTCATCAGTGCTTTCCCAAACCCGCTTCAGCATTCTATTCTCTACTTTTAGAGAGTCACATTGGGCCCATAACGATTTCAAGACGCCCGAGTATCTAGTTACCTCGTCCTATCCTGGCCTGGGTGCCACTCTCTTTTTGAGTGACAGGATTGGTTCGATGTCTGGATCAGCCATTTGGTCCTAAATGCACTGTTTCGTTGTCCAGTATTCATTGGCCTGTACTCGGATCTGTTTGATGGAGATACCGTCTCACTGTTCCGTCTTCAGACAATATCCTTATTCTGCTCTACAGGGTCTTCTTGATAGGGCATCGGCATTATTATGGAAACGACTAGTACGATGTTCACCCTTAAAATCGTATTCCATGTCCAGCAGCAATTTGAGGCCGGCATGATCTGTTCGGACTAGGAAATGACCATAGAGGTATTTGTGGAAATGGTCCACTGCCCTTATTATTGCAAGAAGTTCTTTTCTGCTGACGCAATAATTTCTTTCCGGTTTCGGGAATCCACGGCAGTTGTACTCGATCACCCTCTCTTCACCATCTTGCACCTGGGATAGTACGGCCCCCAAACCTGTGTTGCTGGCGTCGGTGTCTAAGATGAACTTACCGGACTGCGTAGAAAATGCTAGGATTGGTCTGGAAAATAGTGCCGCCTTCAGTCGTCTGAATGATATTTCGCAATCCTGATTCCAACGGAAGGTCTCTTTCTCAGTGTTCTGCCGATGTAGAGGCGCGGCAATGGTGGCAAATCCCTGAACAAATCGCCTGTAGTATGGACAGAGACCCAAGAAGCTTCGAAGTTCCGGCTTGTCTCTTGGGACTGGCCAATCACGAATGGCTTCTAAGTTGGTCCTCGTTGGTGCGGATTCCTGACTCGGAAATGACGTGGCCCAAAAACTTCTTTTTGGAACATGGAACACTTCGGGTTGAGTCTCAGGTGGGCGTTCTTAATTCTGGAGAATACTTCGCTTAGGTTCTTCAGATGGTCGTCAAATATCTGACCCATTATCAGAATGTCGTCGAGGTATATTAAATATGTTCTCCATGTCAACCCGCTCAATACATACTCCATTAGCTCTCAAATGTAGCGGGAGCATTACAATACTCAAAGGGCATGACTGTGAACTGAAACAGCCCATTACTGGTGGAGAACGCTGTCTTCTCTGTCTAATGTGGAGAACCAACGAGAGCCGGCTAGTGTGGTCAGATTGTCATCAATTCGGGGTAGTCTTTCTTCGTGACGTCATTCAGCTTTCGGTAGTCCGCGCAAAATCCGGTGGTTCCATCCTTTTTTTAACTAGCACGACTGGAGCGGATCATGGGCTGATGGATGGCTCAATAACTCCATTTTGCAATATGGACTCGATGTTTTCTTGACGGCCTGTTGTTGCGCCAAAGGTAGTCGCCTGGGTGGTATTCTGATGGGTTGAGCCTTTCCGGTATCTATTCGGGCTGAACGATGTTCGTGCGACCGGTGGTTCCATGTCGACTATTAAAAATTTACCAGTGCTTTTTGATAAATTGCTTGGCTTTCTTCTGTTCCTCTGGTGTATGGTGTGTCAAATGGTCAGCAAACTGTTTTAGGAACAATTTACTGGGTCCTGTCTCCTTCACTGACATCTGGTACTCTTCTTTGCAATTGATGATGGTCTCTACTGGCTCGAAACATGCTATCTCTTGACCATTGGCAATTCTGATGTCGTTGTTGGACAAATTCATGACTCTAAACGGGATATCTCCTCCGGTTTCTACTATAGCCTGTCCAACTAAGTAGTCATGAGCTGAGTTTACGGGCTCCACCATTCTAACGAAGCTCCCAGGAATGTTTTCTAGCTGCCCATGAATAATCTGTTCCGTTCGACAGGGAATTCTGGCTGAATATTTTGCCACAATTTTTATGGAGGTGGATGAACTGGTGACGGGCCATGTCAATACAAATTCCTCATTTAGGAACCGAAGATCGGGTTGAACATAAATCCATGCTGACTGATTAGGTCCATACTCATTATGAAATCGTGCTCAATATTCGCTACCAGGACCCTATGCGGGATTCGGTTGTCCCCTATTTGCAGTATTATATCTGTGTTGACATGGACTCGCCGGTGAGTGTTCTGAGCTAGATGTTATTGGTAACTGGCCGGATTTCTGATGCTCTCAAAACCCTGGGCTTGGCAATGGACGAAGCGGTGCCGGTGTCGATAGTGACGGTAATTGCCCGGCCATTGATGGTGCCCCTGATGACTATGCTGCTGCTATCTCGGCAAAATCCCCGTATGGAAAATATTTTGGGGGCTGGTGGAGGGTTAGTCAGCATTCGGTCCCTTATACTGACTGGCTGACGGTCCATGGACATGTTGCTGTTTTGTTGGTTACCTCTGGTCGGTGATCGTTCCGATAACCTCACGCTGCAGTCTCGTTGGAAGTGTCCTGTCCGCCCAGAACGGTAACATGCTCTTCTGGTCTCAGTTCTCTGTGACTGTTTCAGTAGTTTCATACCAGCCAGCAGCGCTTAAAATGGTGACTCCGACTCTTCCTGGTTGAAGAAAACTGCTCGTATCCTCGGCTTGGACATGTTCATGACGGCCTCTAATTCCAACGCCCGAAGTAATGCTTCATTACTTTTCTTGACGCCACTTTGCCTACGATTTCTTTGTACTTCCACATCTCTGATACCGTTTATGAAACTCTGTGTAGCCAATTGATCTTTAGTTTCCTCTGGCAGGTCTGGGTAGGACAAGTGCACTAAACGTCTAACCTCTGCTTCGAATTCTGGAAGGCGTTCTCCGGATTTTTGCGTTTTTCCACTTAGTTGCACCTGGAATATGTGGCTCAAGCACTGATTGTCATATATTTTGTCCAGGATGGCGATGATCTTGTCGAAATCGACTAGAATACTTTGGAGGCGTTCTAAGGCCGGACCTCTTAAGGAAATTACAAGAGACGTAGATTTTTCTTAGTTATCCCAAACGTTCAGTTCAGTTCAGTTTGATTACTCCTTGATGATGACACCTTAGAGTTTTTGAAACGGCGTGAAGTGTTTAAAATAACGGTTTGGTTTTAGGGTGCAAAACTGTGTTTTTACATTTGTGACACACTAAGGTTCCACAGCATTTCCATTAATGACACATATTTACTAATCTTTTCAGAATTACTCTTCTCCACATTAGCTGCAAGTGATACTGCAAAGTCTACTATAATAAATTTCTTCTCGTTCTTGAATATCAATACTAGGTCTGGGGTGTTATTTGGTATTGACCGGTCGGTCTTTATTTTTCGGTTAAAATATAAAAGAATTCCGGGAGTTTCGCAGACTGGTGAAGTTCGTATATGTAATAAGGGAAAATTTCCTTGAACTCCATATATTTCTCCCTTATTTGATGGACAATTTTTGCAACCCTATCAAATCGGTCTAGATACAGATTTCGGATTGTGCATCCTGATATTAAATGGTCTACTCTATCTTCATATTCATTACACATACGGCAGATTTTCGCCTATTATTGTTTTCCTGTAAGACTTGGTTAAAATGCCTTGACCCTGAATAGCCGATATAAATCTTTCAGTTTCCATAAATATTTTCCCGCATCTTGAATAAGCTGTTGAGGCTTCCTTACCGATGGCATCGTGCTCTATGCCAGCAAGATATTTTCCATGCAACGGTTTGCTTCGCCATTTCTGCTGTTGTTCTACAAAGGTTACTGCAGGGTTAAATGTATGATCGGCGAGTCTTAAGGGAGTAGCACTTTTTTCAATTTAGTATACCGCTTGGTGAATCGTACTAGTTGCTGACTTTTTGTAAAAATATTCCCTGGGACACCCTATAACCCCATTTGCCTTTCTTCATGCTGCTGATTTTATACTAGTCCAGTCCAAATTTCAAGTGGATATCTGTACTAAACTTTCCCATGCAATCCAGTAGTGCTTGTAATTTAGTTTTTGTTGGGGCATAGAGCTTTAGGTCGTCCATGTACCACAGGACTGATCTTTGTATTCTCCCATGATAAAGGGGAACCTTTATTATTTTATCCCCGACTTGACCATACAGTGTATGGCAGCACACTCCCTCTAGGGCATTCATAACAGCGTGCCTTTAGGGGAAAATTCACTAACCCCCAGAGATCCTAGATATCAAAAGTGTTTAGCTCTGTGGGAGCCTTTGCTAGGTTATCAGGCCCGTGGTTGGAGTCGTGGCAGCTTCCCATGAATTTTCTGACTGTCTGGGCTGTTCTTAACAGAACGGCTTTTTGCATTAGTTGATAAAGATGTTCGTCCAGACCGAGGTATTTTAAATTATTAAGTAGACGTTTTGGGACTACTTCTGTTGTTGACATAACAATTGGTACAGTCGTGTGTTGTTCATGTCATGTCTTTATTTGAAATTCCGAATCCCTGTATTTGGCTATTTTTTCAGCCTGCTTAATATTTATATTATTGTTGTTAGTGATTGTTATGTATTGCTATGCCAATTATGGTTATTTTCCTATAGATTTTATCTACTAAAACTATATCTGGTCTATTGTAAACAACAGTCCGATCGGTCAGTATCATTCCCAGTACAGCTTGTAGTTGTTATTTTCTAAAACATATTGTGATTTGTAGATATAGTAGGGTGTTCTTACCGACTGTGATAGCTCAAGTGTCAGCGTTAGTTCCTGGTGCAGTATTTTTGCCACAGCATCGTGTCATTCTTTGTAGTCCGTTGCAGCAAACGCTTAGCAACCTCCTATAATATCCTGGATAGATTCAGATGTTTGGCAACCATATCTGCATCTGGTGTTGTTGATAGAAGGGTCTTTGACGATGTACTTTAGATAGTTCTTAGTTGGAATTACTTGATCTTGGATTGCCAATATAAAGCCATTCGTTTCAGGAAATATATGAACAGAGATCAACCAGTAGTTCGACGCCGAATTGTCGACATAATCTTGGCTGATGTCATTTATATGTCTTCCATGAAGGGCCTTCTCTTTCCATTTGAGCAGCTTCTGATCAGTTGTCTGGTGGTATACTTGAACTTGTTGTTCTGTCAGTCGCAGAGGTGTTGAGTAATCAACCTGACATATGACTCTGTGTAGATCAGAAAAATCTGCGAGTTTCTGGAAATGATTACTCAAATTAGAAATTTGTTTATCACGTAACTTGCCTATATCTGCTAATCCTCTTCCTCCTTCACATCGGGGCAATCTTGTACGTTCGACATAGCTCTTTGGATGGTGATTTTGAGCTTTTGTTAGTAGTACTCGAACTTTCCGTTGTAATTGTTCAATTTCGGTCTTGTACCCGTTAACTATACCGAAAGAGTAACTAAGTACTGAACTCGCGTAAGTGTTAATAGCCGGAAACAAATTTTTACTGTTAAGTTTGGTCTTCAGCAGTCGTCTTACCCTTCTATAAAACTTTGTTGCTAGGTCCTTTTTCATGGTGATGTGATCAAATTGTTGAGCCTGCTTTATTCCAAAATATTTATAAGTATGGTCTTCCTACATGGATTCAATTGAGGTGCAATTTCGTAGGGTCCCTGCTGTATTTTGCCTTTAACTATATCAATAATACAGCATTTTTCTAGACCAAATTGCATATGGATGTCACTAGAGGACCCTTCCACTATTTTAAGCATATCATGCAGCTGTTGTTTCGTAGCTGCCATCAACTTTAAGTCGTCCATGTATAACAAATGGTTTATCTTCAATACTTGTACGTTTTTGAGCTTGAGATTGAACCCAAAGTTAGTCGAGTTCAGTTTGTGTGAGAGTGGGTTCATGGCATGGCAGAACCACAGCGGGCTAAGAGAGTCTACCTTGAATATACCCCTTCTGATTGGAATAGAGTCGGTTTGTATCGAACAGTCGGCTTCATTCAGAAAGATTTTGGTTTGCCAAGTAGTCATCACATATTCTAAAAAGGTAACAATACGATTATTTTATATTATAGAGTTTCAGCACCTGAATGAGCCAATCATGTGGAACTAAATGAAAGGCCTTTTTCTAGTTCACATATGCCATGTAGAGATTTCGTCGTTTGGCGTGGGCTTGATTGCAGAAAACGGAATCAACTAATAGTTGTTGTTGTTGTTCGGTAATTATCTTGTTCACTCACAATATCTGAAAAGGCGATGATTAATGCACGACGTTATAAGTTTGTATAAGGTTGGGAGCCAAGTGATTTATCGGAACTTTGCTGGGTCCTGTGTACATAGGTTATCCTTTGGTAAGAGGTATGTAGCCCCATGCGTAATGAAACTAGGCATCTTGTGTGGATGGATAATTATTTCATTAATAAGTAGTGTTAATTTCTCGTGGGTAGTGTAAAGTTTCTTTATCCAGTAATTTTGCTCACCATCTGGCCCTGGTGCTTTCCAGTTATGGAGGTGTTTCATTATGTTGGACGTGTCTTCCGTTGTAAATGGTTGGTTTCACATGTTATTACAATTCTAAAATGCTGCCCCCTCCTCATTAATCCAGCTCGCTCTGGAGTTATGGGAAACTGTTGTGGAAAGTTGTGTTTTGTAGAATTTCTCGATGGCCCTTTTACTGGGATAACTAGGGATTTCATTATTATCGATGTTGTTGAGTTTTCTATAAAACTCTTTTTCTGATTTTCGGAATAGTGAGTTGTCTAGTTTCAGTTGGTTACTGGTTTTGTACCTTCTCAATCTACTTGTGTAGACGGAGAGCTTTTATCGTAGACTGTCCAGACACTGCCAAGATGTGATGTTTTCTCCCTCCGACTGGGAGTGTATTCGGTTATTGTCCATGATAGTCTTTACAAGTCTTTCTATTCTGTTGTTTCTGACCCCTCGTTGGTACTCGGTTAGTCTTCCAATGTCTTTCCGAATAGAATTAATTTTCCCTTCTAGCCTTTTTTGCCAAGGTGGTATTCCAGGTGTTTGTCTAAATTGGGGAGGGTTTTGCTTTGTTCTTATTGCGACCCCAATTAGTCTGCAGATGGAAATTGCAGCACAGTAGATGATTGTGTGTAACGTATTAGCACCTAAAACATAGTTTGGCAAGATACATTTGTTCATGGCATGCAAGACGATACCTAGTTTCTTAGCAAGATCTTAGTTTGGAAAGAGTTGGTCTAATCAATGGATCTGTTCCACTATACTCCTTAAGACCTCTTTCCATTTCTGCTTGGATTTTCTCAAGCAGGTCATCGTTGGCTGGTTGTTCTTGTTGAAGTTCTTGAGTCTCATCCGCTCTTTGCGCCAAATGTGTTTCAGGTTCTGGATCTGTTGTATTTCGACCAAATAAATCGCGCTCAACTTCGCTCTATATTCTGTCCAGTTGATCAGGCGAAATAAGACCATTTCTCAAGATGACACGATTTTGATCTGCGACTCTCTGTTCGGTAACTTGAAGCTCTGAATACTCCCGAGAGAATTCTTGAGTGTTTGGCGATATCCAGTCTTGTCCTGGCCAAGGTTCGTAATTCTGTAAAACGTGCGAATTATAAATTCATTCATGACGCTAGTCCATTCCATGCACTGTCTTTTCAGGCCCGCTTGAGTGAGCGCTGGCTGTTGATCCTGTGCAACACTTTCTGCGGGTAGAGTTCTCGTTCTCCTTTGACTCCGTTGGTGATGGTCACGTTGTTCCTGTGACTGTATTGGTGAGTGGTTTTGTGATTCATCTGGTGCTTTGGCTGTAGCTCTTTGACCGGAGGGGCCCGCCTCCTTAGCACCCGGCCACCGACGTTCCGCATGCTGTCATGTCCAGCGCCGGCTCCAGACATGTCCTGGCGATCCCCAGGCAGCGGCCCTTTTCCGAAGCATCGACTCCGTAGCTCGATTTTCATGGGTGGTGTCACCAACTGACCCTGATGACCCAGGTAACTCGGACCCTTGGGGTTGTCACTTCCCAAATGAACTGATTTAAACCAGAACATCCCGTGCGGGTTGTGGGGAAGGAAGGAAAGCTAGGTATAGGGCAGCGGACAGTTGCCCTTTTGTAGTTGTTATTTTCTAAAACAGATTCTGGTTGGTATTTATAGTATGGTAATCTTATAGACTGTGATAATTCAAGTTTCAGTGCTAGTTCCTGATGAAGTATTTTTGCCACAGCATCGTGTCGTGCTTTGTATTCAGTTGCAGCGAACGCTTGACAACCTCCTGTGATATGCTGGATAGATTCGGATGTTTGGCAACCGTACCTGCATCTGTCGTTGTTAATAGAAGGGTCTTTAACGATATACTTTAGGTAGTTCTTAGTTGGAATTACTTGATCTTGGATTCCCAATATAAAGCTTTCCGTTTCAGGAAACATATTGTTACGAAATTTACCTAAGCCGACCCTATTTCATTTCAGTACGACACCGATCGCTTCTAGGACAAAAAATGTTCTCGGAAAGGAGTTGATAATTGATTATATGAGAATTTTCGATGCTGGTTTTAAAAGAACCGACCCAAAATCGCGGCAGTTAGTACATTGAAGAGCTTATATGCAGAATTGTTATTGTGATTTAAATCAGCTGTTCTGTATAATTTGATGTAAATAAAAGTTCTAGAAAAGTGAAAGTAAATATCTGTTGTATAATTTTAATTGGACCCACGAACTATATAACAATATGACTAGAGATCAGCCAGTAGTTCGACGCTGCACTGTCGACATAATCTTGGTTGACGTCTTTTATATGTCTTCCATGAAGGGGGTTCCCTTTCTATTTCAGCAGTTTCTGATCTGTGGTCTTGTGGTGTAATTGGACATGTTGTTGTGTCAGTCGCAGTGGTGTGCAGTGGTGTTGAGTCATCAACCTGGCACATGACTCTGTGCAGATCAGAAAATTCTGCGAATTTCTGGAATTGACTACGCAAAATAGAAATTTGTTGATCTAATAGTTTGCTTAGATCTGTTAATCCTCTTCCTCCTTCATACCGTGGAAAGTTGTACGTTCAAGAGCTCTTTGGATGCTGATTTTAGCTTTTGTTAATAAAACTCGACCTTTTCGTTGTAATTGTTCAATGTCAACCTGCAAGAATTAACTATACCGAAAAAGTAACTGAGCACTGAACGCGCATCTGTGTTAATAGCCTGAAACAAATTTTTACTGTATAGTTTGGTATTCAACAGTCAACTTACCCTTCTATAAAACTCTGCTGTTAGGTCCTTTTTCATAGTCAAGTGATCAATACGTTGAGCCTGCTTTATTCCAAGGTATGTATGTAAGTATGCCATCTTCCATTTCGAAATGCCCCTGCTGTATTTTGCCTTTAACTATATTAATAACTCGACATTTGTCTAGGCCAAATTTCATAAGGATGTCACTGGAGAACCCTTTTACTATTTTAAGCAAATCATGCACCTGCTGTTTTGTAGCTGCCATCAACTTTAAGTCGTCCATGTATAACAAATGGTTTATCTTTAATGCTTGTACGTTGTTGTGTTTGAGACTGAACCCAAAATTAGTCGAGTTTAGTTTGTTTGAGAGAGGGTTCATGACAAGGCAGAACCACAGCGGGCTAAGAGAGTCTCCCTGGAATATACCCCTTTTGATTGGAATGGGGTCAGTTTGTATCAAACAGTTGGCTTCATTCATTGAGATTTTGGTTTGCCAGGTGGACATGGCATATTCTAAAAAGTTAATAATACAATTATTCACTTTATAGAGTTTCAGTACCTTAATGAGCCAATCATGTGGAACTGAATCAAAGGCCTTTTTATAGTCCACATATGCCATGTAGAGATTTCGTCGTTTGGCGTGGGCTTGATTGCAGACAACGGAATCAATTATCAGTTGTGCTTTGCAGCCCATCGAATATTTCTCGCATCCCTTTTGTTGTTGAGTAATTATGTTGTTCAACTCACAATGTTAGAAAATGCGATGATTAATGCACGATGTTATGAGTTTGTATAAGGTTGGAAGGCAAGTGATTGGTCGGTACTTTGCTGGGTCCTGTGCACATAAGTTGTCCTTTGGTAAGAGGTATGTAGCACCATGCGTAAGGAAACTAGGCATCTTGTGTGGGTGGGTAATTATGTCATTTATAACGGCTGTTAGTGTTTCGTGGGTTGCATACAGTTTCTTTATCCAGTAATTTTGTACACCATCTGGTCCTGGTGCTTTCGTTGTAAATTGTTGGTATTGCATGGCATCACAGTTCTGAGATGCAGCCTCCTCCTCATTAATCCAGCTGGCACTGGAGTTATAGGAGATTCTATTCTATTATTCCTGACTCCTCGTTAGTACTCGGTCAGTCTTCCAATGTCTTTTCGAAGAGAATTGATTTTCCTTTCAAGTCTTCTTTGCCAAGGTGATATTCGAGGTGTTTGTCTAAATTAGGGAGGATTTTGCTTTTGTTTTACTGCGACCCCAATTTTTCTGCAGATGGAAGTTGCAGCACAGTAGATGATTGTGTGTAGCGACTCTAACGTATTAGCACCTAAAACATAGTTTGGCATGATAAATTTGTTCATAGCCTGCAAGACGATACCCAGTTTCTTAGAAGATCTTAGTTTGGGAAGAGCTGGTCTAGTCAGGGGATCTGTTCCACTATACTCTATAAGAGCTCCTTCCATTTCTGCTTGGATCTTCTTAAGCAGGTTAGCCTTGGTTGGCTGTTCTTGTTGTAGTTCTTGAGTTATTATTGCAATTGTGCAATCTATAGAATAATTTATAATCAAAATGTTAGCTCGTTGCACAATACATGCACTTGTGTTTTTTTTGAGCATTACAAATTTCGGTCAGAGGGTTGAAATACCTAACATCCCGGCACGCTACAGTCGCTACGACCTTGGCTCCATTTTTTGACTATAATTGTACAAAAAACGAAATAGTTTACTATTAGAAACAGTTAAAAAATATATTTTCTTATTCAATTTCCTCCCGTTGGTGAAGATGAGAATGATACGGTTCACTGCTCACCTATCGATATGTCAAATTTACTTGACATTTTTACTTTCAATAACAATTTGTTTAGTTACACTATTAATATAAATTATAGGCGAACAAAATTGTTGATAAAATGTCTCATAATTACTTTCGTATATTTTTTTATATAAAGAGCTAGAATATATACTTGGTAAGTTTTAGTAAGTACTTACTAACATAAGTATGTATCATAAGATCTATGATACATACTTCTATATCCATATATAAAGAGGCAAAGACAAAAAGATAAGGTACCATTTTCTCCTCGGTCTCTCAACCGATTTTTTTCATTTTTGTTTTGTTTAGTAGCTACTAACGACCGTCAGTGCAGAATGTTAATATCAATTTATAATATTGGTTCATTAATTAAATAAAATATAATAAAAATTCATTATTTAAGTCTATACTGTCAACGCCAAACAACTGACAGTGCCGCCGTCGCCAGACGATTAAAACTCAAAACATTGCGTAAATATATATGGAGCGATCGTTAGATGCTGTTATATTAGAGCATGTAGTTATGGAAGTGTCATGCAAACCTTGTTATTGTTTAGTGTTAAAATAGTCAATATTGTATATCAGTATTGATTTTTAGGACGCGTTTCAGTAACTTTCATATTAAATATTCTTTATTTAATGTGAATTAAATTATTTAATTAATATATTATTATCACAACCTTCCCGAAGGTGTTGTGTAAAATGTCAGACAGCGGACAATAGAGAATATATTAAATATTTAAGTTCTCCTAGGGTTGTTCGTCATCCCTTTTCTTTAATATTCCTGAAATTTGATTGAAACCGCAAATGACGAAAACTTTTAGGTTGCGAAGAACAATTTTCCAATCATTATAACGAATATTTTGCCAGGAGCGGTTCCAGCCAAAAATTTGGCTTTTTATTTCAATAGATTTGTTAATATGAGTGAACAATTTTGGTCATTACATCTACTTCTCCTATTTCTCCACAACTCTGTTTCTTATAAAAATTTCCTTTTTACAATTTCGTGAAATAGGGTCGAATTTTGACCACTGGGCGATCACTAGTATTTATTAATGAGTGAAGAAGCTAATTCTGGAACTCTGTAAATTCATTTACTTTTAAAGATCACAGAAAATATATAACATGTAAATTGTTTGCTTTCACTATAGAAACCGGGATCGGTTTTCTTATGCTAAAAAGTTTTAGTTATTTCTTTCCAGTTAAATGACCCAAGATTATTGAAAATATTAAAAAGCGTTCTAGCAAAAGTAATAGTGGTATTCACTCATATGGCGTATTTCGTCTAGAAGAAATACTGTGTAATAGCTTGCATTATATCCGGCACCTACACCATAATATTGTACAGATTTGCTATACAATATTTGTATATACAAATTATGCCATTACATATAAATATTGAACATGTATATAAATTCATTATATATATATAATATATATATATATATATATATATATATATATATATATATATATATATTATATATTTTACTTTATATTTAATTTTTAAGGAATTAATTAAATAATTTTTATTTCACTTATTTTCTTACCTTTTTTATGACTGTCTCAGGACTTGGGTTCTGGACTTAATATCTCAATATACTTCAAAGAATGAAATTTTTCTTTTGAGCTATTGAAGTAATATTACTTAGTGTTTGTCACTCTATTGTCTTCTGTCACGGTAGTTTTATTAATATTTTATTAATATTACTTGTCAAAATTCCCTTAATTTATATTTTCTATTGTTAATTTAAAATCCGTGTATTATATTCCAAATCTAACGTCCTAAGATAATCATTTCAAACTCACATTCATTTCTTATTTTACCTAATGTCACAAATTATTACTAATATCATCTACTAAATAGACATGTAATTCAAATTCTATGTTTATGTAAATGGTTAAATTTAATTACTAACAGGTTGTCCTTCAGACCACACTAATTCTTTCTTCTTCTTCTGCATACATTGTTATTAGTCATTTCTTCACCACCTTTCCTGCTGACTCGTCATACTTTTTGTTTCCTATTCTGCCATTAAGATCCCCAGTTAAGATTAGTTTTTCCTTAAATTATATGACGGTAAATTCATGAGACAAAATTTCTATGAATGCACCTTTCTTCTATTGGTCCATATGGTTCTAGTATTTTTCACCATGAAAGTAAAGTTTCATATTTATGATTATTTAGTTTACTGGCTTCTTATTATTTCTTCTTATTTATAGTCCTTTGGATTTTATTTACGTCGATTTTGATTACTTCATACTTAGTCTCTGCGATTACTAATTTGTCAATTTTCGTGAATTTAAGTCTGAATCCTTGTTCTCCAATCTTGTCTATTACATGTTACTAATCTTAGGTGTCGTTATTGTACTTTTTTATCATGTTAATCATCAACTGAATTCGCTTTTAACATCTGCCTACTGGTCATCAAAAGTTGATAACCTGCTGGGCCACCAAATATTTGATTTCCTTATTATCACCATATGTGCATTCCGGAATCCGCCACCTGCTGATGTGCCCTTTAAGGCTTACAACCTTGACCAATGATCTACAATCTGGAGTCCGACTAAACTAAATATTTGCCTAGTTAGTAGTTCATTTTGAACTGATTTACAGTATCCTTTATTCATATAAGATAAATAAATCTTGCAACTCCATATTGCTATATTATGGTGAAGGTGCCGTGTCCAGTTTCACATGTGTAGTATACATGAAAATTATGAGGCAAATTGGGTTCCTTGTAGAGAATCTGCACTAAGCTTTCACAAATGTTCATTTCTCAGTGCATTTTCTCACACAGAACTTTTGCTTTGCTGTCATAAAGATTGTGCTATATTGAGTTGCTTTTGCTTTAGAATAGTTTCTACATATTTAGCAGGGAAAAATTTTTTTTCAATAAGTATTATTGTTTCGCACTGAAGTCGGTTAAGAGCAATTAGTGAATCATAAGGAATTAAATTTCTAAAAATCAGTTCAATGTTTAAGCACTTTTTGGGAAATGATGCCACAGTTAACGAAATTACTGTTTATTTCCAAACGCAATTCTTGAATTGTGTCGTACTTCTACTTGTGTTGTTTTGGTTTTACTCATATCTGATTTATAGCATATAAACCGAATATCGCGATTCACTTGTAAGGGAAGCTAATATATATATCCCGCTTAAAACTCAAATTAAAGAGCCACTTTAAAGTACAGTTTTAGGTGTATTAAATAATTGTTAAATAATGTCCGTCCAAATTTATATTAATGTTTAAGTACTTTTTGGGAAATAACACCACAAGTCACGAAAATTGCTGTGTATTATATATGCAAGTACTTAAACATTGAAAAATATCCCATAAATATCATGCAGAAAACAATTATTTAAACTAAGTTCTTAAACACATCTGATAAAATGTTATATGTTTTCCTTCTACAATATGTGTAGACTAAATAATGGATTTTTTTACAGATTTCAATATGAACAATAAATTTTACTCAATTTAAAATAAAATTGAAAAAACCGAATAGGTTAATAAGTATAAACTCTTTTACATAATTAATTATTTAATTAATGTAACTAAAATTTTTTAATATAATATTTTAATATAATATGTTGATACAAAGCGAAATAGAGCCACTAGTTAGCAATTAAGAGGTGTACTATTACGATATAAACCCCTTAATCACATACAGGTGATTCTGTATGTCTACTACTTATGTACAAATGACATTTGTCTGCTATTTGGACTTTTATATCCTAAATAAACTGTGTGTATTATTTCCAATGTTGCAACGCATTAAAATAAAGCTTCTATTGTTATATATTCAAAGAAAACAATGTCAAAAGCATATCATATTTTCCCTTCCCAAGAAATAGGGAACAAAGAAACATTCATTAATTTGAAATTTGCAATAGCCAGCCAGCCCCACGAAATTATTTTTTGCTAACTTTTGATTTTTTCTAGCTACATAAATGTTTTTAAAATTGTAAACTTGGTCAGTCCTCGTTCTTGAATAATACAGTCACAAAGTAATTTTAATTTTCAATTTTCAAATGTTTTAATGTCTCAGTTTAAATTAAAAAAAACTTTTTTAATGTTGTGCAATGACTTAACACCAATATTTCAAACTCAATACAAAAAGTATCGAAATAAATACTAGAACAGATATCACAACACAAAAAAACATCAGTTCGAGCTTTTTCTGGTACAAATTTAGCAAGTTTTTAACGATAGTTATTGCAGGCCAGTTTTAAACAATTCCACCTGACTACTTAGTCAGACGCTGGAGAGCCGTAATTGGGTCTAGAGTGTTCAAACAAAAGTAGCAGTCATATATTGCATCTATTTCGTCGAATAGTTTCCCCTGTCGATGATACGTTTTCCTCAAACAGACACAATTCTAATAATTCATATCCACTATCACCATCAACATAAAATTTGTATTTTCTGAGACATAAATGGCCCATGCAATATCTCAACTCTCGCTGTGTTCTTAAACTAAATCATTTTCATAACCAAAATTTACTATCTTTCTGGCAAGCATGGGATTTAAGTGCTATATGCTCTTCAAGGCAATGGTTTTAACAAACAGTCCCGCAGTTGTCGGCGATATGCTATTACTTGATCAAAGTAGCAGCGGGAAAAAGTGGCATACATGTGAAGCAAAGGAAAAACTTTATATACAGCATACTCTGTGAATGTGGCAATGTCTACATTGGGGAGAGTAAGCGACCACTATACATCAGGTTTAAGGAGCACCGCATAGCTACTCAAACGGGGGAGCTCACAAAGTCTGGGTGAGCTAATCACGCATGGACCGAACACCATAACATCAACTGGTATAAATAAAAATTCGTAGAAGCGGCTACATAATCTCGAATGAGAATATAATTAGCAAGCCCAGCTTCCAAATTAAAAAAGTTTGGAGATCTCTTCTTGAGCCATTGACGCTGATTGCAGGAGACAATGAGCATGACCTTTTAAGGGTATAAATAGGACTGATAATCTGAATTTCCCATTATTCACCTCATTATTCAAAGTGATTGAAACGTGCAATCAAACATTTCCAGAAGATGCAAGTCCAAGGCAACTTCGAGGATCGGGTTTCATTGTTTACCAGCTTTAGACTAACATTAACAATCAATACATACAACCTATATATGAAGTGTGCAAACTGTTTGTGTGCACTTAAAGAAGAACTTACTGATATAAAATAGAACGAAAAACAACAATCGAACACCAAATTTACCGGTGAATAATGAATAACAGTTAAATCCGGGCACATGTTACATTGCAAAGTTTCGAAGAAAAATAGCGAAACACGTTACAAAATTAGTGTAGTTTCGATAATGAGTGAACTAAAACTAAAATACTCAGGGAAAAATATAACAAACTTAATATGCTTATGTAAACCCAGCAAATTTACCCTTTTGACAAATTTACATTACTGATTATTCCGAAGATTCTAAAACAGCTATTACGTCTGTATAACCACAACATCAGTTGTCTCAATGTATTTTGGACACGTAAAATTATATGATTGACGTGGGAGATGCATTTGATATTATAGTCAATTGGTATGCAAATACATTGACGCCTCCATTTATGGTTTAGAAAGAACAAAGATTGATCCATTAGCTTTTACTGCAGTAATCTATCATTGTGATTTTGCATTTACGACTCCAGGCAAGTTCTACTTCTATTTCATGTCAATCCGTCACCCCATTGCAGGCACTTGACCTGACTAACGAACACAAACTCAAAAATAATGAGAATTTGTTTGCTGAATAATATTAAATTTTCAACTGTTATTCATTAGTTTTTATGTTTAAATTTTTTTGTCGTATGTTGAGCAGAGCAAAACTTCACTAAGCGAATTTCATTTAAATAATTGCTTGGTGAATACTGAATCAAACTTCAAATTTTAGGAGCAAAAATTAACACAAACTAAGAACACTTCGAAAACACCAGTCAGAACATAGAGACAAAAAATAACTTTACTCGGAAACTTGCTGGAACTCGCTGGGGAGCTAAGGAGCTAACGCAACAACTTATAGGCTATGTCCAACGTAGACGCGTTTTGCGCAGTGCGATGTGTTTTTATGATAGCCGCAAACTATCAAACATGTAAAAGCATTATTGGGGTCCTTACTGGAAATTAAATTCGTGCGATTATATAGATTTTATGTTGTATGTTGTCGCATCGCTCATTTGGTATGTTTTCGCCCACAGTTGCAGATCGCAGCTGTCACTTTGACCCAATGCACCGCTCATATCGCATTCACCTTGTTAAGAATAGCAGCACACTCTCTTGTGTAGTCTGTTGCTGAATACTGCTTTGGTTTGGAATGACAACTGTCACATCAACAAGTCATACATTGAGATAAACAAAGAAATGCGAATAGTGTCTGGAACTCTAAAATCCACACATCTACCCTGGCTTCACGTCACTGCTAATAATGCACCTCCAGACCTCAAAGAAGCTAGTTAGCAATTCGTTAATGGAAATACTTTATAATGTTAATAACAATTCTCCCAGAAGCACGAGAAAAATTGCCAGAAACTGGGGATTTTTACAAACGACAGTACACACGTTAATACAAACATATTTATTCATATCACGTATAAGGGGTCCAGGTACTTACAATAATTGATTTTCCTCACTCGTAATGGCATATTCATTTTTTATAACACTCACTCTTGAGCAAAGGACAATCCGCACCTCATAAGATTTCCAATTAGTATTTGGACAGGACTAGTTTCTGATTATATAGGTCCATTTGTTCTACCTCGATAATTAACTGGCGAAACATAATTGAATTTTTTAGAAAATAATCTACTAGGTTTAATGGCGGATGTTCCGTTAAATATTAGACAAAGGGTGTGGCATTTACATGATCTTGCTCCAACTGATGCTTCACGTCAGTATCTAAACCAGCAACAACACGGCTAGTCAGCCCGATCCCCAAATTTAAATCCAATGGATTTTTTTATGGCGCCAGCTAAGCTCGTTATAATACCGTGAAGGCGAAATCAAAGAGGAAATAATATTAACTTAACGAATTGCTGAAGCTAATCAAATTAATGCAATTCCAAATATTGATCAACGTGTTCGTGAAAACTGAGTTCTCAGAAGTAACGCTTATGTGGACAGTGACGGTGGACACTTTGAGCAACTTTTATGAACTATATGGTATCGTTGGAACAAGAAACAACTGATTTCTTGGTGAGTTAGTTATGACATTACCAATTCACATTACTTACAAATACACACCTGCCAAAATATCTGAATTGTTTTATAATACACCATATATATGTAGACATGATTTATTATTTTAATTCTACTTATTTATATTCACTCATATATTTAGACATTTACATCTACAAATTTACAATTTTTTATTATTTGTATTGTAGTTGTGCCAATCGCTAAATAAATAAACAACAATTTAATTAATCTCTTCTTTTATTAAGATAACATCAATATCGGATAACGATTGATGAAAATGACAAAAAATAATTACATGCTTACAGAATTTGTTGTTGAAATTACTCGCTCACTGTATTTGTTTCAATGCATCGAATAAAAATATCATTTATTATACTAAACCTCAGTATAATGATGTGCTTGAAAGTATTTTCATACAAAAAATATAAGTAACATGTGCATAGAAAAATCAAATTTTGCCAATTTTCGATATTGCATAAACTAGAATTTTGGACAATACTCATTTTAGTAGTTCACCGGTATTTCTCTTCAATTCGTGTAATGTTGAAATCATTCATCAACGATCTCTGTGTATTCCTCTTTTCCCGAGAATCTCCTCTATTATACGAGATGAACTATAAACAACATCCCCTTAGAAGATATGGACGCGATAAAGCCGAGATAATAATTCAGTGCGTCATTTACATTTTTTATCTGGTCGTATTATTTAGAAGAGAAGTAACTCTGCATGGAATTTCAGTGCTTGGTTCGCTGGTATGGGACGAAGACATAATTTCCAGTGGTTTACGATTGTCTGTGCCCGAACGAGAAACAATACATGAATCACTTTGTAGAGAAGCAACTCCCGTATTCCGCACTCAAGCTTATACTGTACACGGTTCTCTCGGATTCGCGTAATAGATGACTACTTCGTGGATTAAAAAATGCTATACATATTATTATATTTGTTTCGCACCCTTACTACAGCCCATTTCGTTTCTGGGATGGTTTGCGATGTTAGTGTATGATTTAACAGCTATACAGAATAAATTGCCGTCAAAACTGTATTTATAATTGCTATTAAACTACTCAACTAAAGTAAAGTATGTATAAGTTAACATTGAAACAACAAGATTTTATTCAGCTTGCAATGTTCGTATGTAAATTGCCGGTTTCAAAATGTGAAAACCATTTTCAACCAGTTAGTAATATCCAATTGAGCTGAAAAGCATGCTTATGTAAGGTCGGTGACAATGTAATTTTGTGGTACCATCGGGCTGATCTGATGATGTAACTGGGACTGGAACTCCGTGATAGCAAATGGTATGCCAGTCAAATTTGAGATCTTTACACGTGATGACGAGAGGCTGAAGAGGGTGCCAAAAAATTGCTACCGGAATTGGTCGTGATGCTGTTCAATGCCAGGATTCAAGTTTTTTTAGATTCAGTCCTTCATCGATTCTGTTGAAATTGTTTTGTTGTTTGTGCAATTTGATAGTTTAGTGATACACACGTGCATAGTATATTTAAGTTCGGTGTAGAAACTCTGTAAAGACACGAGTAGCTACTACGGTTTTCCGACGTCTCCTTTTCAGCAGTTCATCCAAGCTCACTATCAGAATTTTCCTAAACTTCTTCCGTTAAATATTTTCCGTGTTACTGGTTTCTTCTAAGTTAGGTGCTTCGCTTTTGTACGACTACCTTGAGTCCATAGTCAAAGTCGTTAGTTAAGTACTTTCTAAGATAGAGATAATATATTTTTATCTTGATTACTTTTATGTTTTTTTGGGCAATAACACTACAATAGAAATAAAACGACGTATATTGCAGAAATACCAAACGTTTCAAAATCTATTCTGACTTCGTTGTCAATGGCTTCATATTTATTAATGTAGATTGCAAAAAAAGTAATCAAGAATATGCCACAAACAACGTTTAGAAGACTATTTTTATCTTGCTTACAAAAGAATAAAATTTTGAAGAAGAGTATTGAATATTTCTTAACATGTGATCATTTCAGCGTGCAATTCTAGCCTAGGGTTTACGAATTAATAGCAATAATATGGATTTGCTTCAAATTCGATACTTCTGTGTGGTTGTTTCACTGAAGACTTCAATATTAAATCTCGCGTCGACATACACTGGAGGTAAAAAAACATGAAATACCACGAAAGTAACAAATATACAGAATTATATTCGTAGTAATCGATTACTTTTTTAACAAATTTCGATAATGAGTACGCAACATATTAATTATTACCCTCTATGAGTGGCATTCGTATACCGCTTCACAATATACCCTGTATATTACAAATGAAATTCTCTTAGTTGCGTCAAAAATTAAATAATAAACATTGTCAAATATTTAAATTTACATCTTGGAATTGTACCTTTTTAATCCGTAGTTTCTTAGCCATTGACAACGGGGTCTGATCTAGACCCCGAAACGTTTGGAATATACAGCAATTTCCTTTAAAGTGTGGTGTTATTTCCCAATAAACACTTAGACATTCACAATATCGTTAGATTTTTCCTTAAAAAAAACACATTTATTTTTATTCCCACTTTCTGCTGTATCCCACGCTGGATTAGTGCAATTCGAAGAGTAGTTAAACAAAGCGGTTTCTGGAGCGGAAGTGGACATAAAGGTAACCAGTCATCGGTTCTCGCCGGGAGCTGCTGCCGAGCTGTTGGTAGTTGTTGTTTGGATAAGAAGAAGCCATTGGGAAGAAGAAGACATTGGGGGTGGTCGTAGGGGTGCGCGAAAGACATTTGGGTGTGTCGCAGAGGTGCGCGCCATCTGTTGCTAATAAATGAAAGGCATTGTATTGTGGGTTGCGTGTGTTCCAGAGGTGCGCGCCATCTGTTGTTAATAATTGAAAGCCATTGTATTGTGGGTTGCAGGGTGCACGCCATCTGTTGTTGGTTGTGGTGGTTAGAGAACAAAAAGCTTGGCGGGTATCGAACGCGGCTTGCCTGATTACAAAGTAAGGTGTACCCCGAGCTGCGCTAATGCGGTTAATCGAGAAATTATTTGAAAAGGTATAGTACATGCCCCTTGCGCGGGCGCGTGTTTTTGGGCGTTGTTCGGTTAGATATTTGGGGGCTGGATGGGGGGATATAGTTGGTTGTAAAAAGGCGCCGTCGAGCTTTGAGACTTAGAACTTTTTTTAATGTTTCAAGCGTCTGAAAGATATGGTATTTTGTTGTCTGTAAAAAAATTTAAAATATTTTGCTTAAGCCTGCATGTGCGAGAACGTCTACTCCTTCGAGTCTATAGTTTTTGTAAGCGATCGCCTACCTGCGCAAGAAAGGCAACTTTCGTCGGACGCCGAGCGACTATTGTTTAAATAATAATAACCCTGCTTTGATATACACAATGAAGATAAAACAGCCAAAGCATTCAAAAGTTTGTAAACGGAGCCACAACAAAATTCGTAGCATCAAATTAATATGTTTTCAGATAATTATATGCGTATTAAATAATCTATTGCAAGACTTAATGGTTGAGATTATTTCATTATTTATCATAGCTGAATAGTTAGTTCAAAAGGCAGCCATTCAAAATTGCACACAGACAACAACACACCACCGAAAAAGAAAATTATTTAAAAGAAATGTAAAATACTGAGTAGAAATTCTTGTTAAATTGAAATAAATCCTACAAATATTCTAAAGATATACGATGTGTGTGCTTTATTTGATATCTGCATCACTATCAATTATTGCGGTTTTTTAACCTTTGTGAAGATGTTAGCGAAGGTTATAATTTGTCAAAACAGAAGTATCCATTAGAAATGAATTTATTCGTATCTTAGAGTATCAATCAATCATTTGAAATACTTTAAGGGTGTTTGATGTAACAATATTGTTCTTCCAATAACACTTTGCTTTGAATTAAATTACTGTTGGTGAAAAGAGTTGTCAATCTAAACAGTAAAATAAAAGTCATATGGTTTAAATATTTTTTGTTTTGAATCATGTCACATCCAACAGGCCAGAAAATCTTGGCCAAGAATGGGTGGACTTCGTTGTGCAACAAACAAAAGCCCTTAAACCATGTGTTGGTATGTCATCCTTCAATATCAATGTGAATAACACGAATTTGTTTGTAAGATGTACGAGTGTGAGATAATAGAAAACATATTCCTATGCACGAGTGTATACATAATGAATAACATTTAAGAAAACGTAGCCAACCTATTAAACTACACACATACAAATTTAAAACTAGCAACTCACAGGGTTATAATTGTGAACATACTAGAAGCAATATAAGACAAAAGAAAGCTGTGACCAGGCCTTGTGTTATCCAATTATAATTATCTCGATCTCCATCACAACAAATAACGGAAACATAATCCATAAGTTTATAAGCATATTGTATGAAATTGAAAAGTTTACTCCAGGCAAATATATATATATATAGAATCAAAAATGTGCTATTGAACAGCATTGTCATGAGTATCAATTTCTGTGACGTCATCGCTGTCATTGTCTACTTTATCAGCAGACCACCTGCCATTAGTATATATAACTCATATGTCTGCGTTTGGATTATAACATAGGAAGCATTAAGATCAAAGCCATAATTTTCCGAGATCTAAGGAAATATGGTAATTTTTTTTTCTGCGACGTCAGTAGTCGGTCATTTCCTCTATATAACAAGAAACATAACCTGTTCAAGGAATATGTTGTCTCACTCTGTCTCACTAAAAAAACATGAAAGAAGAGATCGGTTGTCAAATTACGCTTAAGTATCTATCAAAATGATTCCTCTCTCATTGGTTTATTCAAACAGACCACGAGACCTCAACATATGGGATGGAATGCGTACTAGGACTCTATCACACCCTAACCTATAATAAGAAATCTTATTCATATAAGGCATACAATATATGGAAAATGTCACTTACTCTCTTTAATGAACTGTCTCAAAATGAAGACAATGAGAAATACATAAGGCTAAATTATTCTGCAGTGATTATAAAAGCTTTCGATTCAGCTTAGTGAAAAGATTTCTACTGCACGAACGCCAGTCTTTAAAACAATTCAAGTGAGATTGTTCTATTTCCATTTAAATAATAAAAAAATTAGACAGTTGAGTACTAGTTACCGAGAATATGTCTATAGCAGTATAGCAACAGTGTTTCATTTGTAAAATTTTGAATGCTGTAAGATCATTATTCACAATTTAGGTAGTTTGTTGATACCAAACACAAACGTAAATAATTCGCTGGGGTCTTCGAAAACCTTAAAATATTCTGAAATTTGGGTATTCATACATCAAATGAGTAAACTAATGAAGTCTTTCTATAACGCTTACAAAACCAGCAATGATAGTTATTATAATAATTCCCTTGCAGAAAGTTAAGCAGAGTCATTAAAATCTTTAGCATAGACCTATGTAGGAGGCATATGAAAGAGATGGAATGAAACAAAACTAGCTTGGAAACCTATACAGTGATAAATAATTTTCTAGACATAAAAATTTTATAGATTTGTTGTCAAAAGGCTTTGTCCATCTGCCATTTTTCAATCAGTAACTGAAAGCAGTTTCTGTGTACAAAAAAAAATTATTTTCTAGACATAAAAATGTTGGTGAAAGTTTTTTATTAAAATAAAACATATTTAGAAAATACATGTGTGTTTGTTTCTCACGGAAGTAAAAAACATGTTGAGGACTTTTGGTGTTGTTGTCATCTTGCAAAACTACCATCGGTTCATGCGAATGGAAAAACATGTTGACACTTTTGATCGTTGATGGTATCTTGAAATAACTACCAGTGGTTCAAGCATATGAAAAAACATGGTTGTTTCATGTTATTCTATAGTTTAAAGTTTTATATAAAAACGTTAGAAATTTTTAACAAAGGTTTACTTCCTGTCTAGTGACGAAAAAACACCAAGTTACGTGTTAGTCGTTTTATAGTTTTTACTATGTTTCTAAGAAAGGGTAAGTTTATTATATTTTAATAGTAGTAGTAATTTTCAACAGAATTCAAAAATAAAATCAAATTTCATAGGCTGTAATACCTCTTGTTTCATTGAGCAGTTTTGAAAGCATAGAAAAGCAAATTAGTTAGGCCTCTGAGTTGTTTTTATAGAATATTTAAAACAGACCGAAAGCCTTATTAACGCGTTAATAGTGTATTGTATAAACTGCATTTACTATACACCTTTTGTAATGTTTAGATAAAATTTTTCTAAACATTTTTGTTTTTATAGACGTTAGCTCGACAGCTCGAATTTTTGAAGCCGCCTGCTCAAGAACACATCTTTTGATCGCTATGTAAGGAATATTTTCCACTTTGAAATTAAAACACGTATGAAACATGATTATTTTTTACAGACCATAGCTCGACAGCTTGAATTTTTACAACTATAAGAGTAATGCCAGTATAACTTGTATGTTGTTATTTTCATTATAGTTCACATTGGTGAGACTAAAGTGAATGTTGAAAATTTCCTCAAACAGTATGGGTTTTTGGATGAAACTGAAGGAAATGCTATAACAAACATAGAGCAAGCATTGGTAAAATTTCAAGAACTATACAATTTAAATGTAGATGGACAAGCAAACAATGAGACTTTGACGTTAATGAGGCAACCTCGTTGTGGTGTATCTGATTTTTCCCTAAACTTTGGTATTTCACCTCAAAAATGGAATAAATCTCTTAAATAGCATTATAAATTGGCTAATTCGCAAATGAATAATGCTGCTAGAAAGGCCTTTGAAGTGTGGCAAAATGTTACTGATTTACAATTTATTCAATCTAGGATTACACCTGATATTGTTATTTCCATATCAAATGGACAGTCTCAACATACGAATTATAGAAACTGCCAGAATGGAGGTATATGCTCATCTACATTCGATGGTACAGGAGGGAGTCTAGCACATGGATATTTTGGATGGACCTAAGAAACCATTAACAGCGAGAACTGCAACTACCGGCTCAAGCACAACTAAGATGATTACCTCCTCCTCAAGTACACCCAAGTCTGTTCCTTCCAGTACGACTGCAAGCACTCCTCCAATCATATCAAAAAAGACTACCTACCTCTACAGCAACAAATAATAGTAAAACTAATAAAATAACAGATTTGTGTAAAATCGAGCCTAAATATCTTCAATTCCTTGTGTTACATACAAATTTATATATCATCTATAAAGACAGACTTTGGATAATGGATATTCAAACAAAGAATTTCACAACAAAGGATATATCATTGAGAAAGTTTTTAAATTTTTTACTTCCAGGTGATTTCGAAATAACATCAATTTATCAACGCCCTTCTGGAGAAATAATTGCAATTATTGATCGAAAAATACTATTTTATATAGAAGATCGTAATTTTAAATTAATCAAAAGCCTCAATGCGTCTGGTCTATAAATAGGTCTTGCTGGAGACGAAATTATTGCTCCTATAAGTACGTACACAGGACAAACTTACTTTTTTCTATCAGAAAACACATTTGTGGAGATAGATGAATGTTCTCTGGAGTCTAAGGAATATGGTTACATTAGCATCAAATTTGCAGGCATTTCTCCAAATATTAGAGGGGTATTCAGATATACTAATGTTTTAATATACCTCTTTCAAGAAAATCGGTACTTCGAATTTAATCCGTTTACCAACTCGTTACATAAGACTGATAAACTGACTTTAGATATTTTCGGCATTTTATGATCAACTTAAAACTCTATTAAATAAGATTTTAGCTACATATTATTATAGTCGTTTCATATGTGACCGTAAGCGTTATAGAAAGACTTCATTAGTTTACTCATTTGATGTATGAATACCCAAATTTCAGAATATTTTAAGGTTTTCCAAGACCCCAGCGAATTATTTACGTTTGTGTACGTTTGTGTTTGGTATCAACAAACTACCTAAATTGTGAATAATGATCTTACAGCATTCAAAATTTTACAAATGAAACACTGTTGCTATAATGCTATAGACATATTCTCGGTAACTAGTACTCAGGTGTCTAATTTTTTTTATTATTTAAATGGAAATAGAACAATCTCACTTGAATTGTTTTAAAGAGTGGCGTTCGTGCAGTAGAAATCTTTTCACTAAGCTGAATCGAAAGCTTTTATAATCAGTGCAGAATAATTTAGCCTTATGTATTTCTCATTGTCTTCAATCATTTTGAGACAGTTCATTAAAGAGACTAAGTGACATTTTCCATATATTGTATGCCTTATATGAATAAGGTTTCTTAATATAGGTTAGGGTGTGATAGAGTCCTAGTACGCATTCCATCCCATATGTTGAGGTCTCGTGGTCTGTTTGAATAAACCAATGAGAGAGGAATCATTTTGATAGATACTTAAGCGTAATTTGACAACCGATCTCTTCTTTCATGTTTTTTTAGTGAGACAGAGTGAGACAACATTTTCCTTGAACAGGTTGTTTCTTGTTATATAGAGGAAATGACCGACTAATGACGTCGCAGAAAAAAAAAAAGATTACCATATTTCCTTAGATCTCGGAAAATTATGGCTTTGATCTTAATGCTTCCTATGTTATAATCCAAACGCAGATATATGAGTTATATATACTAATGGCAGGTGGTCTGCTGATAAATTAGGCAATGACAGCGATGACGTCACAGAAATTGATACTCATGACAATGCTGTTCAATAGCACATTTTTGATTCAATATATCAACATATATATATATATATATATATATATATATATATATATATATATATATGCCTGGAGTAAACTTTTCAATTTCATACAATATGCTTATAAACTTATGGATTATGTTTCCGTTATTTGTTGTGATGGAGATCGAGATAATTATAATTGGATAACACAAGGCCTGGTCACAGCTTTCTTTTATCTTATATTGCTTCTAGTATGTTCACAATTATAACCCTGTGAGTTGCTAGTTTTAAATTTGTATGTGTGTAGTTTAATAGGTTGGCTACGTTTTCTTAAATGTTATTCATTATGTATACACTCGTGCATAGGAATATGTTTTCTATTATCTCACACTCGTACATCTTACAAACAAATTCGTGTTATTCACATTGATATTGAAGGATGACATGCCAACACATGGTTTAAGGGCTTTTGTTTGTTGCACAACGAAGTCCACCCATTCTTGACCAAGATTTTCTGGCCTGTTGAATGTGACAGACCCTCCATGTTCAATTCTGTATCTACATGATTCAAAACAAAAAATATTTAAACCAAATGACTTTTATTTCACAGTTTAGATTGACAACTCTTTCCACCAACAGTAATTTAATTCAGAGCATAGTGTTATTGGAAGAACAATATTGTTACATCAAACACCTTACAGTATTTCAAATGATTGATTGATACTCTAAGACACGAATAAATTCATTTCTAATGGATTCTTCTGTTTTGACAAATTATAACCTTCGCTAACATCTTCACCAAGGTTAAAAAACCGCAATAATTGATAGTATTGCATATATCAAATAAAGCACAAACATCGTATATCTTTAGAATATTTGTAGGATTAATTTCAATTTAACAAGAATTTCTACTCAGTATTTTAGAACATTTCTTTTAAATAATTTTCTTTTTCGGTGGTGTGTTGTTGTCTGTATGCAATGTTGAATGGCTGCCTTTTGAACTAAATAATGAAATAATCTCAACCATTAAGTCTTGCAATAGATTATTTAATACGCATATAATTATCTGAAAACATATTAATTTGATGCTACGAATTTTGTTGTGGCTCCGTTTACAAACTTTTGAATGCTTTGGCTGTTTTATCTGCATTGTGTATATCAAAGGTTAAAAGGTTAAAAGGTTAAAAGGTTAAAAGCATGTGGAATGATGAATTGAACTTGTCTTTTTTCTGCTACCTGAGTTGTTTTGGTTGTGACTGGGTCTAGTAGCGTTCTCCAGTGACAAATTCTCAGTTTCGGCTGCGTGTGGTGGTTCGTTGCTTTGTCTTTCAACATGTCGAAAGCTAGCAAGCCATAATCCTGCATGAAAGCCTTCTAGGGGTCTGGCAGGGCTGTAAGTATGAGCTTCGTCTTTGTTCTATAATAACTTTGTCAAGTGACCTTTTTTATGTTTATTATTTAAATGAAATTAGCAGTCAAGAATATTTTTAATTTATTAGTAATTCATAAATCAAGCAAATTGTTCCTACGTTTCATATGCGCGTTAAATTACCTTGTTTGTTGAATTGCATTTTTTTAAGAGAAACTTTTGATGAGACGATGGTTTTGTTATCTACGTTTTGAGGTTGTTTGCTACAACGTACCTCTGGAAATTAGTTGTGACGTCACAGAAAAAGGGAAGGGGGCCCACTAAGGGGGGCCAGCGACGCCAGATTCCATATTTCCCTAGATCTCGGAAATGCGTCATTTTAGTCATATGATTAAAGTGATGGAGCAACATTGCCATATTTCTCTAAATCTCTGAAAACACACACAAGTTCCTTTTATCTGCTTTGGTTCGTTATAAAAGCGAATACTAATAATATTATAATATTAAGACGCTGTTGAAGCACTTAAATCGATAAAAAATAGTACAACAATCAAAATTATTTTAAGAATTCATTTTCAAACAATATATATATATATATATATATATATATATATAATATATATATATATATGATATATTATAATATATCAGTGTTAATTTCTATGACATTTATGTTTAGAAATAATGCGTTTCAAGTAAAATTTACGACCTGCCAGAACCTAACTACTAGACTTCAACCATTCCTAATTTGAAACTTTCCGCAACCACTAGGTCCACAGACTGCTGCTCGTAGGGAATTTGGTAACAATTATCCGTGTCGACTTGCTGATGACAACGATTCTTCAACAAAGTCGAAATTTTCGATAGGCAGTTGGATATCTTGTTGCTTCATATACATCTTACGATATAGCGACATCATCCTTATTGCGGATACTAATTAAATATAGCAGTCTATCGCAGTTATTTGCGCTGGGATTGATCTTAGCATTCATATCTTTTCTAGTATTTGCAGAGGTCCCATTTTTAACATTTGTAGCGTTCCTGTACCAATCATTTCAATTATTCTTGCTTCTGTTATAACGTTTCTACTATCAGTTTTCTAGCATTTATAAGCTCCTGTTAGAGACATATAGGCAAAACACCTGTGAAAATTTTCAAATACTTTATTCATTTTACTCTCATATCAACAATTCGTTGGGAGAAACATACATTTTGTGTACCTAGAAAACATTTGTTGGTACTGACGTATGTCTTAGAAAAAGTTACATGTGATAGAAATATTTTGTTTGTTGTAGCAAAAGATTGATGTTTTCTTTTTGATGTCTAAATTTTTGTGCACGTAGAAAAAAGTTTTTATGTACCACTGAATAAGCTTTGAGTACCTGTCTTAGAAAAGTTTTGTTTGTTCCTACTTCTGGCTTACAAAAAGTTATATATTTATTCCCACCTCTGGCTTAGAAAAACTTATAACTAATAACCGATTGATGTTAAAGTTTTGTACACCTAGAAAAAAAGTTTTATGTACCAGTGAATACGTTTTGTGTAAAACATTTGTTTGTTCCCTGGCTTAGAAAAAGTTATATATTTATTCACACTATCACATTTCCAACATTCCTGGTCTATACTTTTTTTTTGCTACGGATTTGTTTCAAACCATTTGTAGCAACGTTTCTGCTTCAACAGTTCAATCATTTCTAACTACCATTTCTACGGCCCTACCCTTTGTAACCGTTTGAACCATTTCTAGCTTTTGTAGTGGTTTCAACTATTCTACCAGCCATTTCTACGGGTCATTTATAGCTTTTGTAGCGGCTCAAACCATTCTAACAGGGATTTCTAAGTTTCTAGTCGTTTCTACGGGTCATTTCTAGTTTTTGTAGTGGCTTCAACCATTCTACCAGTCATTTCTACTATCCCAGTCGTTTCTACGGGTTGTTTTTAGCTTTTGTAGCGGCTCCAACCATTCTAACAGGGATTTCTAAGTTTCTAGTCGTTTCTTACGGGCCATTTCTAGCTTTTGTAGCCGCTCCAACCAGCCATTTCTACTATCCCAGTCGTTTCTACGGGACGTTTCTAGCTTTTGTAGCGGTTTCAACCAGCTGTTTCTTCTATCCCAGTTGTTTTTACGGGACGTTTCTAGCTTTTGTAGCGGCTTCAACCATTCTATCATCCGTTTCTACGTTTTCAGTTATTTTTACGGGACGTTTCTAGCTTTTGTAGCGGCTCCAACCATTCAAACAGGGATTTCTAAGTTTCTAGTCGTTTCTACGGGCCATTTCTAGCTTTTGTAGTGGCTTCAACCATTCTACCAGCCATTTCTACTATCCTAGTCGTTTCTACGGGTTGTTTTTAGCTTTTGTAGCGGCTTCAACCAGCTGTTTCTACTGCCCCAGTCGTTCTACGGACCGTTAATAGCTTTTGTAGTGGTTCTACCAGCCATTTCTACTATCCCAGTCGTTTCTACGGGTTGTTTTTAGCTTTTGTAGCGGCTCCAACCATTCTAACAGGGATTTCTAAGTTTCTAGTCGTTTCTACGGGTCATTTCTAGTTTTTGTAGTGGTTCCAACCATTCTACCAGCCATTTCTACTATCCCAGTCGTTTCTACGGGTTGTTTTTAGCTTTTGTAGCGACTCCAACCAATCTACCAGGGATTTCTAAGTTTCTAGTCGTTTCTACGGGCCATTTCTAGCTTTCGTAGTGGCTTCAACCATTCTAACAGGGATTTCTAAGATTCTAGTCGTTTCTACGGGTCATTTCTAGTTTTTGTAGTGGCTTCAACCATTCTACCAGCCATTTCTACTATTCCAGTCGTTTCTACGGGTTGTTTTTAGCTTTTGTAGCGGCTCCAACCATTTTACCAGGGATTTCTAAGTTTCTAGTCGTTTCTACGGGCCATTTCTAGCTTTTGTAGCTAGCTTCAACCATTCTAACAGGGATTTCTACTATCCCAGTCGTTTCTACGGGACGTTTCTAGCTTTTGTAGCGGCTTCAACCATTTTCTACCAGCCTATCCCAGTTCTACTTTTTGCGGCGGCTCCAACGTTTCTAAGTTTCTAGTCGTTTCTACGGGAGTTTTTGGCTTCAACCATTCTACCATTTCTACTTTTCGTTTCTAGGTTCCAGTTTGTTTCTAACGAGACGTTTCTAGCTTTCGTAGAGGCTCCAACCAGCCTAGTCTATTCTACGGTTTCTACATTTCTTAAGTTTCTAGTTTTGTTTTAGTAGCTTCAACTAGCTGTTTCTCTACTGCCCCATCGTTCTACGGACCGTTTATTAGCTTTTGTAGTGGTTCGGCTTCACCATTCTACCAGCCATTTCTACTATTCCAGTCGTTTCTACGGGAAGTTTCTAGCTTTTGTAGCGGCTTCAACTATGTTTCTACTGAGTCCTACGGACGTTAATAGCTTTTGTAGCGGCTTCAACCAGCTGTTTCTACTGTCCAGTCGTTCTACGGACCGTTAATAGCTTTTGTATCGCGGCTTCACCCATTCTACCAACGGTATTCTTTCCGAATTACCTGCCACTCGATACAAAATCCAACGATTCAAGTCGCAATTATTATTCCTCATTTACGTATTTTTTTTTACATTATTAGTTTTCAATGAAAACCGCATCTACTTTTATAATTAACGATTTTGTTTACAATCAACCAGCCACTGCACTTTCAACCAGTGCTCGAGTTTCGCTTGTTTATCAGTTCACCAACATGCTGTTGCGGTTTCGCTTATCTTTTGTTATTGCCTTCATTGAATCTGAATTATTTTATTATTTGTAATGAAATGCTAATTACCAAATATTTGGGAACCTATTAATTATTTATGATGCATTTTCGGTACATTTTTTTTGCTTAAAATCGCCGAATTGTCTATATTAAGAGATCTAACGCCCGGACTAGGCGCCCTCGTGGCCCTGGTTTATCCGACGAAAGCAGAGACTCGAACGAGTTGCCGCTCTCGCGCATATGATAATTTATTTCGTTATCCAAAATACGTTTCGTTCATCCCATTGAATATGTTGTTAAGATGTGTTTTGCTACTGTATCTGCCACGGCCAATGTACCCGGCTGTGATACACCCCTGCGACAAGCACCCGACACGAACCAGTCCTTTTCCCTAATGATGTCACGGTTCGCCACCCCCGACGGAAGCAGCCGAAAGCCAGCGAATTCACTACGCACCGCGTTCCCGAACCCGCGCACCCCCGCCCTACGACAACCCCCGTTCCGCATTCCCTACGCCCCGCGTTACGTCGGCCACTGCATTCCCTACACACCGCATGCCACCGCTTTCCCGACCCCGCGCACCCCCGACCTACGACCGCCCCCGTTCCCAACCGACGCGTCCCGACAGAAGTCCTGGCACCTCCTCCCGTTAGGTTAGCGCCCTGGCCGTTAGGTGTCCCGACGTCTCCTCCCGTTAGGTTAGCCACCTTACCGTTAGGTTCGAGCTTGAGGTTAGTGACCCTGCAGACCACGTGGTTTTTGTCGCTAAGTGCCCCATCCTCTACTTCGAAGGATTCTAATTCAATCGTCACGCGATCAAAACTATCCTGTACTCCCAGTCACAACAACAATGCATTAAGGCTAAATATCAAAAAGCTTAATTAAATAACATCCGTTACTTGTTGCTTAACATCAAATACGACACTTTCTAGTCGCTATTGTGGGCCTTACAGA
Source organism: Octodonta nipae (assembly GCA_034190945.1). Classification (NCBI taxonomy): domain Eukaryota; kingdom Metazoa; phylum Arthropoda; class Insecta; order Coleoptera; family Chrysomelidae; genus Octodonta; species Octodonta nipae. The sequence continues at coordinate 65,277,449 of CM067217.1, read as the reverse complement.
TAGTCCCGGGTCAACCACATCAAATAACTGGCCGCTACATTCCCCAACCGGCTGGATCTCACAAACTCAAGTACTTACGAAATCTTTCTTGTACAGGTGTCGTTGAACCGAAATGCCGAGGAATGTGATTGTCCGATCATCCAGTACTGTTACCTTGCAAATGGTACAATAGTCACATGCCATAGTAAGTTAATGAAAATCATTAACAGTGAATCAGTTAACATATTATGATCCGTCAAGACTGAGTCTTTTATAAGAATATGGAGTTGAATCCCTTACGTTCCCTTTATAACCCATACTACATGCATCTGAATAATTATTTTTTTTGACATTGGTATCCACTAGAACCTGTTAGTGAAAGCTACAAAATCAAAAAATAATATTTCGAGGAATCTGAGTTCTGTAGAACAGTGTAAACAGCAAAGATGCAGCTGATTTCTTGTTTTCCATCTACTGTCTGTGCAAGCAGCATCTGGAAACAAAATAACTATGTTCTTCTAGATACTCTTCATATGAGTTCCTTGACCATCAAGCTTAGAATAATTAACAACGTTTGGTAGTAGATATGTAACTCTATTCTTCTTTTTGTATCATATTGTCTTCATACTCATCCTTAAATAATCTCGTCACACTATTTTACTCCCTGTTTCTATTTCCAATGTACTCTACCACTATTACTCTCTAATACCGGCCCTGTCATCTAGGTTGTCTTATCAGTTCTATACATTTTTTACTGTATTTTTTTCTATTTTTGGTTCACCCGTTTTTTTCATTAATTTTATACTTTACTATTCCTAACGGTTTTGGGAGAACTGTGGAACCGTTTGTGTGTCACAGGCGTATGAACCCAAAGTTTTATCCCCTAACACCAAACTTTCTGTTTTCACTCAACGCACGTTTCAATATCGAAGCTGTCATCATCAATAACTGAACCAAAACTGAAAATTTTTACAAATATTCTTTAATTTAATACTATAATACGAGCAATGTTTATATATATATATATATATATATATATATATATGTAATTGAGTTCTGGAAAACGCTCTAACGATTTCGTGAAACCTATTTGGAAGCTTCGATTGACAGAAATCGGTTGGCGAGGGTCTGACATTTGGGAAAAATCATTTTACTGAGAAATTAAATTATTAAAAATTTAGTGACAGTTTCTGACAATCAAGGTGGCTGCTTTGTAATATCAAAGCGTTCAATATAAGGTGATTTGGAAACCTACGTAAGAGTGAGACTACTGTTGTAAAAATTCATTCAATACAGGGTGATTTGATGACCTATTTGAGAGTGAAACTGTTCTTGTAAACATTCTTTCAATATAAATTGTATTTGTATGTTCCGAACATGTAACTATTTTATGCCCCGTCATATTTTTATAGCTAGACATTTCAAGTTTTCATGGTAAAAAAATTAGCAGGGTAGACAATTTTTTGATGAGTAAGATCTCATCATTTCGCATGTTAAGTTTATGCAAATAATATGAGTTACTGGTGTAAACAGGGTCGTTTAAAATATGGTAGATGGTCCATAAGAGTTGCTATGCAGGATGGTTAAAATATAGAGAGAAATGGAATTATAGTATGGTTAGAAAACAGCAAGAAAAAATAATTGTGTAGGGTACCTCATAAGCAGTTGGAAATTAATGATAGCTGACATAGGGCGGAGTAAAAGTATTGTTATGCAGGTCGCTAAAAAATATTAATAGAATGTTATGCCTATAGGGTAGCTTATTAGCATTTGCAGGGTTGTTGCAATATAGGATGTACTGGAATTATAATTATAGATGATGGTTCAAAAAAAAAATAGAATAGGTGGCCATAAACAAATGCATATACAGGGTAGTTTAAAAATATGGTTGTATGAAATTAGTTATACAGTGTGATTTAAAATATTTTACATTTGGTAGACTATAAAAGTTGCATATATAAGGTGGAGCGGAATTATAGTTATACAAAATATTAGAATGTAATTATATTATAGCGTAGCTTGCAACAACTTGCACACACACACACACACACACACACACACACATATATATATCCCGGGGTGGTTGTTGGTCCACTACCGGGCGCCTCCCCAGGTGGCGGATAGGGGAACGCTCTCCAGCAATGGGGAGTACTGAGGATTTCCTCAGGGCGGACCAAAATCAGATAGGGGAAGGGACCCCGAAAATAAACCATTTATGGATATGGGTGATAAGGTGAACTTAATACCCCAGGCGGGTACCTCTGCAGAGGATAATCCCGCCACCGGTTCCGATCGAGTGAAAGCCTCGGTGGCCGGTGCACGCTCCACGGATTCTGGGGGGAGCGAATTATCACTGGTTCCGTCACATAGTGACAAGAAGAAGAACACTAGTAATGGTACAACATCGACCATTACAACTAGAGCTGGCAGCAAGACACTATCCAGCCAAGTCCTCCAAACGGCGAATAGTGGAGTTGACGTCCAACAAAGGGCCACAAATGAGAGTGGCGCTCCAAACAAATTAGGAGCAAAGATCGATGAGCTCTTGAAGTTCATTGGGCCTAGGCACAATGTACATCATGAGATCAAGAAACTGGCACACGCTATTAAGTCAGAATATGACAAATATCAGACGTCAACGACGCGGCCACCTCCTGTAGCGAAACCTGCTACAACACAGACATCGCCAGTAAAGGTGTCAAACACTCAGACACAATGTGGACAGCAAAAGGAGGTCCCAAAAGCGGCTGCCTCAAAAGCAGCTAACTCAAAACCGGCTGCATCAACACCGGCGGCCCCAAAGCAGGCGGCTTCAATAAAAGTAGCCTCTGTAGCAAGGACCTCGCCACCGAAGGTCTCGCCTTCAGTAGCCTCATCAAGTAAGGCACCCCCACTTAAAACTCTTAAACCGGTGCTAGCTAGCAAGCTAAAGCCCGGTAAGGAAGGTCGCCAGAACATCGGGCAAACCACCCAGGGAACAACAAGTAGGGTGGTCAATTCAGAAGCGGAGAGAAACAATGGATTAAAATCCAAGTTTAAACCGCAGACCAAAAACCAACCTGCAAACCAGTCGACTGACTGGCAAGTGGTAAAGAGGAAAAAGGCCCCGAGGACCAATAAGCAAAAACCAGCGCCACATTGTACGCTGCTTATAAAGAAAGGCGAGAAGAGCTCCCCTGCAGATATCTTGCGAGGTATCAAAAATGATCCCACCCTGCAGGATATAGGCAAAAAAGTCAATAAGATCCGAAGAACAGCTAAGGGAGATCTACTTCTGTTATTCGCCAAGGCAGACGCTCAGGAGATGGAGCGCTATTGTAACGCCATCAAGAATAAGCTCCCAAGCGGGGCCACTGTACAATCTCGAATACCGCAAATCGAGATTGAAATTAAAGACTTGGACGAGATCAGTACCAAGGAAGACGTAGTGAACCTGCTCAAAGATAATATCGACGGCCTGGCAGAGATCACTGAGGAGGCAGTGAAATCACTTCGACGGGCATATAGATCAACACAAACGGCAGTTGTTTGTCTCCCAGAGGTCCAGGCCAAGAAAGCCATCGCACTTGGAAAGCTAAAACTTGCGTGGGGCACAGTACGTGTTCGCGAGAGGATCAGCCTTCGACGGTGCTTCAAATGCTGGCACTTTGGGCACAACGCCCAGGCGTGCAGAGGCAAGACTGACCGAAGCAGTTGTTGTCACAGATGCGGAGGCGCTGGTCACAATGCCTCGGCTTGTCAACAACCTGCCAAGTGCTTACTCTGCAAAGAGAAAGATAGTAGGTCAGACTGCCGGCACGTTGCGGGTAGTTGGAAATGTCCGATCTACCAACAGGCGATGAGAGCAGCACAAGCCCGTAAATGAAAGTACTGCAACTCAACCTCAACCATTGCGAAGCAGCCCAAGACCTACTGGTACAGCGGGTGCGGGAATTGGATTGCGACGTAGCCATAATCTGCGAGCAGTACAAAAACTTCGACACCCTGTCCTGGGTAAATGACACAACGGACAGAGCAGCGATATGGGCTTGCGGTAAACTTCCGTTCCAACAACTCCCAAATACCCCCGAACCATGGCTTGTGAGAGCCAAAGTGGGAGGGGTTCACTTCTATAGCTGCTATGCACCTCCTAGTGCACAGCTCGAGGAGTTCGAGTTATTCTTGGACACCTTGGCGGAGGATGTACGGAAGCGTGAATCGGTCGCCATCGCAGGAGATTTCAACGCCTGGGCAATTGACTGGGGATGCCGGGAAACGAGCGCGAGAGGACGAGCTCTCCTTGAGACCATGTCTTCGCTCAACCTGGTACTCCTCAACACAGGAGACGTAAGCACATATCGCAAAGGCACAGCCAGCTCCATTATTGATGTGACTTTCGTTAGCAGCAACCTAATTAAAGGGGGCTGTGAGTGGCGGGTCGATGAGGAGTTTACTAATAGCGACCACCAAGCTATTATTTGGGAAATCAAAACCACTCCCAAACGAAGAAGATTGTGTGCCAGTCGTGCGAGGTCACAGCCAGTCGGTTGGAACAAAAATGCTTTCGATGCTGATTCATTCGCCTTGGTTATGGAGCAGGAACCATTGTCAATAGCAACAAGCGCAGAAGCCATTGCCAAAGAGGTAATGACAAGCGTTGTCAAGGCCTGCGATGCATCCATGCCAAGGAGACGGCAGAACAACAGCCGCCCACCAGTTTACTGGTGGAACGACACGATCTCACAACACCGACGAGAGTGTCTCAAAGCACGAAGGCTGCATCAACGAGCACGGAGACGCGACAGGGTCACAACAGAAGAACTAAGGCTCGACTATGAGATCAAAAGACAACAACTACGAAGAGCCATTCTCTCAAGCAAGAGATCCTACTGGAAGGAGTTGTGTGACGAAGTTGATCAAGATCCATGGGGAAAACCGTATAAAATCGTGATGCATAAAATTAAGGCCCCCCCCATGACAACAACGAACTGCCCCGAATCATTGCACCGCATTGTCACTCACTTGTTTCCTGCGAAACCTGAGCTCCCGCTTATCCTGCGTGGCAGGTGAGGGACGAAGATATACCATCAGTGACTATGAATGAGCTGACGGGCGCGTGCAACCGGCTCCAAAACCGTAAGGCTCCCGGTCCAGATGGCATACCTAACATCGCGCTAAAATGCGCCATAGCCAATAGGCCTGACATGTTTCTACGCATATATGAGACCTGCCTAAAGCAGGGGGTTTTCCCGACTAAGTGGAAAGAACAGAGGCTTGTGCTCCTCCCTAAAGGGGGAAAGAAACCTCCCGACGAACCGTCATCATATCGTCCCCTCTGTATGTTGGACTCTGCGGGAAAACTCCTTGAAAGGATAATAGCAGATAGGCTGGAGCCCTACGTTGAGCCGAAACTTTCCACCAACCAATTCGGGTTCAGAAAGGGGAGATCAACCATCGATGCCGTGACACTCGTTACCAACATCACCAGAGAGGCTATCTCGGGAAAGAGATGGAGAAGAGGTGGAAAAAAGTACTGTCTAATAGCCACCCTGGATATCAAGAACGCCTTTAACTCGGCCCGCTGGGACCGCATTTTGGAGGCTCTTGCCAGGATGGAGGTTCCTCAGTACTTGCGCAGAATGGTTTCAGCGTATTTCAAGGACCGCATCTTGTTGTACCAAACTGAAAATGGGCAAGTAGACTATAAGATCACAGGAGGTGTACCTCAGGGCTCTGTTCTGGGCCCCCTCTTATGGAACGTAATGTACAACGACCTGCTCCTGCTCGGTCTGCCTGAGGGCGTCAGGCTAGTGGCATTCGCCGATGATGTGGCATTGATCATAGTGCGCAAGCACATAGAGGAGATACAAACAACCTTCTCATTCGCTATAGCCACAATTCAGCATTGGATGCTCTCAGCGGACTTGAGTTTAGCAGAGCAAAAGACCGAAACACTTCTTGTTAGCAGTCGAAAGGCAAGGGAAACCATCACCCTCAAAATAGGCGACACCTACATACAGTCGCAGCCCTTCATCAGCTATTTGGGGGTGCTCCTGGATACACGGCTCAACTTCAAAGAGCACATAATCGCGGCCAGCAAGAAAGCAGCTGGGGTACAGGGGGCCTTATCTAGAATAATGCCAAATGTCGGAGGCCCTAGACAGATAAGAAGACAGCTACTGGCAACAGTAACTACTTCTGTTTTGTTGTACGGGGCACCGGTATGGGAGAAATCGCTCGAGCTACCATCGTACCGCCGGAAAATGAAATCAGTCCAGCGGCTCTCAGCGATTCGAGTGGCATCATCCTACCGCACTGTGTCTTACGAGGCGGTGAGTGTGATTGCCTCTACCCTACCAATCGACATCCTGGCTGCAGAAAGGGGACGGCTTTATCGCAGAAAGTTAGAGAAAGACCAACCGACAGGAAACAGCGATGAAAGAGCCATGAGTCTAGGGCAATGGCAGGAGAGGTGGGACAGCTCTACTAACGGCCGGTGGACATATCGATTGATACCTAACATCAGTCGTTGGGTCAACCGCCAGCATGGGGAGGTTGGGTTCTACATCACTCAACTCCTGACTGGACATGGATGCTTTCGAGCATACCTGCACAGGTTTAGGAGAGCAAACTCCCCAAACTGCCCACACTGTACGGACGTGATAGAGGACGCGGAACACGTGTTCTTCTCCTGCCCCCGGTTCCAGGATCAACGTGCTGAAGTGGAGAGGATTCTGGAGACTAATATCGTCCCAGAACAATTAGTAGAAGCCATGCTGAAGGGCCCCCAAGCCTGGAACTTGGTATCAGATTACGCGGAGACCATCCTCAAAGAACTCCGCGATACGTTCGAGGAGTAGGCTTTAGAAGCTTTCAATGGAAGGGCAGTAAACATCTGCAATGAACCACCCTTGCGAAGTAGTATTGAGTAAGAGTGCCGCAGGGGACCATGGTTGTAGGAGAAAGAGGTTAGGGTTTTAGCGGGTATACGGTATACTGGTTTCAATGCAACGATTACTCTTGCTTTGAAGTCATTGTATCGGGAGTCCCGCACGACGGCCAGCACGTGCTAGCTAAGTACGGAATGTATTTCCCCCCTCTTCGGATAAAAAAAAAAAAAATATATATATATATATATATATATATTATAGTTACAGAGAGTAGTTGAAAGATTTTGGAAACAAGAGCGTTTGTAGAATGGCCAAAACCGATCGCATATACAGGTTTGTTGGAATATGGAATCGAGTGGAATTGTACCGTGATTTAAAAAATGTTAGAAAAAAAATGTTTGAATGGGTTTTTCATAAGAAGTTGACATATAGGGTGGTTGAAATATAGATGGCAGCAGAACTCTAGTAACGCCATGTAAATAAAAACTGTAAGAAAAAAATATTATGTTAGGGACTTTAAATTAGTTTACATAGCAAATGTCAGATTATTTGGATATATGTACGTTTATGATAAAACCTTGAATTTACGAGTGAAGCTTGGTCACCCAGGTACTATATACTTAAAACTATCGGTAAATTAGTGGGGAAAAACCCTAATGTTAATACACTGATCCCTAAGTACCTAACCTTCAAACATAATTATTAATTGTTATATACCTTAATTTCATTAGTTTAGTTGTATTCAGTAAAAGGTTCATTATTATATAGTTCCAAAATCTTAGTTTACCTACTTTAGCGCAATAATAACCGTGATGTAAAATAGTGATATTTGAAGTTTACACGGTTAAATAAATGTAACAAAACAGTTTCTGTAGCAGTGAGAACAATATTAGCTGAAGATATTCTCTAGTTACTCGCAAAGTACTGTAAATCCACTTTAGAATCGAACTAAATTTTACGTCTACATCATACGACTTATAGTTGTCAGCACTGCTTTTGGTTGACAATGGTTATACTTTGACATTTACCTTTATGTAAATGAATGTTAAACCAAAACTAATTCGCTTGAATGTCGTTTGGTTAAACCAGTTAACTTCAAAATCATAGGTTAGACGTTTTGTTTATATTTATGTAAAGTTATACAGATACGAATAAACTTCTGGCTCACATGGCTTTTAGGGGCTCTTAAATGATTTTTATAAAATGCATCAAGATGTTATTAAATGTTAGTGAAAGTAAGCATTTTAAGTAGTAAATAAATAGCTTATAATTTAAGAAAGAGACAAACAATGAAAAATAATTCTACTTTCGGTAATTTAATTAACTAATTAAATTTCAAGCAGTGACGTAACAAAGGGCTCTCTTATAACGTTTTCTTTTATTGGTATTAACATCGGTATCGTGGAAGTGAATTATTTAAATAATAAAAACCCGCAAAATTACGATATTAATTTGTTTTTTGCTTAATGAAAAGTAATGAAAAGATCGTAATGCCGTCGATAGAAAAGTTGTATGGAATAGGCCTTTTTATGTTCTAAAATTTTTAGTGGGCATGCGTCAACTTCTGTCATTTTTTTGGGGCAAAAGAACATTGCATTTACCTGCTAATTGTGTGAAAACTGCTCGAAAAAAATGACGCATGGGAACAAAAAAATTTCGAATATGAAAAAGCCTATTATAAATCCTTATAAATGAGCGTTTATGCATCCAGATTGCATAATTTTTCACAGAGTAATCTCAGATTTTTTTTCAAAAATTGAAAAATTTCTGGTAACTAACACCAAAATATCGAGATTTTATATGGGCTCACTATGGATACTATTGAATAAGTAGCTTCTGAAGAACTGGAATTTAAACAATTTAGTGAGATATTTTGCATTGCACACCATATTAATGAAGGCTAGTCCCGTCGGGTATTAGTAAATAAATTTTAAAAATTCATAAATTCCTCTTCAATTTGTCTATTCAAGATTTTTGTTATACTGGCGGGAAATTGTTTTAAAATAATAGTAAATCTTGCATTAAAAGTATGAATATGCCACGCCAGTCAGAGGTGGCCTAACAATGACTACTAATATAAATGGACCTGCCTGTTTACATTAAAAATGGGTTGAAAGATGTTTGCCGGAAAATAGTAAACAGCTCCCTACAGATGCCAAACTTCTTGTTATTGTAACCACAAAGACGTAAATCTAGGCATGAACGCCTTGACGGAACGCCTGAACGGCGATCCTTTACGCCGTTTATGTCCAGCAGGCAACAGCTCATTTACATTCTGAATTGAGGTTAACTCCCTAATTTATATTTTTTAAATTGTTTTGGGGTTGTAACTTGTTTGAACTGAGTGATTATTTTGTGTAAGTGTAAAAACAATAATAATTGTTATTTCAGTGTTTTACATGCAGGAAAACGACATATTCGTTTGCCGAATTATCTTCTCACCGGTAAGTGTCAGATAATAAACGTGTTAAATGAGTTTTACAAAAGATTATTTAAGGAGTAAATAAAACTATATTTTACGTGAATAAATAAATGTGTTGATAATTACATACATATTAGTAATTAAGCCACTAATTGTTTTTGTTATTGTGCACATCTTTTCATGGATTTTAATATATTTATATTTGCGGATTAGGTACGTAGTTCTATTATTTTGAATCTGAATAACTTTGACCTTAAATTCAATTTAGTTTGGACGCTACTGTTGGAGGCGGAATATTTGTAAACAAATATATCTGTGTCTCTTTCTATTTTTGTCTCATGTTTCAACCCATTTTTCGTTTGGTCGCATGTGAGAATGCCGGGTCCATTTATATTGAGGTGGACGCAATGGATGAAAATTATGGTAAAGTTTTTTTTCTCATTAGTTTATTAGATTTTTATTTCCATAACTATTAACTGGGCATACTAGTCTATTTTTCGAAGCTTGTGATCTGTAAGCGGGGTACATAGGTGGTAAAAAAAGTTTGCAGAATTTTGTATTATGTTTTTTAATATTATCAGAATTCATTTGGGTACAAAACAAATCTTATACTAACGTGGTGCAATTCTTATTACTAATATTCATTACAAAATTGTAAAGTCAATTGCCAAGTTATACACAATGGTTATACACAATGCTTGCTAATATAGTTTTAATATTACAAATTATACAAATATTTTTAATATATTTTTCTGGTTTTTAAGTATAACGGAAATATGTTATTAAACTGCTAGGTTTAAGAATTCCTTAAACCTTTTTTGTGTTAACAAAACTAATTGTTGACTATTATTTTAATATCTTTAGCTTTTCCTATATCTATAGGCGATTTTCGAATAGTTATTTACCTTAAAATTTTAATATTTCCTTACGAGGAAATCTTTTCGGAAATTATCTTATCAAAATTTGAACAAATAAAGATGAATGCGTCAAATTAATTATTATAACAATTTGAAATTATCCTTAACAATACTATGTTCAATAAAAATTTACATACAAATTGTACTCAACAAATATCAAAAGACAAAGCACTGAACGAACACTAATTTAGCAGGACTATATGCCGCGCCTCTGTTTCTGCTTGAGTTCGACATCATCACAATATCTTTGGGTTACTGTTTGATGTACGATGGAGGTTTCTAGAATTACGGTACGGCCATACGACAATGGCTGTCACTTACCTTCTAATTAAGGACCATGTGTTGTCATGTTTGTACCTTGTGTGTGTGATACCAGAAACCATAATGACCACTATCTAAAATATGCAGACGATCTTCGAGACTTATTTATTCTCAAATTAAAGTTAAAATAAAGCTCTCGGGCTCTTTGCGGCTGGCTGTTCGCTATGCATCGATCTTTGTTACCTGTGAAGGCTGCTGCTGTGAACGTTTAGTTTGTTGTGAAGTAAATTGTGATAACATTGTGAACGAAAACAACTAGAATTATTCATTGGCTAATTGAATGTAAAAGTATCAGATTTGGTTCTTCTGTATTCGGTAGCGTGATTCCCGAGAATCAGTGGAGATCTTGAATTCCAATATTGCAAGCGCATGGTACATTTAAGAATTATGGCTTTACTGAATTGTTTTACAACTGACGACAAAAAAACATACATAGCGTATCAATTAAAATTTGTTTGGAGCTAGTTTATACGAAAATTATAAGGTTCCACTAATTTTTATTTCTCTAAGATTTACGCTCAATTATATTTTGAATTGAACTGACACTAAATATTATAACTTAGCAGAAAAAATTCAACACTTGATCTAAATTATATGTAATATCAAAAACTTAACTGTTGCAAATTGTTTTCTATGAGCTCTAAGTAATCGAATTTGCATCACTGCTGCAAATTTTTTGAAACACTTTTTTAAGCTTTTAACGTTGGCAATGATGCCAGACTATCCAGATGCCCGAAATTTTCTGATTTTAGGAAATCACATATAGTAATTTCCATGAATTCTCTTGAGATTTTGATATGAACTGGTCTGCTAAAATTAAATAATGAAAACGAAATATGCTCGGTGTCATAATTACCAAAAAACACAGAACAGTAACAACCTCTAAAAACTCCAATAAATATTTCCTATAGTAATATTTTAAATTCTTGAAATAAAACAGTGAGTCGTTTGTTTTTGTTGTTAATTGTTGACTCTACTTTATGATCTACATTCTTTCTGGAATTGAAATATTTAAACAACTAAGGAATGGAATTGAAGTATAACATATTTTTACCATGATTTGTTTAGGCCCTTGCTTAAATTTGTAGAACTCGTTACAAACTTAATATATGATTACCAGAAGTTATTTCTCCAGTTTATCCAAGTTAGTCTGTATTGTTTTCTGATCGATAATTGTGGCATCTCTTGTTTTTATTTTTTCGGGGTTCTTTTAATTTTTTAATTTTTTAATTTCTTGTTCATTTGTTTTAATACCATTGAAAACGGGTCTGATTTAGGCCTTGAAACGTTTGAACTTTTTGAAATATACAGACTTTCAAGTTTATGTGGTATTATTCCCAAAGAACTCTGAAAAATTAAAAAGAGTCTGTATTCATAGATATTTAGAAGTTTTAACATTTTTGTTGTTTTGTCACTAGACAGATCCTTATTAAATAAACTGAAAGCTTCAGTTGACCTAGTGTATTTAAAGAAATAGGTATCCAATTGAACATATGGAGTCAGAAATTAGGGGCGATCATAATTTATTGATCATTTATTACTACTTACGTAAAGTAATTTATTGATCATTTATTGCTAATTACGTAAAGTTATTTATTGCGCCATTTTTTACCAGATGTACATGGCTGCTTAAAGGTGAGCTAGCATCGCCGAAGGGCTCACCTAAATTACACTTGTAATTCACCCAATCTGATCCAATCCCTCATAGTTGAGTCAATATTGTCTAGGAATTATCGAATAGATAGACCGGCTCCAGTGTAGGCACCTGTCTTAGGATCAGGGTGTTTTTCGGATAGGGTAGGCGAATTACGGGTCCAATGTCCTTGGCCATAATTAGGAATGAAAAGGGATATAGTGGTGGTATTAAGTCAAATTTTATTGGTAATTATGTGCTCTCGATTGGTATATGAATATCAAATCAAAGTTCCTTTTGAAGGCATAGTTAATTGCGAGTAGAGCTTAAGCTACCATTTTAGTGGTCATATATTAAGGTACATGTTTTTGCTAATTAATTGCTGATATATCAACATATCTCACAAGTCTCTCTATTATTCTCTAATACTTACCTGATCATGTAACTGAAAGTTGCATAATTTCTTGCTGATTAATTGCCGAAGAAACATGGCCAAAAAAACTCCTGATCTTAGACACAATTATCAGGGTGAAATTAACACTAAACGATTAAGGCTGTACTCATGTCTCGGAAAATATGTATTGGGGTGATCAGGAGATGTTTTTCTAATAATTTGTTTCCACCGGCAAATAAATGAATTCTTAGATCTTTCCAATCAACTCCTAATACCCATCTTCTAACGTTACAAAAATCGTAAATGTCTTGATTTCATACCACTGGATGTGCTTAAGACAAATATAACTAAAACAGATATCTAAGTGATACGGGTGTTGGGTTAATTAGCAAACAAATTTGCAGATTTTGGTTATAAGATTTCAAGATAATTTGATGTTAAAATCGACATCTAGGATTTTCAGTGAAACCATTAAACACAGATTTTGAGCTGGAATCATTTTATCTTATTGCTGTCACACCGTAATTCCTGTGTTAGAATTTCACGACATCAATACCAGGTTAATTGAGCCTAATATGAGGTTATCTCACTATATATTCTGTTCGGGATAACTTTCGACTTGGAAATTTGGTGTACTTGTTTTTTCGAAAGTCCTAGGTATCCAATAAAATATGTTACTTCAATCTAGTTCTGAAAGATGTATTTTGAAACTCCGTACCGCAAAGAAATCGTCCAAGTATAGCGGTTATCACGTACTTTGAAGGATACTGTTTGTTGGTCTGTATATAAAAGATAGCCCGAGGGCCAGCCGCATCCCTTGCGTTTTCACTGAGTCTTTGTCCTTCAATTATTTCAAAGCAATTAGAGAGCAGTTTCCGTCAGCCGTAAAGACGGAATGGCAATCGCCAATATATGTCAGGTTGAATTGACAAAACTTGCCAGCACCTAAATGGTATCAGCAAGAATTTTGGCTAAACCTTCGCCAATCGTCCCAGGATTCTTAGTACATATTGGTCTGTTATCAGGGACAAAGCTAATATAATTCGAACAGACATAAAAGCAACTTTGTACGCTGTCAAAGAGATCGACGAAGTTTTGAGCTCATAAGATTCAGCAGTAGCAGTGCTGGGCTTATCAGGGTTGAATGAGATTCTGAAGAGACTATTTCAGAACTTACTTATGATAAAAGTTGAGGCTTAGCATCATAAGAAATCTATTGAACTAGTAAATAAATCAGTTCCTGCAATATCAGTTATTGCACTACTTCTGAAATACAGCTTAGAAAGACAACTGAATTAAAGGGAAGCTCGCTAAAGAACAAAGAGCCAGGAACAATGCAGGATATACATCACCACGATCATCCTTTCGAATGGTCCCCACAAAAAGAATACCAGATCGAAACTCCTTACCTAGATGATTGCGTATGGTGTAAATAAACTACGCAAACAATAGATGATCAACTAATTCAACTGGCTTCATATCAGATTAAGGATCTGTGCATTCCGTGATGTGACAATCCATGGGCACTATCAAGTACTATGCCACTGATCGAGTTTGAGTAAACCAGTGATTGGCAGAATTTTAAGCGATCGACAAACCTAAAACATCGTACTCATTATGGAATTGACTGGAATAATCAAATAAAAACTTTTACTAAATCATGCATTAATAAATTTGATATTATCAATTTAGGGTGTTGTCGTTTGGCATTTTTCTCTAAGTGGGAATGTTTATATAGGCCGAAGTAAAGTGAAATTTAATATAGATTTGCATTAATCAAACTCAACTCTTTTTATATATGTACTGGATGTTTTGTAGAAAGTTAGCCAAACATGGAGGGCACATAGTTGGGCTCATGAGCTATATTACGTAGCCCATATAACATCTAGATAGCTAACGGTTTTTGTTTTTGTTTTAATTTAATTTTTTCCTTAATTCTCAGATTTTTACATATAAACTTTTGTAACTTTTTTATTTTTCACTGCAACTTCACCAAATAAACTTAAATCTAATCTACGATATTTTGTTCTTCTGCATTCGATATTTGACACACATATTTGGTTCAAGAAATGATATGAGTCCACAAATGGCGAGGTTGCATAAAAAAGCCATTATGTTAAACACTTTGAGAACTTAGGTTTTCGCGGACAGAGTCATAGCTGATTCTCTACTTTTTCCGGATTTGGACAGTGTCATTTTCACGAATTAATTTATTTATCCTATCTTGATGATCATCACAACCATAAAACAATCCAAAATAATCCCACTAAGTGCCTCCTACCATTCTTTTACGTGAAATTTTGGGGACCAAATTATTATTTCTTCATTGGGTAGATCCAAAGTATTAGTTCATTCACAATTTGTTCGTCTCTGTGACAAGTTTAATATAGTGAAGTTTCAAAGTGTGTTTGTGCGAAAAAAAAAACGAAACGAATGAAGTCGCGGCAAAGTAAGTAACATTTGTTTTGTTTTCTGATCCTTGAAAAACACCTTATTATTGTGGGCGAAAGGTCGAAAAACGTTGTTTATATGTTGGTTTCAGATATAAATAAATTAATTCTAAAAAATAACGCGGTCCAAATCCGGAAAAGCAGGATCAGCTACTTATATCACGTATCAAAATAATAATAATAATAATAATAATGAATGAATTTATAATGCGCACGTTTTACAGAATTACGAACCTTGGCCAGGACAAGACTGGATATCGCCAAATACTCCATCAAGAGTTCTGTCGTGAGTACCCAGAGCTTCAAGTTACTGAACAGAGAGTCGCAGATCAATATGGTGTCGTCTTGAGAAATGGCCTTATGTCGCCTGAACAACTGGACAGAATAAAGAGCGATGTGGAGCGCGAACTATTTGGTCGAAATACAATCGATCCAGAGCCTGAAACAACTTTGGCACAAAGAGCGGACGAGACTGCAAGAACTACAACAAGAACAGCCAACAAACGCTGACCTGCTTGAGAAGATCCAAGCAGAAATGGAAGGAGCTCTTATAGAGTATAGTGGAACAGATCCACTGACTAGACCAACTCTTCCCAAACTAAGATCTTCAAAGAAATTGGGTATCGTCTTGCAGGCTATGAACAAATTTATCTTGCCAAACTATGTTTTAGGTGCTAATACGTTAGAGTCGCTACACACAATTATCTACTGTGCTGGAACTTCAATCTGCAGAACAATTGGGGTCGCAGTAAGACCAAAGCAAGACCCTCCCCAATTTAGACAAACACCTCGAATACCACCTTGGCAAAGACGACTTGAAGGGAAAATCAATTCTCTTCGGAAAGACGTTGGAAGACTGACCGAATACCAACGAGGAGTCAGGAACAACAGATTAGAAAGGCTTGTCAATACTATCATGGACAATAACCGAATACACTCCCAGTGGGATGGAGAAAACATCACATCTAAGCAGTGCCTGGCCAGTCTACGACAAAAGCTCTCCGTCTACACAAGCCGATTGAGAAGATACAAAATCAGTAACCAACGGAAACTAGATAACAAACTTTTCCGACAATCAGAAAAAGGGTTTTATAGAAAACTTAACAACACCAATAATAATGAAGCCCCTAGTTACCCCAGTAAAACAGACATCGAGGAATTCTGGAAAACACAGCTTTCCACAACAATCTCCTATAACTCCAGAGCCAGCTGGATTAATGAGGAGGAGGCTGCATTTCAGAACTGTGATGCCATGAAACACCAACCATTTACAACGGAAAACACATCTAACATAATGAAGCACGTCCATAACTGGAAAGCACCAGGACCAGATGGTGTACAAAATTACTGGATAAAGAAACTGTACGCAACCCACGAAACACTAACAGCCCTTATAAATGACGTAATTACCCGCCCACACAAGATGCCTAGTTTCCTTACGCATGGTGCTACATACCTCTTACCAAAGGATAACCTATGTGCACAGGACCCAGCAAAGTACCGACCAATCACTTGCCTTCCAACCTTATACAAACTCATAACATCGTGCATTAATCATCGCATTTTGAAACATTGTGAGCTGAACGACATAATTACTCAACAACAAAAGGGATGCGCGAAAAATTCGATGGGCTGCAAAGAACAACTGATAATTGATTCCGTTGTCTGCAATCAAGCCCACGCCAAACGTCGAAATCTCTACATGGCATATGTGGACTACAAAAAGGCCTTTGATTCAGTACCACATGATTGGCTCATTAAGGTACTGAAACTCTATAAAGTGAATAATTGTATTATTAACTTTTTAGAATATGCCATGTCCACCTGGCAAATCAAAATCTCACTGAATGAAGCCAACTGTTCGATACAAACTGACCCCATTCCAATCAAAAGGGGTATATTCCAGGATGACTCTCTTAACCCGCTGTGGTTCTGCCTTGCCATGAACCCTCTCTCAAACAAACTGATCTCGACTAATTTTGGGTTCAGTCTCAAACACAACAACGTACAAGCATTAAAGATATACCATTTGTTATACACGGACGACTTAAAGTTGATGGCAGCTACGAAACAACAGCTGCATGATATGCTTAAAATAGTAGAAGGGTTTTCTAGTGACATCCATATGAAATATGGCTTAGACAAATGCCGAATTATTAATATAGTTAAAGGCAAAATACAGCAAGGGCACTTCGAAATGGGAGATGGCACCTACATTGAATCTATGGGGGAAGGTCATACTTATAAATACCTTGGAATAAAGCAGGTTCAACGTATTGATCACATGACTATGAAAAAGGACCTAACTGCAGAGTTTTATATAAGGGTAAGGCGACTGTTGAAAACTAAATTAAACAGTAAAAATCTGTTTCAGGCTATTAACGCCTATGCGTGTTCAGTGCTCAGTTACTCTTTCGGTATAGTTAATTGGTGCAAGACTGACATTGAACAATTACAACGAAAAGTTCGAGTTTTACTAACAAAAGCTCAAAATCACCACCCAAAGAGCTCTGTCGAACGTACAACTTTGCCACGGTATGAAGGATGAAGAGGATTGACAGATCTAAGCAAACTATTAGATCAAAAAATATCCATTTTGCGTAGTCATTTCCAGAAACTCGCAGAATTTTCTGATCTACACAGAGTCATGTGCCTGGTTGATGACTCAACACCACTGCGACTGACACAACAACATGTCCAATTACACCACCAGACCACAGATCAGAAACTGCTGAAATGGAAAGAGAAGCCCCTTCATGGAAGACATATAAATGACGTCAACCAAGATTATGTCGACAGTGCAGCGTCGAACTACTGGTTGATCTCTGGTCATATGTTCCCTGAAACGGAAGGCTTTATATTGGCAATCCAAGATCAAGTAATTCTAACTAAGAACTACCTAAAGTACATCGTTAAAGATCCTTCTATTAACAACGACAGATGCAGGTACGGTTGCCAAACATCTGAATCTATCGAGCATATCACAGGAGGTTGTCAAGCGTTCGCTGCAACTGAATACAAAGAATGACACGATGCTGTGGCAAAAATATTTCACCGGAAACTAGCACTAAAACTTGAATTATCACAGTCGGTAAGATTACCATACTATAAATACAAACCAGAATCTGTTTTAGAAAATAACAACTACAAGCTGTACTGGGATCGCACGATACTGACTGATCGGACAGTTGCTCACAATAGACGAGATATAGTTTTGGTAAATAAAGTCTCTGGGAAAACAACTTTGATTGACATAGCAATTCCTAACAACAATAATATAAATATCAAGGAGGCTGATAAAATAACCAAATATAGAGATTGGGAATTTCAAATAAAGACTCAGTGGGAGATGAACAACACACGAACTGTACCAATTGTTGTGTCAACGACAGGACTAGTCCCAAAACATCTATTAAACAATCTAAAGTACCTCGGTCTGGACGAACATCTTTACAAACAAATGCAAAAAGCCGTCCTGTTAGGAACTGCCCGAAAGGTCCGTAAATTCATGGGAAACTGCCGCCACGGGCCTGAAAACCTGGCAAGGGCTCCCACAGAGCGAAACCGTTTTGATATCTAGGATATTTGGGGTTTAGTGAATTTTCCCCTAAAGGCACTCATAGCGTGCCTTAGAGGGAGTGTGATACCATACATTGTTTGGTCAAGTCGGGAGTTCAGTCTCAAACACAACAATGTACAAGCATTAAAGATAAACCATTTGTTATACATGGACGACTTAAAGTTGATGGAAGCTACGAAACAACAGTTGCATGATATGCTTAAAATAGTAGAAGGGTTCTCTAGTGACATCCATGAAATTTGGCTTAGACAAATGCCGAATTATTAATAGTTAAAGGCAAAATACAGCAGGGGCACTTCGAAATGGGAGATGGCACCGCATTTGAATCTATGGGGAAAGGTCATACTTATAAATACCTTAGAATAAAGCAGGCTCAACGTATTGATCACTTGACTATGAAAAAGGACCTAAGAGCAGAGTTTTATAGAAGGGTAAGGCGACTGTTGCAAACTACATTAAACAGTAAAAATCTGTGTCAGGCTATTAACACCTATGTGTGTTCGGTGCTCAGTTACTCTTTCGGTATAGTTAATTGGTGCAAGACTGACATTGAACAATTACAACGAAAAGTTCGAGTTTTACTAAAATAAGCTCAAAATCACCATCCTAAGAGCTGTGTCGAACGTACAACTTTGCCATGGTATGAAGGAGGAAGAGGATTGACTGATCTAAGAAAACTATTACATCAACAAATTACTATTTTGCGTAGTCATTTCCAGAAACTCGCAGAATTTTCTGATCTACACAGAGTCATGTGCCAGGTTGATGACTCAACACCATTGCGACTGACACAACAACATGTCCAATTACATCACCAGACCACACATCAGAAACTGCTGAAATGGAAACAGAACCCCCTTCATGGAAGACATATAAATGACGTCAACCAAGATTATGTCGACAGTGCAGCGTCAAACTACTGGTTGATCTGTGGTCATATGTTTCCTGAAACGGAAGGCTTTATATTGGCAATCTAAGATAAAGTAATTCCAACTAAGAACTACCTAAAGTACATCGTTAAAGACCCTTCTATTAACAACGACAAATGCATGTACGGTTGCCAAACATCTGAATCTATCCAGCATTAAACAGGAGGTTCTCAAGCGTTCGCTGCAACTAAAAGAACGACACGATGCTGTGGCGAAAATACTTCACCAGAAACTAGCACTGAAACTTGAATTATCACAGTCAGTAAATTACCATAGTATAAATACAAACCAGAATCTGTTTTAGAAAATAACAACTACAAGCTGTACTGGGACCGCACGATACTGACCGATCGGACTGTTGCTCACAATAGACCAGATATAGTTTTGGTAGATAAACTCTCGGAAAACAACTTTAATTGACATAGCAATTTCTAACAACAATAATATAAATACTAAGCAAGCTGAGAAAATAACCAAATATAGAGATTGCGAATTTCAAATAAAGATTCAGTGGGACATGATCAACACACGAACTGTACCAATTGTTATGTCAACAACAGGACTAGTCCCAAAACATCTATTAAACAATTTAAAATACCTCGGTCTGAACGAACATCTTTACAAACAAATGCAAAAATCCGTCCTGTTAGGAACAGCCCGGACGGTCAGGAAATTCATGGGAAATTGCCGCCTCGACTCCAACCACGGGCCTGAAACCCTGGCAAGGGCTCCCACAGAGATAAACCTTTTTGATATCTAGGATATCTGGGGTTTAGTGAATTTTCCCCTAAAGGAACACATAGCGTGCCTTAGAGGGAGTGTGATACCATACATTGTATGTTCAAGTCGGGATAATTATTTGACTGTTCAGCGTCGAACTACTGGTTGATCTCTGGTCATATGTTTCCTGAAACGGAAGGCTTTATACTAGCAATCCAAGATCAAGTAATTCCAACTAAGAATTATCTAAAGTACATCGTTAAAAACCCTTCTATCAACAACGACCGATGCAGATATGGTTGCCAAACATCTGAATCTATCCATCATATCACATGAGGTTGCCAAGCGTTCGCTGCAACTGAATACAAAGAACGACATGATGCTGTGGCAAAAATACTGCACCAGGAACTAGAACTTAAGTTTGAGCCATCGCAGTCAGTAAGAACAGCTTACTATATATACAAACCAGAATCTATTTTAGAAAATAACAACTATAAGCTATACTGGGACCAAACCATATTGATCGATCGGACTGTTGCTTACAATAGACCAGATATAGTTTTGGTAGATAAAGTCTCTAGAAAAACAACCTTAATTGACATAGCAATCCCTAACAACAATAATTTAAATATTAATCAGGCTGAAAAAATAGCCAAATATAGGGATTTAGAATTTCAAATACAGAGACAATGGGACATGAACAACACTCGAACGGTACCAATTGTTATGTCAACAACAGGAGTAGTCCCAAAACATCTATTAAACAATTTAAAATACCACGGTCTGGACGAACATCTTTACAAACAAATGCAAAAAGCCATCTTGTTAGGAACAGCTCGGACGGTCAGGAAATTCATGGGAAACTGCCGCGACGACTGCAACCACGGGCCTGAAAACCTGGCAAGGGATCCCACAGAGCTAAACCCTTTTGATATCTAGGATATCTGGGGTTTAGTGAATTTTCCCCTAAAGGCACTCATAACGTGCCTTAGAGGGAGTGTGATGCCATACATTGTATGGTCAAGTCGGTAGAGGCACACAAAAACTTCTGTATTTCAATTCTTTTCCAACAATATATCACATGTATTGGAAAGTAATTAGTATCATTAGAACATTTGAGATTGTAACTTACAAGGTTAGACCTATAAAAAATAAAACATACATCGCTACACCTTTTTCTGACTACTGCAGTCGTAGTCTCTAGTCGCATCTCATCCCACATTGTTTCAATAGCAATATTTATTCTTTCTCTCAACTGCGCCTATGTTTCTATTTCTCTCTCATAAACGAGTTGCTTGGCCCGTCCCCTTACAAAAAATCAGAGAGAGTCAGGTCTGGGGACATTGGAGGCAAATCCACGCGTTTGGGAGTGAATTGTCCAGGAGCTATCTGACAGTTCTCCTATAATGTCAATTAAATAAAGAAAAAATCACTATTTCTCGGAAACCGCAAATAATACAGATACGTGAGTTATAATATTAATTGCTTAAATTAATGGAGATTTGATGAGACATTATACAAAAATTCTGCCATTTAATGGGTAGGATGGGTATCAGTAATTTCTAGGGAACAAAAAAGATGCAGACATTTGGTTGATATACATGCTCTTCTACTGAAATAACTAGTTTAATCACTCAGCAATCATCATCTTGCCGATAAAACTTAGGTGGAGTATTTATTCATTGCATTAGAATTGATAAATTGATTCTTTAAATGAATAGAGACAGTATTCGTCATTTTACTAGTACTAAAGGGTTGGAGTCTGCAAAATGTTTGCTATCTGATTTATCGCAACTGAAATCACAAAAAAAGGAAATGTTGGAAATGTTATGATTTATAAAATAAAAATGAATTCTAAAAACCTCGAATCGTTCAAAATATTAAATACACCAAACACCACAACAATCAATTAAAAAACCTTGTTATATGCAAAACACCAAAAAGACAAAACTTACTTCTTAGATATAAAAACGCCAAATACAAAAAGGACAAAAATATCAAAAAATCAGATCTTAGAAATGTCAAAGGATATATGTGAGAACTCAAATATCTCTAGAAATTGTCCGAAAATATGTCTTTTTAGAAGCCTCCTCTTAAGTTATATAACATTTTTAAAAAATTATCAATTACAAAATTTTTCAAGTGTTATAAAAAAATAAATATTTTTTTTTTCTTTACTCAAAACGGAATGAAGAATTTTCTGCCATCTCTACTATCACAAATAAAAGAATCCCTCAGATACAAGGTGAGTAGTACACTTCTTAACAGATCAAGTTGTTTTATACCAAGTTATATAACATTTATAAAAAGTGTTATAAAAAAAATATTTTTTTTACTCAAAACGGAATGAAGAAGACGAGATGGTGAGTAGTACACAACCAAGTTGTTTGACATCTCATTGACCTCGAGAGCTACTATGCCTATAGGGGGATGAAAGCGGTGCAGTAATGAAGAAAAATAATATGGTAGTTTCGAAGACAAAGAACAATACCAATTAGAAATAATTATGAGCATTTAAAGAAAATCTTAGCTTTCAATATTTCAATAACTAACGATTTATTATGTTAAAAAGGTGTTAAATGTTCACAACTATCAGTCACTACCGTTTTCACCTCAGTAGAAATTTATATTATAATAATTTATATTTAAAAAGAACCGACTTCAACTGGCTTAAAATAAAAACCGTTTAGAAACCGTGTGCAATCAATAACTATTTCTTGACATATTATTTTATCTGATTTGAGGTACAATTCTATTGATTATTTTAGCGTATTCTTATATGTCATTTTCTAATTTGTATTTTTTTGCCTATATAATCCACATTTTTTTTAACTTTTTTATTAGTTTTATTATTTGGATCACTTTCTATAAGTGTAAATCTAATTCATCCTATATTGCAACCACTCTGTATATGTTTCTGTGTATTGGTCACCCTATACAAAATATTTATCTCTATTTTTCTGAATCACCCTGTACAACTGTAATTCAACTCTACACGATGTTGCAATGGCCCTGTATAAGTATTAATCCTCTCCACCCTATTGATGGTTTATATTTTTCTTTTGTTTAAATCACCCTGTATACCTATAATTTTATTTCGCCCAATATTCCAAGTATAAGCAACTACTTATGTAGCACACTACATAAGGTTTTTTTAACCACCCTGTATAACGATAATTCCAGTCCACCTTATATTTCAACCATCCTGTATATGCAACTGCTTCTAACATTTTTTGGACCCTCCGCCCCATAACTCGAATATCCTTACTGTTTACGCTCATTTTTTATAAAGTTTTTCTATCTACTCTGTATAACTATAATTTTACAATACTCTTATTTCAACCACCTTGTATACGCAACTACTTATGTGTCACCCAATAGAACATTTTTTTAACCACACTGTATAACTTTAATTCTATTTCAACTTATATTTTAACCATTTTATACGTGGAACTGCTTATGTAGCACCCAATATTACATTTATTTGTAAGATTTTTTGAACCCACCTGTCTAACTGTAATTTTAGTTCCCCCAATATTTCAACTGCGCACATTGCTTGCAGCTTGAATTTACAGGCATGCACACCCCTATCACCGTATACCATATAGAAAACATCGATTTCCCAAATTATTTTCTTTTCGATATTTTATGCCATTTTACTCGACTGCAATGAAATCTGTTACATACATCCTGTACGATATACTTTCATGGCATATCTTGACATTGAAGCTAGATATTTATGATGAAAATGTGACATTTACAATGATGTTTACCGTGGTTTTGCAAATATATTTACGATTGTTGGAAAAAATAATAATCAATAATAAAATATTCAAATCGGATGAGTCGTTTTAGAGAAAACAGTGTAGATTTATTGACATTCACTGAAATCTAGTCCCTAAATTACTGTTTTCTACTGATTTTCTGGAAAACTGTAAATTTCACGTTATAGAAAATAATATGGGGCCTTTCTGTAATATTTCTTACTACAATACCGTTAAAATCATCAAATTTGCCCAAGCCGTTTTTGAATAATAACTGAGCATACATAAAAAAACGTGATGAGGAATTGATAACCGCCTCCTTTTTGGAAGTCGGTTAAAAACAGTTTTTAGATCCTTTCCATCTATGATAGAGATCACTGAAATATTTTTAATGGTTTTTAACGCGAGTTTAAATCCCAAATCATTGTGTTTTCTACACTGCTCCAATTTTCTAGATTTTCTAGAGTTTATTTGTGTTTAAAACAGTCGGGAAAATCATAATTAATATTTCTATTAAATAGTTCTTGTTACTATTTTTAGTTAACACAAAAACAGCCCTCGTATAATATATGATGTCAACAGAATGTTCTTGTCGTTATTTTCAAAATTCACATTCTCATACCATAATTGCTAATTTAAATCATTATTTGTCTAAGCGAGACTGTATACATTTGTTCATAATGCGAGGAGAATACCTTCATTTCTGTTCCGATAAATTACTTATAAAGATTTATGTAATGGAAAACATATATCATTAGAAAATTACGGCAATTTCGTAAGAAATGCCACCGCCGACAGTGACAAATGCCGGACAGGGGTTAAATGGTAGAACATTTGATCTAAAAACGACGATCAAGTGAAACAATTAGACATTTTGCACCCTTCAAGGGACTTAGACTGCCTACAGGCGAGCTCATTTTTAACACTTTATATTCCTGACAAATGATACCATTGGATTTTCAATTGTTGCTTCGCAAGATCATTATTTATCAGTTTAACTGCTACAATCATTAATCTACCCCTTTATCCTTTTCTATTCGCTCTCTTCTGATTCCTGACAATTTTTATGGTGTAAATTTGTATCAATGTAAAATTTTGGTAGCAGAATTATTGCAACTATCAACTAGTTAACAGAATTCCAAAAATATTGAGATTACATTTTCTATGCAGTAATAGAGGAAGACACAAATTTTTAATTTGATGTGTTTGGAAATTAGTAATTTCCTTTACTCTTTTTATATAATAAGGTTTTATTGAAGCGAAAGCTTCTTAACTGAGTGCCACACTTACACACATGAAATAGATGAGTATGTTAATTAAATACAAAATCTTAAATTGCATTTCTTTCGACATATCCGATATTTAAATAGCCATACGACTTAGTTTTTTCTGTGTTACAAACATCTATAGAAAATTAATAATTTGTAGTAATAAGACAATTATAATATCCGATTAGAACACAATACTTCTACACAATTTGATTTTCGTTCTAATAAACATTCCAGTTATCTGCTTGCAATATTTCATATTAGAGACTTGACATAATTCAGAATATCACAAGCAAGTATATAGATTGTAGAAACAAGGATGACAAACTTATATAGGGATGGGGATTAAATTGAAAAAGTATTCATCTGAACGCATTAAATAATAATTTCAAGAAGTGATCAGAGAGAGAGAGAGAGAGAGAGAGAGAGAGAGAGAGAGAGTTGTGAAGAGAATTGCTAATCATAAAATAATATTAATGTCAATCCACCGGTTTTGTCTATTTTCAACCAAGCTATATGAAATATATAGGGTAATTCGAGGAGAGGTGAACCAGTGCTCTGTCACACTGGAAAAAAGCCGCTCTCATCTACAATGGATATTAATATATGCAGTATAGTTCGTTTTTTTGGATTCTTATTAGTAACAGAGAAAACTTCATTGATAATGTTTAAATTAAGAAACATTATTAATAATACACTGAATGGTTTTGGGTGTAAGTTCTAAATTGAGTTTATTGTAGTAACAACGAAATGTTTATTTGCTTTATGTTCTTTTTAAAGTATAGCAAGAATATTACAATAACGAGATTTTAAATCATAAAATAACACTTTCTTAAATACTACAAACGATATAGTTGATTGTAGCGGAATTTAGTTATTTGACCGACTGTTGAATTCTTATTAGCCATGAAAGAAACGAAATCAAGTGTTCAATAAATCGATACAGTTAATAAAATTATAAGCTTTAATTTCTATATATTTTCAATAGTTAAGATTAACAAGCATTCTTAAAAATACCTTGTATTTAGCGCTCCGAAAGGAACAAATTTTAAACAAATAATGTTACCGTAATAAAATTCAAAGACGTTTGTTGCGAAAATAATACAATTGAATTGACAGAAATAGAATTGACTTATTTGAAAAAAAAAATTAAGCATTATGACCACAATATCTTGATTTAACGCGCAATTTCTTAATTTTTTTCCAATTTATCGGTTGAAAAAAAAGTCTTAAATTACAGTATTATCAGAGTCAAAACATAAGAAAACATAAAAAAGTTGCTACAAACATAAGTATCGTTTGTAGTTTCTCATTTAAAAAAGTGGATTTTTGTAAATCTATTTTTTCTATTTGATTAAATTTTATTACTACAAACAATAAAAAACTGATAAACCGACAAAATCATTTAATATTTCGGATACTTATTGTTCTAAATTGAACTACACAGTTTTTGCTGTACTATTATTAGCACTACAAAAAATTGTACTACACTCATCAGCATCGTTTGTAGATAGAAATAAGAAGAAAATAGATTTTGTGTGCTCTTGAGTCACTACAAAGGCACTATAGGGCATTTGATAAAGCAATTTGTAATCTTCGAAGGGTTCTACATTTTGTATAATCGCTTGTAGTATACAATTCTTAAACTGCAATATAGCTGTAGTTCTTACCTAATAATTACCGATGTCCTAAATTGTTAATAGGCCTTACTGCACAATGCCAATTCAAGCGCAAATGAACGATAGTAGTTGAATTCAATGTATGGTTTTAAGTTTTAAGTTTTAATTAACTTCACATAATAATAGATTCAATGTTTTTGAGTTTGCAGTCTGATGTAGCTCGGTGATAAGTATGTACGCATCATCCCCTTTCTAGGCAAACCATGTTACTACATTTTTTTCTCGAAATTGAAATTATTGGTGAAAAACACTCCTCAACACTTCTAATACACGATTTTAATGGTTTTCCAAATTTGGCCATTTTGCAGATATGTGATCTATATAGAAAGGGGTTGGTATGTATCATATACTATTATTAATACGTAAAGACGGAAACCCACTACCCCTTTTTCACCTTTTATTTTGAAAGGAGGGTAATGAAACGTATACCATTCGAGAGGTAAAGTGCCGTAGTTGTGCAGAATATATAAATAATCTTTATTTATTTCTTTTAAAATAAATATATTAAAGATATACTACCTGAGAAGGCGCCATCTATGAACAAGTAGCTCTATTCCTAACTAATGTTCTTAGCGCATTTACATCCTAGAGATAGCCTACAGTGCACAAATTTCGTGGTAAGACTAAAGAGAGAAAGGACATTAGAGAGGGCAAGAGGCTATTTTACTCAGTTGGAAGCTGCTTCCAATGAAATACGATCAACAAGTTGTTCATTTTGGCTGCTTCTACCCACCAAGTGAAATAGCCTGTTACGGTCTGTATTGCCTTCTCTTTGTAGCCTTGCCACAAATTTGTGCATTGCAGGTTATTTCTAGAAGGTACATGCTCTAAGTTAATGTTCGAAATTTGACATTGGGGTAGTTGACAGCAGTCGACAGTAAAAACACAATCATGTAACCAAGAGTAAATATTATTTAAATCATCGACTTTCACTTACTAAGTTGTGTGCTCTAAAATATTATCATCTGTGACGGTACTTTTATACATAAACGATGACAACAGCAAATATTAAACATAATAATACAGGGTGATTCCAGATATGTTAGAAACCAAATATTATGCATATACAGAGTGTTCAAATAGGGAAGAGTACAAATATAATTATACATCGTGGTTAGAAAAATAATTATATAGGGTAGCCCATTAGTGGGTGAATTTATAGGGTTCTTGCTATAAAGTGGGCAGTGTAATTACATTATGCATCTACAGGGTGGTGGAAATAAGTGCTGAAGTTGAATTATATTTATACAGTGTGGTTTAAAAAAATTTTGAATAAATATGCAACGTTTCGTAGCCTAAAATTTGCATATATAGGATAGATGCAATATAAGGTGATAGGAATTAGAGTTGTACAGGGTAATTATAAAAAAGGTTAAAAAAGGAAATGATTTATTGGGTAGCCCACTATGAGTAGCATATATATGATAATTGAAAATATAGGGCGGAGTAGAATAGGTACAGAAAATATATAAAAAGATTTGGAAACTAAAAGATTAAATACGGTAGGCAGTCGCATATACAGAATGGTTAGAGTGGAATTATAGTTTTACCGGGGCTCAAAAAATGTTAAAAAATATAATGCGTACTCCATGAGCAGTTGCATACACAGGGTAGTTCAAATATAGCCCAGAGTAGAAATATAGTTACATAGGGTAGTAAAAAAATGTTAGCAAAAAATTTTAAATTGGGTAGTCCATTAACAGTTACTTATAAAGGATGGTGGAAATATATTATGAACTGGAATTATTATAATGAGTATTTTAATAAATGTTAGAGAAATTAAATGAAGCTGAATCATTTCACTTTGAGAAAAACTAGTTTATACAGCAAATGTCCGATTATATGGTTATATGTATCAACATTTTTGATGAGTCTTTGAATTTACGAGTAAAGCTTGGTCACACATGTACTAAATTTATTAAATGTACAATGGAAATTGATTAAGTATTAGTAATAAATTAAAACAGATTTTAGATATATGATTTCTACTTCATAACTTTTTAATTCTTTCAAATGGAATTGTCAGTTACCTTTATTATATTTTCTATATTATTCTACCGGTTAATAGCTGAATTATTTAATTTTAAGTAATTTCCTGGTAACTAAATTTTTGTATTTAATTTCCACTTACTGTGTGTTTGTCATATTACATTAAGAATTACGAATTTGAACACAAATAAACTTATTAATATAATTAATGAATGAAAAAGAAGTTGAATTTCATTACTTATTGACCCAATTGGTGGAATTTCGACCACAGGCGATTCTAGTACATATAGTATGTGTGAATATTTTTTTATTCTGAAACTAAAAACGATATAGATTCTAAGGCTCATAATTGTTTTAAGTGTATCGATTTATTGTCTACTTCATTTTGTTTCTTTCATCGCTGATAATAGTTCAACGTCACTACAAACGTCTAAATTCCGCTACAGTCAACTACATCAATTCAATTCAATTTATTTGTTTGTTCAATTACTACAATTATAAAGACACATATACATATCAATATATAATTATTATAATTGGAAAATATTTCACTTTATGGTTTATCCGCAGGACAGAAACGTTCACTTCAACACCTAAGCATGAAATGCTTGTTTTGTGTATAAGTGATCAAGTCTACACAGACCAACCATGTTTGAAATAATTCATTAACAGTATTGAACAAAGCATGCAATATTCACTAAATTAATGGCATGTGAAATAGGAGAAAAGGCGAGAAATTTGTCAGTGAGCGAAGCAACTAAGAATACAAAATACCAAACTAGACTGGTAGACTCCTAAACCCAAAACTAGAAAGTGTCAAAATCCTATACTTTAATCTTGAATAGATGTTGTAGTTAATAAATATTTTTGAAATTCACAGTCATGACGTTTAATAAAAGCCTTAAGTTCGTTTTTGAATTTGTTTACGAAAAAATACCATATACTTCTTTGTGTGTGATGTTTTTTAAATAGTGGCGTTATGAGTTGTTCTGTTGCAGTACTTCTTGTATATTAGGTAATTGAAGTTCAAAGTGATGTTTTTTGAACATAAATACTAGACATTGAAGTATATATAATTGGGGATTGGTTAAAGTGAAGGGAAACGTCTGTCCTTATTTAATATAATTTTTAAAATAGTTCTATGTAGTACGTTAAGACACAAGAACGTAGTACTGTAACAACCATCCCATACGCTGTTGCAATACCTTAGGATCGACTCACCCAAAGCATTATAAACTATTATCATATTTTTCCGGTCTAAGATATTTCTGAGATGATCAAACTTAGGGATTAGCGTTATCAATCTGGTTGACAAGGAGTTTACATGTTCCACTTTAGGTCAACTATGACCCCAAGATATTTAACATTGGTCGTTTTGTTTATATATATATATTTACATGAACAAGTTGAACATTTTTTACACAAGTTTTTATGAATTTTGATTTTTTCGTTATCCGGCTGATCTACACTGTCTATAGAAAACGTATTAAACCCATTCTTAGATAGGTTTAAACTTAAAATACTTACATCTAGCAAACTTTTAAGAGTTTGCATTCCAAGTTCTGTTTTTTGGTCAGCGTAAGATGTAATTTTCCCATTTAATGAAAGGCAACCTAATGAATTTATATAAGAATATAATCGGGCCTTATATTTGTTCCTTGTATCATTTATTTTTACTGCTTGAAATCTATTCGATCGGTAGCTTTGCATAAGGAATGAGGAGCAGCTGATGATTTACAGTATCGAATGCTTTCCCTAGATCGAGAAACACTGCTAGACACTTTTTACCTGCATCCATATTAATTAAAATATCTTTTGTTAATGCCAGGATTGCATCTTCAGTGGAAATATTTTTTTGAAATCCATACTGATTAGGGTTAAGTATCTTGTTTTTTTTTAAATAGTTTAATAATCGATTTTTTTGACAACATTCAAAAATGTTTGCAAAATTGTTTATTATAGTTATAGGTCCGTAATTTCTTAGTTCCTTTTTACTTCCCGATTTAAATATAGGTTTCGTAATGGAATCTTTAAACTCTCTTGGTGTAATACCACTATCAAAGGCTAAATTTATTATATACATTAATGGATTTAATAAATATTTATGACGAGTTTTAATAAATCTACTTGATATCTTGTCCGGAGCTGGTGCTGCATTACTTTTTAAGTTATTAATAGCAATAACTAACTCGTCTCTGGTGACCGGAGTCAAAAACATGGAATATTTTCTTTTGATCACTTTATTAACTTTATTATTCATATTAGATACCTTATTAATACTTTCCGACATTTTTTCACCTATTTTTGTAAACAATAAATTGAAAGAAGTCGCTATTTCAATATCATTGGATAATATTGTGCCCAAAGGATATTCGACATCATATTACTCTGTATTTTTTTGTTTTTGATTGTTTCAGACTTCGTTTATTATTTGCAATTTTTTATAATTTTTCTTAGCTAAATTTATTTGTTTTTATAATAATTGTTTTTTTGTAACTTCAGTAGTGAATTTAATTTGTTTCTGTAGACTTTGTATGAATTTGATTTCTCTTGAGTAACATCCCCTGTTAGTCGATTTTTCAATTTGTCCCTATTGATTATTGAAATAATGAGTCCTTGGGTGATCCAAGGTTTTAGTTTACGGTTCCGTTTCTTGTCTAAGGATATTTAAAAAATGATTTTCGAGTTCTTTTATAAAGTGTGAACCATTTGTCGAAGGTAATCTATAAGACGTCGTTTCAGTTAATACTACAGTATGCAGATTAATGACATGAAAATCATCTTTTAAATATATCATCACATCGTCATTCTGATTTTGATAAGATTCATTACAGATAATATTAAAACCCATGATTTTAAAACAACCTACCTCTGGATTTGTTCTTCTCTCCGACAATACTATTACATCAATGTTTTCAAATTTACAGCTTTCTAGATACACTAATATTTCATCAACATTTTTTTGCAAACTTCTAACATAAAAATGTTTATATTTAGGCATCAGGTAATGAGCGAATTTTACCTAAAAATTCTTCGTTTATGTAATCGAATTCCCCTGCCTCAATCTCCCCCGCACTAAAATCAGTATTGTTCATTTTTTGCAAGAAAACGTAGGACTCACGAAAATTTAAATGTTTTACAGTGAAGGAAAAGAAAATAAAAAATATATAATTTTTAATTTTTGGAAAACAGGAAATATTTACAGTGCATGATGATAGAGTTAAAATCGTTTGTAATTTTATGTTGTTATTTTTTGATTTAAAATTTTGTTATTGTAGCATTCTTGCTATCCTTTAAAATAATATAAAACATTACTTTGTTTTATATTATGTTGTTGTTACTATAATAAACTACAATCAATTTAGAACTTATTCCAAAACCATTATTAATATTTCTTAATTTAAACATTATCAATGAAGTTCTCTCAGTTACTAGTAAGACTTCAAAAATGAAGTATACTACATATATTAGTATCGTTTGTAGATAAAACTGGCTTAAAAATAGGTTGTTCTTAAAGCGGGTTCAGCGGTATAACTATGAACAAGGAGGACAGAAGGTCCAGTTTTAACTTTAGCCGTCTTGTGAAGTTGTGCCCTGTGGATCGGTTAGTTGTATTACGAATATTCTTGCGGTAACACTCATTGTCAACCACGTGCTCATATAAAGAGTTACAGGACTTATTCAACAAAAAAACGAATTTGTAGCAAGTGAATTTTTAGTTGTGATGGCATAATGTGTTTATGTTACCGTATGCCTAACCTAAAATTTCGTCACAGTTATTAATTAAACTGTAGTTGTAATATCCACTGGTCCATCTGTCCTCTGACTTGTAGTAGTCATGGACCATGAAAGTAGAGGAGACATGTACCAGGAAAATAAACGTGTTTAAAATGTCATAGGTATAATATTCAAAAATGTGGTAGCTATGCTTTTTTTTATCACAGAGAAATACCGAATGAATATTAAAAAACAGGGTTCAAAGCCTAGAAGCATTTGGAACATTGAAAATTTACAAAGAGTGCTACCAATACCAATCCAATGGGAGTAAACGAAGCAGTGAATGGTTTTCAATTCTACCCTAAAACGAAGAAAAAATATATGTGACTTTCAAACATATAAGCGATCGGGACCAGATTCATCCCTAGGGCAAAATACAGAATACAAGCTGGTATTACACATTAAAAAGTTAAAAAAGCGGTTTTGCACCTACTAGAGATAAAGTCCGATTTTTGATTTTCAAATGAGAGAACAGCTAGAAATTCCAAATAAATGTAATCATGAAACAGGTAAATCTAAATCTAAGTTGGTGCTTTCTTATTTCAGAGTTGGCTGGGTATAAGTGACTTAAATCTTTCTTAACAAGAAATTCCAGATATTGATGTGCAAGTCAGAAAACACCTACATAGCTCACGCGCAAATAATATCAAAAACAATAATTGAGAAGTACTTTGCAGAATTAGATAGTATTTTAAAACTATTTGATAAGCCTGGACAAATTTTTAATTGTGATGAAACCGGTCTACAATTTAAAACAAGACCGGGTGGAGTTTTAGCGGCAAAGGGTTCTAAAATTGAATTGAGCATAAGTTCTGGGAAGAAGGATGATACTATCAGCGTATTGTCATGTATAACTGTTGAAAGTGGCTATTTACCAACTTACTGTATTTAAAGAAAAACGAATAAAAATGAGTGGCATGACGGTTTGCCACCAGGATCCAGAATTCGAATGACCGACAAATAAGCTTATGTTTCTTCAGAGATGTTTTTCGACTGTCTCAAAAACAATTTTTCTTCACATAAATCGTCTACAAAGGTTTTAATTATTCTCGATTGACATGAGTTTGCAGAACAAAATAATATAATTCTCTATTGTTTACCCCGTCATTGAACAGCCTACTCACATCCTCTGGACTCCGGCAAGACATATTCAAAAAATCAATCCAGGTCAAAAGATAGGGCGTATACAGTTGGGCAAGTTATTAGGTGAGGCCGTGGGAAAATCTGCTTCAGTACAGGATGCCTTTTCTACATTTAAACTGGGATTATGCCTTTTGATCCAAGCTCAATACCTTATTATGCATACTTAGTACTAATTAGTGACACTACTGGTGACAGGTCTAATAACTTGACTGAAACTGACGGAATATCAAAACTAAACCCTTCAAAAATTAAAAAATATATAACCACTTCAATAAGCAGTCAAGATCACGGTGAAATTATCCCAGGGAAAGCTTTAGATAAAATTCTCCAGTAGCTGCGGTACCTAAAAAAGTACTGTCAGCTCGCAAAACAATAGTAACCAGTTACATCCAGTGAACATATAAATTCTAGAAAAGTTTTTGCACAGTAAAAATCGAAAACTTGTGGAGACGAAAAATGAGATAAAAGCTAAAAAAATTGTTCGAACTAAATTAGGCTCAAGAAAAATGCCTAAGAGATTAAGCCTCTGAGGCTGAAGATATGAGCGATCATGAAAATGAATAGGCAGACTTTGGAAAGCATTATTGCAAAACGAAAAAAATTGATGACTGGATAAAGTGTGAAATTAATCTTAACAATATATTAACTAAATGTAATGTTAAAACTTCCTTACCTATGAATTCTTGTCTTTTCAGTTTGTAGTTCTATTTGAGTTCCATATCTAATTTATTTGAGTTATGTTCTGATAATATGTATATTGGAGATCACATGAAGCTTAAATTAAATCAAAATCTAAAATCCTTCATTGATTCCTTATCTTCAACTTCATCAAACTTGATTGTTACTTGGCACCGACTTCAAAAATATACTAGATAGGATGTATGAATTTTTACCTTATGTGTAGGTACCTAACAATATGGAATGTGTTATTTATTGTCTAGAGTTGTATTTTGTTATAATTATTTTCAACTTTTTAGTTATACTTGAAAGTCGGTTATATTTATTTAAAAAATGTTTTATTTGAAACTTTTTAAACTTTATTTTTTATATTTTATTTTGTATGTATAACCTTAATAGACCAAGACCAAGTAATACCGAAAGGCCCAACATTACAGACAGACACATTTTCATTTAAATTGACAGGTATAAATTTACGAATAAAATGAACTGAGACGTTTGACTTCATAAGCCAAAAATATGTTTAACTAACTGATCTGACAGACGTTGTCTTGTTCATAGGTTTTATAAAGATTGCAAATATTTGGAGCGTTTTGATGACATTATATGAAAGAAATCATAAAAATACCTGACGCCATTACGCGTACAGTTCACACAACTTAACCTCCTAATAACGTGTGAATATATCTGTATACTTTAAGTTTTATTGTGTTAAATATAAAGTTAAAACTGTGTTAATTAGGAACGAGAATTTTAGTAGCGGACATTTTCTCTATAAACTAATTATTTCGAAAACGAAATGAATCAGTTTAATTTCAATTCTCTTTTATAAAAACACTTTGTAATAATTTCACTTCACAATATATTTCAACTTGACTGTTTACTATCTTATACCTATCGCATTATTGTAGATTGGTAACCATCCATTATAACAATTATTGTTATCCGTCCAATATTTCTTTTTGGAAGTCGGTTAAAAAGTAAATAACTTGAACCAAGCTATTAAGAAAACAGTTTTCAAAGAGAAGGAGGTTCTCAATTCGTCTGTAAATATGTTTATTTATGTTTGTTCAGGGATTACTCGGAAAGTGCTCAAGGAATGTCAACCGTTTATCGTGAATCCTGTTTCGGAGACACGCGAAGTGGTCGGCCCTACATATTTTTCATTAACATAGCTTCCACCGTTTCTTAGAAAATGGGAAAATCTTTTTTACCCATTTACTTATACACTATGCTTCGGTGGAGTCGCCGGATTAAAAATAAGAAACAAAAATATTCAGAACATGGGATAAATTGAAAAGAAATTAGATTAGTTCCGGAATATCCCGAACTGGTCCCATATTTTTTTCGGTAACATAGATTATACCGATTCTTAGAAAATCGGGAAAAGTTTTTTTAACAAGTTTCTTATATATTAAAATTTGGTGGAGTAGCTGCTATTAAAATTTAATTGTTAGGGGTAAATTGTAAATAAATTGAACTTATCAAAATAAATGTCAGTTAATATATATGTTATATAAGTTCATAATACGAACTTTGTGTAACAACTATATTTCGTCGTTCCCAGCTGACTCAGCGACACGGGGTGTATCACATTACAGTACCGCCGAGCATCCGTGAGAATCACCGTGTCGACAGTGCTGATTCATAATTATAAATGTTATAAATTGTAGAATTTCACTTAGTCTCCATTCATTATTACTCTGTCTGTAGTTAGTTTATATTGTTATTGTTCATTTATATTTTAAACTTTATATTTTTTTGTACAAGTTAAATAAATCTTTTTTAAAAACTTAATTTTGGAAAGTGTGGTATAACAAATTGGCGCAGTCAGTAGGATCCGTCAACGTTACTAGAACACGAGCTTAATTCTAACTGATAGCGGCGGATTCGTATTATCCCTCAACGGAGCAAAGAACCTGGAAGAAGTCTCAACTGCGATAACAAGGAGAACACGGATCTTTCAATGTTCCTGTTGATGTGAGTAATAGTGAATCGTCTAAAGTTTAAGATTTTATAATCGATTTTAATATTTCATTGATTTTAATATTTTGATTATTTCATTCAGTGAATTGATCACTGATTTATTATTTGATTAAATTGATATTTTATTTGATTTAATTGATTACTTTGATTTTATTCATTCGATTGAGTGAACTATTTGATTTATTGATTTTATCTACATTTTATTTTATTAATATCTTTCGTATTTCCCCATTTACAAATTTATTGATTATTGATTTTTACACCATTTATTTTATTGATACCATTTTTCTATACCTTTTATTATTTTTGTTCAAACCTTTTTCGTTTAAAATTCTATTAAGTCAAAATGGCACAATCACAGAACAACACGGTTTGTCGATGAAACTGAAAAATATAGGTTGTCGGAAATATTTTCAATAATTCCATAGTTTGAAGGCGACCAAATTTCTTTGGCCACATTTATTCATGCTTGCAATTGTGCATATAACATGTCAACTGCTGAACAAAAATACTTGTTAGTAATACACATTAAAAATAAATTAAGGGGAAAAGCGGCGCAGTTAATCAACTCGAGGAACCCTGCGTCTAATCTCGAAATAAAACAACTTCTAACTCTTCATTTTGGGGATTCTCGTGATCTTTCTTCATTAATACACGACCTTCAACGGTTAAAACAACTATCCAATGAGTCTCCTTTAACATTCTATAATAGACTTCAAGTATTGAGTGCGAAAATGCACTCATGTATCCAAAAAGGTCCTAGTCTGAGCACCGAGCAGAAAGACGCTCAAACCACTCTCGTTGACACCATGGTCTTAAACACCTTACTTACCGGTTTAGAACCTCGATTAGGCCAAATTATCCGTGCCAGTAATCCGAAGGATCATCTTGAGGCACATTCTCGGATAAGAAGAGAACTTCAACTATCATATTTTGAAGAAAAAAAGTAAATAAAACCGTTCCACCTAAGCCATCTTTTCAGGCTAGAAAACCAAACCCACCTCCTAAATGTTCAAATTGTGGGCGATTAGGCCACATTGCTGCGGACTGTCGGTTAAGATTTCAAAATAACCCTCAGCCTTTTAACCAAAATAATAGACCAAACTTTTGGGACGAATCAATCATCGAGGCCAAATCCTGTCAACAATAACACACATCATCAAGGTCAACAATATAGACCAAATAATTTTCAAAGATCTCCTTTCAAGCTAACAACTTTCGACCGTCTGTAATACAGACAAACCCAAATTATCGTTCCGAAAGAACCCACCATTTTAACAACCATCATAATGTCAACTATCCCGAATATTCTGCAAATGACTATGATTATTATACTGATAATAACCAGCAGAATTTCGATTATAACGACCAAAACTATGAAAGCCCTGAGTTCAACCAAATAGTAGATGATACCCCTGTCGAACCTTTCAGTCCTCAAATACAGAACTTGAATTTGGAAGACTTCAATCCCGATCTGAACTTCCCAAAACAAACATTTCTTTAAGTCCCCTTCTGACAGTAAATTCCAAGAACCTTTATTATATCAACGACGCTTCTGGAAAATTTAAACTCCTAATTGATACCGGAGCTGGTTTCTCCATTTTCAAAGAAAACACTGTCAAAAACTTCTCACAAATATCTCCCGAAAGAGTAACAATTCAAGGCATTACTCATGAGAAAATCCCGATCTCACAATCCACCCTCATTCCTTTCGCTCTAGGCAATCCACACAAGATCTTTATCTACGATCTAGATATTGAGTTTGATGGAATATTAGGTCTTGATTTTCTCGAGCATTATGAATGTATCGTCGACTCAAAATCCAAACAATTAATTACTAACTTTAAAACTATCCCCTTACATAAAGTGCTCGACCACGACCAATCTAATACACAACCAACAGACACCCCCAGTACTAACGCACAACCTCATACGCATAACAATCAAATAACAATCCAGGCACGTACCGAACAAATTTTCAAACTAAAATGTGAACTTTCAAACAGCGACGCAATTTTATCGACAGAAGTAATTGACAAAGTACGACTTCCCAACGATAATAAACGCGAACGCAATGCCGAAAACTGTTTTGACGTTTACTAACGCCGTCAAACACTCTATTGATACCAATAATGCCAAGCCCGTTTTCACGAAATCGTACAGATATCCTCAAGTCCATAGGGAGGAAGTGAAAACCCAAATTTCTAAAATGCTTGAACAAGGCATTATCAGGCACTCTTCTTCTCCTTGGTCCTCCCCCGTATGGGTCGTCCCCAAGAAACTTGATGCTTCTGGTAAGCAAAAGTGGCGAGTTGTGTCGACTATAGGAAGTTAAATGAACTAACTGTAGACGATAAATATTCTCTGCCCAACATTTCTGATCTCGTCGACCAACTTAGTAAGTGTCAATACTTTTCGACACTGGATCTCGCTTCCGGGTTCCACCAGTTGGAAATCCTTGAGGAAGACATTCCCAAGACCGGTTTCTCTGTTGACAATGGTCATTACGAATTCGTTCGAATGCCATTTGGTTTGAAAAATACACCTTCTACCTACCATTTTTTTGGGTATCCAAAATGAACGTTGCCTTGTGTATATGGATGACATCATAGTCTATTCACCAACCATCCATGAACACACGTCCCGTTTGACAGAAGTCTTTAAGCGCCTTAGACAGTCAAACTTGAAAATTCAACCTGACAAGTGTGAGTTTCTCCGTAAGGAAGTTGCTTACCTAGGTCACCCAAGAAGGAGTAAAACCAAACCCTTCAAAGGTTGAGTGCATCCAGAATTTTCCACAACCCCAAACTCCTAAAGATGTTAAATCTTTTCTTGGTCTCGCCGGTTATTACAGACGTTTTATCCCCAATTTCGCTAAGATCTCAAAGCCTCTAACGAAACTCGTACAAAAAGACGTCAAATTCATCTTCGACGCAGATTGCAAGTCTTCCTTCAACGAGTTGATGCAAGCTCTTGTATCTGACCCTATCTTGATATACCCAAATTTCAAAGAACCATTCCTGCTCACTACTGATGCTAGTGCTTTCGCAATTGGAGCGGTTCTCTCACAAGGCCCCATAGGAAAAGATCTTCCTATAGCATATGCTTCCCGTACACTCTGCGCTGCAGAAACTCGATATTCCACTATCGAACGGGAACTGCTAGCCATTGTTTGGGCGGTCAAGCACTACAGACCTTATCTTTTTGGGGAGAAACTTTACACTTCTGTGTGACCACCGTCCGCTTACTTGGCTCTTTTCGATCAAAGACCCTGGCAGTCGTCTAGCCAGATGGCGCCGCAAACTGGAGGAGTATAACTATAAAATCGAATACAAGCCCGGCAAGGTAAACTTGAACGCAGACGCTCTTTCCCGTATCAAAATTAATTACTTCAAACAATGCACCGACTTTCTTTCAAAGATAAAAATTTTCGCAAATAACGAAACCGACCCAAAACAACGATCCAGGTACTAGTCACGATAACTCCGACGACTCCGACAACGATCAAGAACGCGATGATCACGACGAACGCATGCCAACGGAATTTAATCGATTTGTTCAATTGTATAAAATCGAGTCGATATTCGACTATTCAAAAATAGAAATTTCTAACTCCCAACTTCTAGACAAATTTCACAAACGAATAGTCACTTTCTTCTGTCAAAATAAACTCAATGACTTGCATGACAAAATCATCGAAGATATTTTCGAAGAAGACCCAAACTTCACTACTGACACTCTAAACGTTCTAGCCAGCAAAACTGTAAGGCATAGAAAATATTTAATTGTCCCTTTACCCTTTGATCCTGGAACAGTTGTTGAACATCTTTTCAACATTCTCTATAACAACCAAGACCAGTTCGACGAATCCGAAACTTTTTGTATTGAAAACAACGTAGAACTACCGATTCTTGAAACACTATCCTTTATACTTGCAGACAAAGACGTAAAACTAAAAATTTGTCAAAATATTGTGATAACTCCTTCACAAGACGAAATTCCCGTTATACTGCAACAGTATCACTGCGGCAAAAATAACCTTCACCGTGGAATTAACGAGACCATCCGACGCATTAAAGAAAAGTATAATTGGACTGGACTAATAAAAAGTGTAGAGCAATTTATTAAGTCCTGCGAAACTTGCCAAACGGTAAAGTTCTGTAGAAAAAACTTAAGTGCTCCTTTTGTCATAACTGAAACACCAAAAACGCCCTTCGAACGTATCAACATTGATATTTTCGAATATCCAACCAGAAACTACGCACTGACTGTTAGGGATGAACTCACCAAATTTACTCAGGCCTACCCAATTGGTGACAAAACAGCCAAAACTGTAGTAAACACCCTCCTAATATTCTTCCAACATTACGGTACACCTCTTCGCATCCATTGTGATTATGGACGTGAATTTGATAACACTCTCATAAGAGACCTGTGCGAACTATATGACACAAAACTATCCTTTTCAAGTGTCCACCATCCCGAATCAAATGGTTCTATCGAAAGGTTTCACGCGACTTTAGCGGAAATGATAAGGGCAAATACAGCTGAACATCCGGACGAACATCCATTCAACGTCCTCCCCTACGCAGTTATCTGCTACAACAACACTAAAAACAATACTACCGGCTTCACGCCCTACGAACTTATTTTTGGGCACACTTCTAGTAGACCCCCCGAAACATTATACGATCAGGAAAAACTCATTTCCAAATATGTTAGGGACCTTAAAAACAGAATGAACTACTATTATAGACTTGCCCGCACAAAAACAGACCAACAAAAACAAAAATCTAAAGTTAGATTTGACAAACATGTTTCGACTAACCAACCAGAATACAAAGTAGGCGACAAAGTTTACGTGAAACAGTCTCAGATTAAAAACAACTCTGAAAACAAATTCAATGGACCTTTTGAAATTACCGCGACACGAAAAACCTCTGCCACCGTTATAAATTTACAGACTAACCAAATTAGTAAAATTAACTTTGACAGACTAAAACCCTATTTTGATTGAATCCCTTCTTTTTCAGATTCTGTGGACTGTGTTCAGTCGTGAACCTCCAACAATACTCTTTTACACCCGTTAACAATACAATAGGAGTTTTCTTCCATGAAGAAGGCACACTTAAAATTTCTAACGACAAATGGACACTTCTTGTCTTCAAAGACCTTAACCCTTTCAGAGATGCTATTTCAACTAATGACGCCATACTAAACCGAATTTTAGAGACAATTAACTAAAACACAACTAATACAAAATCATTTAAACCAAAAATACAAACACATGTTAGCCTCTTGAAACAAATTTCTAAATCCGTTAACTCTAATTATACAGACATCTTTGCTGACACTCAAACTTACGCTACTAACAGAAGAAAACGCGGACTTATTAACGGACTGGGCTCAGTTTGGAAAGCCATTTCATTTAGATGCGGCAGATGGTGAATACATAAATGATTGTATAACCAAAAGCACTAAAGACCAACACCAAACTCAAGAATTAGTAAAAAAACAAATATCCGTAACTACTTCAGTCATTACAAGCCTTAACAACACCTTACAAAAATT
Organism: Octodonta nipae; assembly: GCA_034190945.1. Taxonomy (NCBI): domain Eukaryota; kingdom Metazoa; phylum Arthropoda; class Insecta; order Coleoptera; family Chrysomelidae; genus Octodonta; species Octodonta nipae. The sequence continues at coordinate 65,235,380 of CM067217.1, read as the reverse complement.
TCAACTATTCTCAAATAATATCGAAAAAATAAGACAGTCACTTCTATACATTTCGAACGATCTTGACTTTCATGAATTCCAAATCAATATCCTGGATCTGTGTGAAAGCCTAATGCAGAGCTATATATTTATCGAAAACACCCTAAACGATGTTTTAACTGCAGTCTCTTTCGCCCGCTTAAAAATTTTAGATAGTTCGATTATAAGCCCAATAGATTTGGTCGATTCCCTTCAAAAAATTTCTCAGTCACTCCATGAAAATAATTTACCACTTCCTATTTACAGTTCAAATGTTGCTCAAATCATCGATTTGATAGAATTGGAAGCATTTCAAATCAACACTAAAATCATTTTTGTTCTCAAAATTCCTTTAGTTGACCCTGAGATTTACACTCTTTATCACCTTTATCCTATCCCAATTTTGGATGATCGAACAGGGTTTCATCACATACTTTCATTAAAAATGAAATTTATCGCGAGAGATGACGATTCGTTATTATATACATCCTTCGAAGACCTGAGTGACTGCAAGCCATTAAACACACAGCATAAAATTTGTTCCAAGTCAATTCCACATCCAATAGACAAAGATGCCATCATCTGCGAAACACAACTTCTCAGACAGCCAATCACACTACCCGCAACCTGCAAAACTTCGGTATTATATGCAGAAGATTATAATATCCAAGAGATCAACATAAACCTCTGGTTGATCTCCATCTCCAGACCTTTGCCCATCACCATCAAATGCAAGGGAGAAGATGTTGTCCCACTAACCGTGTCGATGAATTCATTAATGGAAATTCAGCCCCACTGCAACGCCTTCATCGGCAATACCAGGGTCCACGCCAGACGGACCACCAAAAATAGCATCACACTCAAATATCATCCAGTAAATATCCCCTACAACTGCTGCGACGACATGCCTACCGCCAGTCAACTTCCCAGTATCGAACCCCTAAAATTACAGGAACTAGATGTCCGAGACCTTAACATTGCCAATCACAAACTCAGCCAGTACTCGAGAGAATTGGATCAACTGATGAACCAACCATTCCTGGAAAAGCACACCTCCTTGTTCACAATCACGCAATCCGGAAAAAGTTGAGTAAGTTCACTAAACCTGACCCTACTAGCGAACCAGCATCACTACCATGTCCAGCAAACAGTAACTCCAGAGGAAAGCTTCACAGCCTACTACGCCCTACCGAAGACATAGAACTTCAGAACTTGCCTTAAAAGTTGATGATACAGCATCAACTTTTTCAAATGGATGGAAGTTGTTATATAAGTTTATAACACGAACTTTGTGTGAACTTTTGTAACAACTATATTTCGTCGTTCCCAGCTGACTCAGCGACACGTGGAGTGTCACATTACAGTAACGCCGAGCATCCGTCGGAATCGCTGTGTCGACTGTGCTGATTCATCATTATAAATGTTACAAATTGTAGAATTTCACTTAGTCTCCATTCATTATTACTCTGTCTGTAGTTAGTTTATATTGTTATTTTTCATTTATATTTTAAACTTTATATTTTTTTGCAGTTAAATAAATCTTTTTTAAAAACTTAATTTTGGAAAGTGTGATATAACATATATATATATATATATATATATATATATATATATATATATATATAGAGTGTATTCATATATCAAACAATTTCCTTTTATTAATGATTTTAATAGAAAAAGTTATTCTTCATAAACAAGAGTTGCATGGTCTAAAATGTAAACAGTAATCATTCCATGTCACTTTTTTAACTGTATACGAGATTTATCATCAAAGAGGAATTTTGATTACAAATGCAAGTATCTTCATTTTTGTAAAGATCGAAAATTATTTAGAATTAATTATAATTAAAAACTGCATCTACGTATGCCATTGCACTAAAAACTGTAAATAAAGTATTTCTGTAACTTTTCCAACTATATACTAGGTTTCAACAAATATACCAATTTTTTTCTGTACTAACGTTGAAGTGTACATTTGTATTATTTCGAACTGACTGGAAGGGACGAAAGCGGCGAAGGTCTAAGAAAAGGACGCGTTAAACTTCATCGTAAAGTGCTGCGTGATAATATCCAAGGTATAACAGACGTGGTGGCGTTAAACGTATATCAGGATTGATATACGAGGAAACTAGAGATGTGCTTAAAATATTCCTTGAAAATGTTATAAGAGATGCTGTCACATACACTGAACATGTCATGAGGAAAACAGTCACAACTATGGAAGTTGTTTATGCATTGAAGAGACAAGGACGTACCTTGTATGGATTTGGCGGTCAATTAATACGTTGGTGTACAAGCAAATTTATCAGAGTTTAAAACTGCATCCAATTGTGCTGTATTATTAAAAATTATAATAAATTGAAATTTGATTTGAAATACATTGAAATAAATGGCAGTTAATCAATTTCAATGTGTAGGTCCTCAGGTGGTTTCTGTATACAGTGTGTCTTTATAAGTTGAATTCAAACGGAAAACGTTCTTATGAATATTATTTAGAGAAAAAGTAATTCTTCATAATAATATTTCCATGGTTGGAAATGCATACTGTAATCATTGTCACTTTTTCCACTGTATATGAGGTTTGTCAGCAAATACTAATTTTGCTTAAAAGTAAAATACCTTTATTTTTCATTTCATAATATATAGAATTCTTATCAAACAGGGGTAATAAGAATTATAAAATGCATCTCATTATGCCACATCACATCTTGATGTCACTTTTCTAAATTGTGTACTAGGTTTGATAAAGAATATAAATTTTGTTTAAGTACCTTTATTTTTAATAATTGTTATCAAAGTTAATTAAAATTAAAAATTACGGCCTATTATTTTATATCAATTAAAACTGTGTAACGATTTATTATAAGATTACGATATTAAGTGAATGTCAGTATAATTAACCTAAATTAGACCTAAAGAATGACGAAACTCAGATCGTTTGCAATATAGTGGGTCCACTCAAGTTAGAATCATATACAAAGTTTTCTTGATACATATACATATCTAGAGAACAAGGTATTCGATTCAACAGTAAACGGGGTTGGTCAAGCTAATAAAAGAAATTAATAAACCTCATTTCGAAAATATCGAAAAAGTTAATTATATTTGAAAACTGCATCCAATTAAGTCATTGCATCACTAAAAATTGTAAAATAAATACATTAAAAAAAACTGACTTAAAAAAAAATTAACTAAAAAGCATGAAATCATTGTTTGCTTCAACAATGAAATGCTTTTTCTAAAGTTGCGTAGTAAAATTTATAAATATCAAAAGAGTTTCACTTTAGCTTAGCACGGACTTTAAGTATTTAATTGTTGTAGCAAAAAATATTTCATGCTTTTTAGTTTTTTTTTTGAAGTCGCTTTTTATTTTTTTTAATGTATTTATTAATGTTATCCTTATTGTTACCACAAACTGCCAATAACTATGAAAGACACCAGCCATCACAATTATTCGAGTCTTGCCGTTTCTAGGCTGTATTCAGATAAAATAATTCATCATCTATCCCTATTATTTCTCTAAATTTTAAGGGGTCTTTGGATAGGCGAGAGTAGCCGCATTTCAAGGTACTGAGCACACACATATCTAAGTGGAATGACGTACAGTGTTTGTCTCACGAATTGTTTAAAGCTAGAAGACTAGCATAATTAATTAATGGTGTTATGCATGGTGACAAGACGAGCAGAGAAGTCCGAAACAATAGAATCGTCTCTTGGACGTTCTCGACAAGACAGGCTGTACAAAACACCCATTCAGATCCTTTGTAGTGACCGTTCGTGCTGTTTGGATGTAAGGGGACTTCAGATACCGCAACTTAACGTAAATGGATAGAAAAGAGATGTGACGGGAAACGTCCTCCTTGCTGTCAGTTGCCCTAGGCTAACTAGAATGCTTATTCCCTATTATGATGATGGTGATGATGACAGTTTCGGCTTGAGATGGGTTTCAAACTGGATATTTTAAACAATAGATAAAAAACTATTTTTAACTATTAACTAGTTAACTGTAATTGGTAACACGTGGTTCATTTAATTAAAAAATAGTTTCTGCAGCTATATAGTTTTTTAATATTATTTCAAAATGAATTCCCAACTGAGATTTGTTACTTACTTAAAAGATTACAGTTACGAAACGTGTCACTTTTACGTGTTACTCGAAGTTGTGCTAGATATTTTGATTTAACTGAAAATAAATAATTTACATTAGAATTTAGTAATTTTTAATAATATACTTGCAATATATAGTGGGCAGCAGAAAGATATAAAACAATAAAAATTATTTAATTTAATTATTACTAAAATTAAAATATCTTATATTGACTAAAGTAAAAATAAAATAAATTCTACACTACCAGATGTTGCGTTTAGCGTGTTTTCAGTAACATAGTAAAAGTTATTAACGTCAATTCTCTATATGTTGTTCTGGAGACTTTTGTCCTCGATCCATTTCTGGTCATAGGTCTTCCTCATGCCTTGCAATTTGTCCTTTACTTGGGCCTCACGGATAAAAAATTGAAGTGCCGATTGATCGTTAAATGTATAACTCTGTAAATAATGTCGGAAGTGTGCCCAATTTTGTTACTCATGACAAATAACCGACTATCAAGTTTTGAGTTAAATTGAATTTTCTGTATTATAATCAGTTCTGATATTAAAATAAATCTGGTAAAATACAAATTGGTGTTGACAAAGTATTTGTTTATGTTATGTTAGAAATAAAACGTATGTCATGAACTGGCAAAATTTATACTCCATGTGCAATAATCTTCTGAATGTATTGCTACTGAGGACATAAAACTAAATTATTCTATCTGTGTTCGCAGGACAAACTCATCCCAATTTTATGGTTTTGTTATTTGCAATGATTGCAGAAAATATTTTCAAGTACCATGTGTTATGCCTTTATTTTGAATAAATTTATTAAACTCACTCTTGTACCTTTTAGAACATTTCAATTTGAGAAAGTAACGACTATTAATTTTCCAATTTCTCTTCTGTTTTAACATAGAACTAAGGAAAGTGATTTGGCAAAATTTCCAGTGAGTTTTTGTCAGATTACAGCAGAAGATCGAATATACACCGCAATGAGCTATCAACCATAGATTCTCATCTGTGGAACAATAAAAACAAACATAGTGGTTTCTGGGAATTCATCCACGTAGTTGATAACTCATCAATGCCAGGATCGATGGTAAAATGACGACGTTTCGGCAGAATCACTTCTGCTCTCTTCATGTCGGTTCGTATAATTCTCGTAGCCTTCTGCTTTCGCTTCTAGTTACTTCAATACTAAAATGTTCATTAGCGCGCGAGCTGTTATATAGTCTACGTGTGTTTAATAGAATTTATCCAATTCTTGAAAAAATCGGAATTGTGCAGATATGATTCTGCCGACACGTCGTCATTTTACCACCGATCCCGACAGGGATCAGCTACCCGAATAAATTCCGGGAAACTAACACATTTGGTGCCCGCGAAAACTTATATATATATATATATATATATATATATATATATATATATATATGGAATGTCTTCGATGCACATTCCATAGAGAATATTCAAAATAAAATGTATGAATTAGATGTTGCGGTTTTAGTTCAATGCTGGTTCAATGCAAGTATATAATTGACGAAGGACCTTTAGCGGAACAATCAATAAACACGTGCCGTCACATAAACGAACCACCAAATAAAAGTTATCACTAACCTTTTATGTCGAAGCTCTGGTGTTTTTTTGGGTTTTCTTTCTTCAGAGGCTAGCCCCGTAACAGCAGGAACAGTTTCTTAGAGCTTCGTCTGGACAACACGTTTCACAAAAAAATAGCGATGTAATGTTCATTGATTGAGCAAACAAAAATGCGGGTTTAACAACAAATGATGCGCTTTTGTAAACACAAAAGAAACTAAATGAAAGCGGTTTAGCGGTCGTTACGAACGGAGCTAAGAACTGGCGGATTCGTAACACTATAACAACAAAAAGCGCCGAAGTTTAAAAATCAATGAAGTAATTCAATCAAATTGAAAACAATACACTAAACAAATTGCGGGAACGCACCATTCCGCCAGCCTTGAATTACTTATTTCAAAACTAAGGGTCCACTGGCAGTGGACAAAGCTTTACAAGAGGTCGCTTCAAAGTATCACTTGCAGTTCTAACTGTAGCAACGCGTACAACACCATCACCTCCAGGATGTACGTCAATAATGCGCCCTAATGGGCAATTCAAAGGAGGTGAAGTGTCTTGCTTCAAAATAACAAGAGTACCTGGCTTAACAACCTCCGAGGGATCAGTCCATTTACTCCGTTGATGAAGAGTATGTAAATATTCTTGCGACCAACGTTTCCAGAATGCCTGATGCAAACGACTCAGTAACTGCCATCTGTTGAGACGATTAGATGGGACAGATAAGAAATCAGATTCAGGAGGTGCTGTTAAAGGTTCCATGGTAAGAAACATTCCAGGACTCAAGGCGGTAAGATCCGATGGATCGTTGCTACAAGGGGTTATAGGTCGCAAGTTTAAAACTGCTTCGACCTGTGCAAATACAGTAGAAAGTTCTTCGCAGGTTAGGATTTGATCTCCAACGACACGTCTTAAGTGAGCTATGACACTACGAATTACTCTCTTTGCGGATAGAATCTAAAATCGTTGCTGCAAAAGAAATTGAACGGTTTGGATTCCTGCGTGAAGATTGGTGACATGACAATCTTCGACAATTAGATTAGTCAAACGACTTTTACTTGGTAGCAGTGCGGGAAATTTAGTGTCAAACGGCAAGGGAGCATTAGCCAATCTACTACCAACTCTAAGAGTTCCCTGTTCATCAAGAAACGGCGAAAGTTTACGAAGCGATTTCTTTAGAAAAATATTGATCTTGAACATATCGAACAATGCGAAGCTGAGCCTGATATAACTCAGCAGCCAAAAATGATCCATAGCCCCTACGGTCTGGATTGCGGGCGTTATCAACAAAGCGACAAATATGAGCTATAATGCGGGTAATGCGATTAATAGAAGAATGTTCTTCTAACAAAGTATCAAATAAATTTGATGAAGCGGTGACTTGAAGCGCCACTATACGGGCTTCAGTCATAACTAGCGGTGACATGCTTGAGTCTGAGCAAGCATGTGGCAAACAAGCGGTAATCAACAATTGTGGGCCTTTCCACCAAAGTGTATTACCTAATAACTCTGATGGCAAAGTGCCTCGATTACTGACAAATGTCCAACGGTGCGGGGAAGAACTAAGCCAAGAAAGGACTACCGTGGAATCTGACCAGCAACGAATCACCTTGAACAACAAACGACTATTGAATTGCTCATAAACATAATGAGCCAACTTAGCGGTAAGAACTGAAGCACACAGTTACAATCTGGGAAGTGACAAAGTTTTCAAAGGGGCAACTTTCGATTTAGACAACACAAAAAAACTTTGACGAATTCCAGATGCGGTTTCGAACACAAAATAAACAACTGCGGCATAACCTTTCTCAGAAGCATCACCAAATGCGTGAAGTTCACAACAAGAAAAGTTTTCTATAGCAAGCAGGTGAGGCACAACTAAATTCTGCAAGGTCAACAAAATAGCGATAATGTCTTGCTGCAATTTGGGACCGAAAAACAAACAATCATTTAAAGATAACCGATGAGGCATCTTAGCGGATGCATTAAACACTATACGAAATTTGGTTGTGCTACTATCAGGTTTCAAAACACAATTATGCGGTATGTAGTAACAATCAGAAGCAGTAGGTGGATCAGGAACCAACTCTATATGATCCAGCTCCAAATACTCTTTGAGAAAATCACAATATTGTTTGTAGAGATCTGGTTGCTGTAGAAGACGTCTTTCTAAAGAGTAGAAACGTTGTACGGCGAGATTATACATTCCATCAAAAGCAGGAAGTGTATTTCGAAAAGGAAGAGGCACAACGAATCTACTTGAATCCAATCTCCTGCATCCCTCGGAAAATATTTTTTCGCAGATAAGATCATCAGGGGACTGAACCAGTGCGGTAGCAACATCTTCAATTGTCCAGAACCTTTGGAGTGAATCATCTAATGATACTACATCTTCAATTTGACAAAAAAGCGAAGTTGAGTTTATGACTGACTGAGAGTGAGAGTTAACAGAACTCGAAGACACTCTACCCATAAGGATGTAACCAAACACAGTGTTAATAGCATCAGGAACATCTTCCTTTCCCAGAAGGCAACCTCCCAACAAAATTTGAGAAAATATATCGGCACCTAACAAAAGGTCAATAGCGCCTGGGCTATTGAAACCAGGATCAGCAAGTTTCAAATTGGTTAGATATGCCATATTAGCCATGTTAATGGGCTCAACAGGCATATCATTGCAAATGCGGGGTAAAACAATAGTATCAACAACAAAATTGCACTCACGCTTTACTATAGAGCGAAGAGAAAGGGTAAGATAGCCCTCAGCAGAGGCACTCTGCATAGAACCTAGCCCGTTGACTTGAATCGAAGCGGGCGTAGGTCGGAAGCCAAGGCGTGTTACAGCCTTGCTCGCAATGAATGATGTCATGCTACCAGAATCTAGCAGACATCGCAAAGTTTGATAAGAACCGTGCTTATCTAATACCTCAACTAAAGCGGTAGATAACAACACATTTGAATTGTATGACAAAAGTGAACTATGACAAGAAGTCTGCGGTAGAGAAGTTTCGGGACATTCAACAGTATTAATGGTACTGGATCCACCAGATGTGGAAGCCAGGTTTGCGGGGGAGCTCTAGATTCAGACCGAATGCCTGAATCACCACGATTTACAAAATGAAGCAATGTGTGATGGCGTTGTTTGCAGTTGCGGCAAGTGGATAAAGATTTACAACGATTCGACTGATGAGAATCGCCTAAGCAATTAAAACAAAGTTCAAATCTTTAACAAACTTAAATTGCGCGGATACGGATTTGTTCAAGAATTCAGAACATTTGTAAATCGCATGATCGGATTTACAAACTAAACGATTTCTATTCTTAGTGACAAACAAAGATGTAGTGAACCGGGAAGAATGTTGCTTTGAATTCAATGGTAACTTTTTGTCAACACTTCGCTTTGCCTTGCGGGATAATTCAACATGTTCAAAGGCATCGCAATGCTTCGACAAAAAATCAACAACTTCCGAACGGATCGGAAATTCATCTTGAGCGGTCACAGTACCATGGTAAAGTTCAAACTTAGCGGCTAAATTCTTTGGAACTCGTTTCAACATCATCTGAACGATACAAAAATCCCACTGATTTACTGGTAAACCCAAATTCTTCAGTGCTTCCAAATTATCACTGAAGTCTTCCAATAACTTCCGAACCTCTGAAGAGCTATCTGAAGTTAGTTGGGGGAATTGTTCTAAAGCTGACCAATGAGACTCCGCGATTAAACGAGTTCGCTTGAATTTTTTCAAAAGTGTTTCATAAGCACTCACGTAATTGTTTTGTGTTAGTTTAAAATTCCTGATAACCTCAAAAGCAGGCCCTTTTAAAGCTAACTGCAAATATTTGAACTTCTGCATAGCACTGAGTTTTTCATTATTGTGAATTAATGAATCAAACAAATCAATAAAAGTACCAAATTCCAATATGTCTCCACTAAATGAAGGCAAATCAATTCACGGCAAAGCAACACTTTCCTGTTCCCGAGCTATATTTTGTGGTGTAGCATTCTGAACAGATTTCAGTTTAGCAAAAATAGACCTAATTGAATAAAACAATTTTTCAAATTTATTGCGAATGTCATCCTCAAAGTCAAAATCATCGTTTGCATGTGAAATTAATCCAACAATCGAATTGTGATGTTTAAAAAATTCGGAATGGATTGAACCAATCATATCAATCATGCTAAAAAACAATTCAACGTCGTCACCTCTTAAGGCTTTCTCGGCAGCAAAATAAATATGTTCTAATCTTTTAAACTCCGATTGTGGATGATTTTTAAATTTTCGTAAATTTTCAGCGGTTTTTGACATCTTAACAATAAATTAAAATCACTGTAACGCCACTGAACAAATCTAACACGATATAATGAAAACAAAATACTATTCCAAAAATGTACAATTTTTTACTGTTGAAGTCGAAAATATCTGACCAAATATCAAATAAATTCAAAACAATTTAGCAAAATAACCAAACAAACGCGACAAAAAAAGATGTGTTTTAATTCCAACGGAATGAGTGAATATCCCGAACTTGCTTTCTCTTCTAACAAATAAAGAAACGAAAATTCAATGCGGTTTTCAACAATTATTGCAACGAAAAATCAATGTTTTGATCATTAAACTTTGCACGAAATTAACTCAAATGTATCCGGCCCGGAGTTGGACCAAATTATGTAATTTATTCGATAATCTTTGCACGAAATTAACTCAAATTGCATCCGGCTCGAAGTTGGACCAAATTATGGAATGTCTTCGATGCACATTCCATAGAGAATATTCAAAATAAAATGTATGAATTAGATCTTGCGGTTTTAGTTCAATGCTGGTTCAATGCAAATATATAATTGACGAAGGACCTTTAGCGGAACAATCAATAAACACGTGCCGTCACATAAACGAACCACCAAATAAAAGTTATCACTAACCTTTTATGTCGAAGCTCTGGTGTTTTCTTGGGTATTCTTTCTTCAGAGGGTAGCCCCGTAACAGCAGGAACAGTTTCTTAGAGCTTCGTCTGGACAACACGATTTACAAAAAAATAGCGACGTAATGTTCATTGATTGAGCAAACAAAAATGCGGGTTTAACAATAAATGATGCGCTTTTGTAAACACAAAAGAAACTAAATGAAAGCTGGTTAGCGGTCGTTACGAACGGAGCTAAGAACTGGCGGATTCGTAACACTATAACAACAAAAAGCGCCGTCTCTTCAGACAGGATCAAAGCGACCGAAAAGTTCGGAGCACAATACACAAACCTCCCAAGCGTCTAAATAGCTAGGGAACCGAAACACGAATGTCAATACTGTATATTTTACACGCAAAAAACACTTACAATTAGCATTAGCGCGATGGAATGTTTTAGAAAAGGTGCAGAAGTTTAAAAATCAATGAAGTAATTCAATCAAATTGAAAACAATACACTAAACAAATTGCGGGACCGCATCATATATATATATATATATATATATATATATATATATATATATATATATCACTTTGATTCAAATCACTTATTAAAAAAGATTATTTATTTAAAACATACAAAATCAGAATTTAAACAATTAATTACTTGAAATACTTAATACTATAAGTGATAATATTTGAATGACTTAGTAATAAAAGAGATATTATTTGAATGACAACACGAGATCGCTTCCAGTTGCTTTTATAACATTGACAAAAGTGCTGATGCAAGTCAGCGATTTTACTGTGTAAACGGACTCGTGTAGATTTCCGGGAAGTTGTTTGCATATAATTCAAGATGAAATTTGATATCCCTGAGAAGTGCTGATATATGTTGCATATAACAACTCCCCTTACATATCAAAAGTTGATGCTATAACATCAACTTTTAGGAACAGAAACATAAAATAATATAAAATGATGTTTGAATGGTATACACAATAACTAATGAGTGTATAAAACGAAATATGATTAAAATAAAGTAATAACTAAAAATTAAAATTCAATTTGTAAAATAAAGTCAAAACATGTTAAAATAAATGAGCAATAAAATAATACGAGTAATAATTAAATGCTTGACCTAAACATATCAAAATAAAATATAAAGTAAAAGGATATGTGAATAAAAATACTGTGTAAAAAAAAGTTTAATAATATAAATCAATATTAAATAGGTGTTTTTAGAGAACATAAAGGGTATACCTAAACTTGCGTCTCTAAGCTTTGTTCTGTTTTCAAAACAGGCCTAAGCTTGCTGAAGAATTTGAGTCTTGGCTGAGGCACTGAAGTCTGGTCAGGATTGCAGTCCTTTGGAGGTTTTACCATCCTCTTTTTGACAGCTTGGAAAGTGATGAGTGCCGCTATGATCATGAGAGCAGCTATGGTTCTATAGGTAAACTAAGAGATGTTTTTGGTTACAAACGGCTGGTTTATGAGACCATCGAGGTCTCTGGAATATTGTTCCAATTTGTGATTTGCTACGTCTAATTATTCTACATTAAGTGTGTTCAGCTTTAGGGGCTGAAGTTCAGGAATAATAATTTTTTCTGGCACTGCATCGCAACAGTTGAATGGCACTGTTACTGGTTGAAATGTTTCTAGAACATTGGTTTGTTTACCAGATTCGGCTTGAACTTTTGTAATTCCTATAAACGCACTACACTCTGATTGAACAGTCAATATGGAGTTGAGGGAGATTGTAAGAGTTTTTGGGTTTGTTTGAGCGCAATTCACTGTAACACTTATGGGTTCAGAAGTAATTATGAGCCATGTATTGGGTTCTAGTTTTTGAACGTTGTATCTTTGAGTGAATATTAGTGAGCTTTTACAGTTGTCGGGTACCTTCTGGACGTTCTTTAGAAGTTGAGCTTCACATAACGCGTTTGTGTCAATAGGATATGCGTAAAATTCAGAACACAGTTTCTTAAGAGTGGCTAACGGTTTACAAGCACTTAAGTCTTTGATCGGAATAAACATTAAAGAATCATCATTCTTTGCAAGATATTTTTGAGTGAAAGATAGCATATGATGTAAACCTGTTCTTTCATCGTATATAGGGATAGGATATAAATGAAAGACTGTGTAAGGATGTTGTTCGACTAAGGGGATTCTTAACACAAATATAAGATCGGTATATCTTTGAAATGACTCTAGTTCAATGATTTCTAGATATTGTGCGATGCTGGAGTACTTTACAGCCAATGGAAGGTTACTTTTAACTAAATTTTCGATATTTCCTGTAATGAGGTAATAAGATGTTCTGGTGTTAAAATTGAAGAGTGAATTATTTTCAAACGCGCGAATGTGATAGAATTTAAAACATCATTTAGATTATCTTCTAAGTACAGAAAATTCTCCATAAGTTTTTCACACATTTCAAGTAACCCGAGTTTTGATTCGACGTAGGCGACCTTATCATTAATTTTTCCGATAGTGTTTTCCAGCTTTTTCATGTTATCGTTAAATAGTTTTTCCTCAATTCTAAGATTTTGGATAGTTTCGTTGAAGTTTTTAATTACGGATATGGTGACACTTATTTAGTTTTATTGTAAGTTGGCCTTGATTTAAGCGGTTTATGCTTTCGGTAAAGTATTTTCCCTCGGCAGCGTCTAAATTGCCGGTGATTGCCTTAAAAAGGGTATCTGCCCCATCAAGTATACCTCGTTTGTGTCTTTTAGTGTCCATGTGAATGTCAGTAAATTTCTGTTTGATTGGGTTAGAAATTTGATTGAGAAGGTTAATGTGGGTTTGTATGTCTGCGCGAAAGTAGTTCATAGCAAAAGAATTGAAGTTAACAGTTTTTACAAAGGTTAATGTATGTCTGCGCGAAAGTAGTTCATAGCAAAAGAATTGAAGTTAACAGTTTTTACAAGAGTTTGTAATATTCTGTTATTTGTTGTAAATACTTGTTCTAGAGTAGAAATGTTTCTGTGTACTAAAAGTGTCCATTTATCATTGGATATAGTTACTTCTGCTTCGTTATGGAAGTAGATACCTAAAGTATTGTTTATTGGTTGTATTTGAAATTGGGCTACTGCTGACCCGAACAGCAGGCAAAACGTGAAACAAAAATTAACTTTCTGAGAACGGTTTCATTCGGTCGAAATTTACTTTTGATTTTTGGATTGTTTTAGGGTTTAGTACTGTTGCGGAGTTTCTGTGAATCTCCAGGATTTCGAAAGGACCGTTGAATTTATTTTGGAGTTTGTCCTTGGTCTGGGATTCTTTAATGTAGACTTTATCGCCTATTTAATAGTTAGGAAGATTTTCAGAAACGTGTTCATCAAATCTGACTTTCGCTTTAGGTTTTTGGATTTCCGTTCTTTCGCGAGCAATTTTTTAATAGTGAGAGATACGATTATTGAGATCTCTGATGTACTTAGTTATCAGGGCTTGTTGGTTGTAGAGAGTTTCTGGAGTCCTACTCGAAGTATGTCCGTAAACAAGTTCGTAAGGGGTGAATCCATGAGTTTTGTTTACATAATTGCTATATGCAATGATTGAAGAAGGGATGATCATCTCTAATAAGGTCGAGTGGAATCGTTCTAATGCGCCAGTTGACTGGGGATGTCCCACACTAGAATAGGATAGTTTGATGTCAAATAGTTTACACAAGTCTCTCATTAGTGCGTTGTCGGATTCCCTGCCATAATCACAATGTATCCGTATTGGGGTACCGAAGAGTTGGAAATAGAGTAGTAAAGTACTAACAACGGTTTTTGCGGATTTGTCGGTTATGGGGTAGGCCTGAGAGAATTTTGTTAGTTCGTCCCGGATAGTTAATGCGTAGTTTTTTGTCGGGACTTCTAGAATGTCGATGTTGACACATTAAAAGGGTGTCCGTGGGGTTTCAGTAATGACAAGTGGGTTGTCGAGATTTTTCCGGTAAACCTTTGCTCTCTGGCAAGTCTGACAGTTTTTGATAAAATTGACAACGTCCTTACTCAGTCCTTGCCAATTGTATTTTTCTTTTATTCTGAGGATAGTTTCATTGATGCCTCGATGTATATTATTTTTGCCGTTATGGAATTGGTCGAGAATGATAGGTATTTGGTCTTTCTCAACCGTTTGGACGATATTTTGGCTAACTTTCCATTTGATATCGATGTCGGAAAAGATAAACCAAAGCATTTCCAAAATGTCAGTTCAATGTTATTCTCAACACAGAAAACTTCATTTTCAGTGAATACATCTCTACTATTATACAAAGATGCGAAACGAATCTCGTTGACTATTTCTGGGTCAGAAGAGAGAGGGACGATGTAATAGCGTCTTTTTATGACACTTTTGCTTGCAAAGACATTTACTCTAGGGGTACGGAAATCAGCATTTTCCTCAAAAATGTCTTCGATGATGTCATGGTGAAAATCTTTCATGAGAGAGCCTTGGGGAAATACTAGGATGTTTTTGTTTCCTCGGTCTAAGAGTTGGCAATTAGAAAATTGAATTTTGTCGTAATCTATGAGTGAGACGGTTTGACATCGCTCGACAAAAGTTCTAAATTCTTCAGAGATTTGTTGGAGGTGAATGGGACTTCTTGTCTGGGGTTCTTGTGAGTCATCGTCAGTTTCGTTTGTTTGGAGTACTGTAAATGGTGTTAGATGATTGTTTGCTTGAAATGATATGTATTCATTAAAGTTGTTAACTTTAATGCGAGAGAGAGAGAGAGAGCGTCGGCGTTTTTATTTACCGGGTTTGTAAATTATTTGATAGTCGTACTCCTCGAGCTTAAGGCGCCATCTTGCAAGTCTACTTCCAGGATCCTTTATAGAAAACCGCCAAGTTAACGGGCGGTGATCGGTTAGAAGTAAAAAGTTACGACAAAAAATTATCGGATGAAAGTGTTTAACCGCCCACACTATTGCAAGGAGTTCTCATTCTAAGGTTGAATACTTAATTTCAGCATTGCAGAGAGTTCTGGAGGCATAGGCTACGGGTAAATCTTTACCTACGGGGCCTTGAAAGAGCACTGCGCTGATATCAAATGAACTGGCGTCGTTTGTAAGAATAAATGGCTCTTCAAAATTAGGGTATATGAGTATGGGGGTAGAAGTAAGGGCTCTTTTTAATTCGTCAAAAGATTTGACGCATTCTGAATCGAACTGGAAAGGTATGTCTTTTTGAAGTAATCTTGTCAAAGGTTTCGAAATCTTGGCGAAATTGGGGATGAATCCCCTGTAATAACCAGCTAACCCTCAGAAGGACTTGATATCTTTTGGGTTTTTTGGTTGGGGAAAATTTAAGATACAATCTACCTTTGAGGGGTTAGGCTTCACGCCTTCGGGAGTTATAAGACGGCCAAGATACGCGACCTCTTTGCGAAGAAACTCGCATTTGTCGGGTTGGATTTTTAGATTGGCTTTTCGCAATCGTTTGAAAACTTCAGAAAGTCGGGCTATGTGCTCATGTATAGTCGGAGAATAAACGATAATGTCGTCCATATAGACTAAACATCTCTCGTTTTGAACACCTAAAAGAATATTATCCATTACCCTTTGGAAGGTGGATGGAGCGTTTTTAAGACCGAAGGGCATTCTAACGAATTCAAAATGACTATTATCAACTGTGAATGCTGTTTTTTGGATGTCTTTTGTATCGATTTCGATTTGGTGAAACCCTGAAGCTAAGTCGAGAGTGGTGCCAAGTTGGTCAAGTAAATCCGAAATGTTCGGTAGGGGGTATTTGTCGTCAACAGTAAGTTCATTTAGTTTACGATAATCGACGACGACACGCAATTTTTGGGTAGCAGATGCGTATAGTTTTTTGGGAACTACCCAAACCGGGGATAACCATGGCGAATTAGACGAACGTATAATGCCTTGGTCAAGCATCTTTAATATCTGACTTTTTACCTCTTGTTTGTGTATTTGGGGGTACCGATATGACTTTTTGAAAGAGGGTTTCGCGTTATTAGTATCTATTGAATGTTTGATTTCGTTTGTAAAGGTCAGTTGGTCACCTTCTCAATAGAATATATCGGAATATTCGACGCAAAGTTGAGAAATAAGTTCGGCTTCCTTATCATTCAGATGTTCTAACCGAAGTTGTTCCATGATTGTAGTTTGTGTATCAGGCTGGGTTAAGTTTAGTGAGTAATTTTTGGAAAGAATGTTTACGGAAAAGTTGTTTATCGGTAGTAGAAAAGTTTAGTATTTGCATTTAAAATTGAAGTAAGAAATTCGCCTTTTTCATTAATTTTAACAAGGGCACGGGGAAGATAAACCTTTTCTATTTCGGCAGATGATAGGAAAGCCTCAGTGTTAGTGAGGTTACATTTTAATTTACATATCTGTTCTGTTCTTTGTAGAGTGGTAAGGTTTTAAAATTAGTGACAAGTTGTTTGCTGTTAAAGTCTATAACGCAGTTATAGTGTTCAAGGAAATCTGAACCCAGTAATCCGTCGAATTCAATGTCGATGTTGCAAATATACACCTTGTGTGGGTCGGCGATATTGAAAGGTACAAGGGTGGATTCGTTGATTAAGATTTTCTGATCAGTGATTTCTAGGATGACTACGTTTTCGGGAAATCGTTGTTTAAATCGTTGGCAAGTTTCGGGCTTAAATATTGACAATCCTGCTCCGGTGTCAATAAGGAGTTTGTATGTATTTGAAGAGTCAGTAATATAGTACAGGTTTTTCGAACTGACCGAAAGAAGTGGTCTTACAGAAAATTCTGTTCGGGAAAGTTTAGGTTTGGATTGAGATCGTCCAAGTTCATCGTTTGAATTTGTGTTTGAAGATCGGAGATCTCGTGATCGAGAGGTTTTGCTTCTGCAGGGATAGTCTGAAAATTTTGTTGGGGAGGAAACTGTTCGCTGTCGTAACACTCATCATATTGTTGGTTATAATTGTCATTACATGCGTTTTCGTTTGGATGATATTCGAAACTGTGGGGTTTGTGTGTGTCCGGGTAACAATTGTCTGATGCGGCTTGGTATTCAGTTTGTGTTTGAACATTTTGTGTTTCATCGTATGAAAAATTATAGGTTTGATCATATTGATCAAATTGTTGGTTATTTAGGTGGTGAGTTTTCTGTTGTTGTTGTTTGAAAAAACTCGGATTTGGCCTATAATTACTAGAAGTTGGAGTTGGTCTACTTGTTGAGGGTTGTTGTGGGTGAGAGAATTGAGGTCTATTATTAAAATTCGTAGGTTGATAAGAAAAATGAGGGCGATAATTGGAATAATTCTGATTGGAGTTCGGGTTGTGTTGAAATTGTCTCATTCTCACTAAGCATTCGTTGCTTAGATGGCCCATTCGTTTACAAAATGTGAATTGTTTTGGAGGTGGGACATTATTTGGCTTACGAGAGGGTTATTGGAAATTTCTATTATCTGAAAATTTCTGGGTTTCTAAATGTGACAGTTGTAATTCCCGTTTAATTCTGGAAATCGCCGTGAGAATATTGCAGGGGTCACTAGCGCGAACGAGTTGACCAATTTTGGGCTCTAAACCCGTGAGGAGGCTATTAAGAGTCATTGACTGTGCTTGTTTTTCCTTAACAGTTAGGTTTTGTTTGCTTATGGCTGCTAGCATTTTCGCCTGATGCGTCATTAGGAGTTTGCCTCATTCTTTGCAAGTCCTGTATAAGAGCCGAGAGATCCTTAGGATCTCCAAAATGATTTTCTAGGAGGGTTTGAATTTCAGCTAGTTGACTAGGGTTTCGCGAATTAATTAACTCAGCCGCTCTACCGCGTAACTTATTTTTGATATGGTGAATTAGCAATACTTGCTGATTATCCGTTGCCATGCTGTAAGCAGTATTTCAGGAGCATATGAAAGTATTCAAAAATATCGGATTATCATCATACTCAGGAATTATGGCAAATATTTCCGATAGCTTATAGGGTTCTACGGTTGGTGTACCTGCTTGTCTAGTGGTGGCCATTTTTATAATTGCATAAATTCGCACAATAAATAAAAATTAAATATTGAGGTTTTAAATGTAAATGGTAAATATCTAGTTTATCAAAATCCGATATCGAGCAATGTTTAAATTTGAAATAGGAATGTATAAATGGTAAATTAATAATAAACTTGAAATAATGTTTCAAATATGTAAGTCAAAGTAATGGAAATAAAATAATATGATTATGTAAAACATATAGTTTCAAATTATTTAAGAAGGGTAAGGTTATGAGGGATAAAATATTATATAAATGAGAGAACTGGTGGTCATTCAAAATAAAATCAAAATAAAATAGTTACTTTATGTGATTCTTACGTTATTATTCCTCGCATCGGACTGTTCTCCGCGTCACTTAGCACTGGTTAGCCTGGTTGCGTGTTCCCTTGCTAGTACTTGGTAGTTGTTGTCCTTTTTAAGTAGGTTCTATTCTGCAAAGGCTTGGAAACCACCACAACTAGTTAGAAATCTTCGTGTTCTAGCTGTGTCTGGAATATCATTCTGACTGCGCCAATTTTATTCAGTTTGATTCAAAAACCTTTTTAAAAAAGATTATTTATTTAAAACAAACAAAATCAAAATTTAAACAATTAATTACTTGAAATACTTAATACTATAAGTGATAATATTTGAATGACAACACGAGATCGTTTCCAGTTGCTTTTATAACATTGACAAAAGTGCTGATGCAAGTCAGCGATTTTACTGGGTAAACGGACTCGTGTAGGTTTCTGGGAAGTTGTTTGCATATAATTCAAGATGAAATTTGATATCCCTGAGAAGTCACGTACGCTTTAAATTCCGTTGACTTCTCGACTGTGTGATATATTTTGCATATATATATATATATATATATATATATATATATATATAGACTAAACTAGGTTCCTGGTGAGAACCGCCTCTGAGTTTATTAAATGCTCGACGTTTCGACTCCTGCCTTGCAGCCATTATCAAGAGACAAAAGTGAAAAAGAGTTTTAGAGTGTAGATCGAACCCGAGGTCTCAATCTGCCTACTCCCCAAGAGTCACTAGGTAACTGAACAGTTAAATTACACAATAAAACAATATTTTGCGGTGTATATCATACATCAAGACGATTCATAATACATTTATCGTTTGGAATTTTTGAATATTTGACTAAAATATTAACAAATCTAACAATTTAGTGAGTTTTTTTCACCTTTCATTAACCTATCATGTTTATAGTTGTAAATGCTTTCTAAATATTTTTTTTATTTTAATTTGTGAAGGTGTTCAATATGGTCATTCTTTTTTGAAGAATTTTCTATGACACGGAAGCATTTTTCTCCAAATTTTCCGCCCCCTGAGAAACTGGCCGCCCTTATCAGTAGCACTGTATAGCCTGGAGGTAAAGTTAAATGTTACTAAATTTAGTAAGCATTTTGTTATTGGAAAAAGTTCACATCATCAACATATTGATAAACGATTTCATCATCCCATGTGCAACATATAATACACCCACATATACAGCAGTGTCACAAGCATATCATATATTATGAAGACCATTATATATATTATATCAATAGAAGGTGGCGCTAAGATGCTTTCGCGAGGAACACAAGTTTAATCACTTGTGAATCTTTCGGTTGTTTTGATAATTCTTTAGAAGACCAAGAGTGTGTTTGACAGAGTCAAATGTTTTTAATATATCCAGTAACAATTGGTGGATTATTTTTACTGAGAAAGTCACATATTCAAGACTGTAAGGCGTATGTACAACCTTGGTTTTTGAGAAGACCAAATTGTCTGTTATGTATATTTTACATTTATTGAAAAATATAGTTAACCTACTGGACAATATTAATTCAAAGATCTTGGCCAAATTAGAAATTAGGGCATTCGGTCGATAATTAGCCTCTAGTATATTGGCACAACCTCAGCAAATTTAAAATGTTCTGGGCAAATACAAAATTAAAAACATTTGATAAAAAATTTATTAAGCAGAGGACAGTATATATAGTGTCCATTTTGTATATGGACAATACCTCCATCTTTATACTTTTTACTGATCCTTTGTAGTATTTCCATGATGTTTGTTAGTTGCAAGTAAAGGTAGTGCTCATTAATGGGAATAGAGGGTATTTTAAGTTGCTAATTTTATTTACAGTCTTTGTCCAATCTCTGAGAATTCGCTTTTTTATTATATACAATAGTGCAACTGATACATTATTTTTCAAGTTCACAAGATCTCTTTTTGTTCTTGAGCTTAATGTTTATGTTTATTGGTGCCAACTTTTTTATATTTTCTTTCTTAATTATTTTTTGTTACATTTATTATTTTTTGAGTGTTTTCTCATAATCAAGGGATTTATATTAAGCTTGAAAATTATTAGGGTCAGCTCTACCAAGAGTATATAATTTGTGTTTGATATTACAAGATTCTGTAAGTCCTCGAGTTGTGCATGGCCTTCTAGGCAAGGTAATTTTCGATAACTGCTTGTAGAAATGGTACAAAAAGTTGTTTATTTGTCAAGTGATGCATTAGTGGCGTCGTGTCCATCACTAATTTCGTCAAATGTAAAACAGTTTTCTGTTTCACTTAATTTGATTAAGTACTTGAAATGTATTTTAGAATTTTTTTATTGTAATGAAATCATTAATATTCATATATTCTTAGCAATACGTATACTACATTTCTTACCATTGTATGCTAAATTATTTTTGTTTGGCCGTTTATTTACTAATTTTCCCATACACAAACAAAGCCCCTTAAGCATAATTTGTAAGATGAAGATACTTTTCATCTGAATTAGATATGCAGATTTGTCTTAAAATAACGGCCTAAAGTAACAGATCAGGGTTATAAAACAAAACTAAAGTTATCACAACTGCAACCAAGGTTATTTAGTGTTAAATTTTACTAACACAACCGAAAAGTACAAATAACTTTTATGATTAGTTTTACGAACAATTTCACCCCTTTTTATTTACAATGCTCGTAACCCTCCCTATATTCCATTAGGACTAATTTCTATATTGCCTTCCGTATAGTCGTCCTGCTGCATTTCTTTAGAGAAATTCCCACAAGCACCAAGCAGCATTTTCAGTGCCATCATTATGTTCTTCTCAGTACTAACTTCAGTTATGCGTTATGGCATTTTATTGCAAATGTTGAAAATTAACGGTACAATTTGCTTTTATTAATGTTACAGTTGATTATAATGCGCCATTTCGAATATTATTTCGGTGTTGTTGACAGTCGTTATTATCCTTCGTTAGTGTTATTGCTAGCAAGGAAATGCTTCAGTATTTTCTGAAGTTTATGGTAGCATCTTTTATTACGAAGCAGACGCTGCTCTTTTATATGCAGGAATTAATAATATAGATGTTTTTAATGATATATTTTCAAATTTTACCACTAATTTTTTCATTTTGCATAGTGTATTTCTCAGGCATTCATTTTTGATTGCTGGTACATTATGGCAATTGTAATTAATGATATAGTTTAACAAGGCATATTGTGATATGTGTTTTATAAAATATATATAAAAATTACATTCGCTGGCAAGAAAATACTTTCAACACGTTTTTAAAGACTGTCATGTATAATTAATATTAGGTTTTTAAACGCGAATTGAATATATACTAAACACTCACAATCAGGAATCGTGCTATTACCATTTGATTCCTTCTAGAGGAAAGGAAACAAAGAAACTCAAATACGACAATATCGTTAAATAAAATCATGAAAACTTTAATTGGAAAATCTATTGCAATCATTCGAGGAAAAGAGTATTTCCAAGAAATATTCCAGTTAATGAAACGAGGTAACGTCATACTAGAGGATAGAATAACTGAAGAAAAATACAGGAGTCATTCACTGGAATTATTTTATTTAAATACAGAATCAACTGTGTTGAATTTAAAGTGGTGATGCCGAAATCAAAAACTAATCGACAAAATTCTAGAAAATGAAATACAGGTAGTAAACATCTACGACAAGCTGAAATTGAAAATGTCAAAAATGAGATACTGATGTGGAACTACGCAATTCCGATGGCAAGTTCCTAGTTATTTCCATGAGGAGCTTTGCACTAACATTACTGTAAACCACAAGTAGAAGAACTGAGACATTTTGAAGTTAATATAGCCTACTTAACTGCAACTGAATAGTAAACACAGCAGTTCAGCCTCAGCATCTAAGGCTTTATCATTGGCAATAGAGATATTGTATTCCAAAAAAGTCGGTTATCGACGCGCAACGAAACTCTCCTACGCTCATTGGAACTGAAAACCATGACAAATATGTCCAGACTCGGAGTGAGAATAGTATCATTAGAATATGAAGACTCAGAGATAACCAGCGTGATGAGTGCGATGAAATGTATGTTTCGTAAGTATTTATCCGAGATAAGAAACATACGTACAGGTCATTTTAAAGGGGACTGCAGAGTTAGGCTACCACAGCGATCATCCATCCAATAACAACAGGCCATTATAAGATGGACTACAGAGCTAGTCTGCAAAAACGCTCATTATAACGAGGCGGCAAATTCCATTCAATCAGCAGGTGGGGATTTAGCGAAGGAAGCGGCGGATTAGTTATTCACGGTACCAACTTATTCAACAAAGGTGTTTCAATATTCATTGTTCAAAGTATGTGCTTGAACCCGTAAGACATCCAGCAGGCTGCGCTTAACGCCGAACTGAGAACGTTACGTTCAGATAAGATTTTGACAATAAAAAACACATTTTAAAAAAATATATAACCGACTTCCACCTATAACTAAAAAGCTGAAAATAATTATAACAAAATACAAATCTAGCAAATAAATAACACAGTCAATGTTGTTAGGTGCCTACCTAGGAAGTAAAAAATGTAAACATTAAAAGGTGCTCGTTCTGTACAAATTAATTACCTACCAATCTAGTAAATTTTTGAAGTCAGTGCCAAGCAACAATCAAGTTTGATGAAGTAGTAGATAAGTATGCAATGCAGGATTTTAGATTTGCTTGACACCGACTTCAAAAATATACTAGATTGGTGTACAGAATGAGCACTGTTTAGTGTTTACATTTTTTACTTCCTAGGTAGGTACCTAACAACATTAATAATGTGTTATTTATTTGCTAGAGTTGTATTTTGTTATAATTATTTTCAGCTTTTTAGTTATATGTGGAAGTCGGTTATATATTTTTTAATGTTTTCTTTTCAACTTTTTAGTTTTTTTGAACTCAGGTAGTTTTCATTCTTTATTTTTTATTTTGTATGTATAACCTTAATAGACAGGACCAGGTAATATCGAAAGCCACAACATTACACAATCATACATTTTCATCTAAATTGTCAGGTAAATGTTTACGAACATATTCTATTAGTACGCATTGACTTAATAAGCCAGAAATATGTTTATGCTTTATGGACCACGCCATGTGACCTTTTTTCAACTTTTTTTGACAACCATGTATAACTATAGGTAATTATTCTACTCCACCCTATATACCCACCATCCTGTATATACGACTGCCTACGGACAACCATAAGTTTGTTAGCTGCCTTCTGTAAATTATAGGGCGGACTACCTAGAATCCATCCCATATTTACGGAGGCAAATCCGTCCTATATTTCAACCATAGTATACAACTCCTTGTGGTCTACCCCATAAATTATTTATTTTTTTAAATATAAAATTATGCACATAAATTATTTATAAAAGATAAGTCGAATTGTGTTTACTATTACAGTAAATGAAATGCAATAAAATATACGTTTTTATCAAAATAATACCACAATAAATTTTGATTTTAAAAAAAAAACTTTAGTTATTTGCTGCAAAAAATCTAGTTTTCATATTTGAGTAATGAAATTATGATACAAGTGGAAAAAATTATGTCCGACGCGAAAAACGGTTAAATATTTTTGGATTTAACTTAATATCGAATAAATTTCAAAAGAGTGAGTTTAACGAAAAATGTTAAGAGACCTTTTTTGTAGAGAATTAAATTTCCTTTAAAAACCTTATGATAATATGATGATCTGATGAGAATATTGATAATTAAGGTCGTTTTGAGAATCCCGAACAAAAAGTAAAAAATTGAAAAAGTAAACTAATATTTGAGTCTTGATTACAGAGAAAGAGCTCGTCCTACAAAAATTTACTAAGAAAGCTTTTTTCTGGTGAATGTAATTTTCTAGAAGGATATGAGATTGAATTTTTTTTAAATTGATTAAGTGCGATTTTTTTGCAAAAAAGCACTAACTGTTAAACAATGGACAATTGCAACATTTCAGGAAATTTTTGTTGTCATTATATTAACATTAATTTTACAGTACCGTTGTATAGTAAATCAAAATTCATAAATACATGAAGTAGTTAAAATTCATAAAGTTCAGGGTAATATAAAAATATCAATATTGATATGCAATCAATGGAAAATTTGTTAAGGGTGGTTCTAAAATTTAAAAAGCACAATGAAAACATCAAATGGAGTTAAGGTTTAGTAAGCATATAGAAACATAACCTGCGAACCAATCTAGTTCATACATCAAGACAAAGACAGAACGCGCAATCAAATCATGGTATTGTTGGTTCTCAGCAAAGGAAAATTTTATAAAATTTGGAAACAGGTTATTGTTAGAATTGCTGGTGGCCAGATGAACAAGATACAGTAAATTCGAAAATTGCAAATATTACGAAAATGGAAAGATATTTTACAAAATTGAGCATATGGGGAATGCACTATAGGCAAGAGGATCAAAATATAGAAAAATGGGAATTCGGAATTAATAAGTTATATATCAAAATAAAAAAACTATAAAAGCGAGGAAGTATATGACACGAGGCTTCAAAATTTAGCAGTGCAACGTAAACTTTGTTTGTGGTTATGAAGTGACATTTAAGTTGTCAAAACTCAAAATTTCTAAATTTTTAATTTGGGTAAGAGTTGAAAGAAAACAGAGGTTTGAGTTATCAATCCAGATACATAAAAATGTGTAATAGAAACCAGTCTAACAGAAGACACTTTCAAGAGGATAAAGTGGTGACACTTTCAACAATTCTATTAAATGTTCTATTAAATATTTCTATTGGCGTTCAAAACAGTTATAAAATAGAAGTTACATTTTCATTTATTTATTGGGAAATATTCATTTTAGTAGCAGGTTTTTAAATTCTAAATTAAAAATTGCATTTGATTAATAATTGTGTTTTAAATTTCATTTGTCACAGATAAAAAGAATGATTCGTAATCATCAAATCTTTTTAAATTAATTTCAAAGTTAGTACACAAGGTATTGTTTGATGTTGATGATTTTATTATGGTTTATTATTATTTTGAATTACATTTTGGAGTTTATATGTTTGTTTAAAACAGAAGAGAGTTATTTGTAATACAAAAATATATTTTATAAAAGTATATTGGTGTTGTATTAATTGACAACAGTCAATTTGAATTTATAATTGCTTTACAGAAAAAAGAGTCTCAAGAGCTGGAGCCGTAGAAGTTGTGTGGGATTATTATAATGGAAAGGTATAAAATTTGAAAGTAAAAATGTTTATTTGATCAATTTATATATATATATATATATATATATATATATATATATATATATATATATTATGGATTATGTTTTTATGATCCTAGCTCCACATTGGCTAAGCCAATTAGAATTGATTTTGATTTGGAATATTTAAATATATATGTTAATGATGAATAATAAAAAAATATAAATTAAGTTCTCAGGGTCCTTTTCACTTGGATTCAAATTTGTCAGATTTTAATAAATAAAAAAAATATTTTTATCTCTTTTTTGTCTTATTATATTTCACATTCCTTTTCTGCTTCAGTATTTCCTTAAATCATTTAATTTTTACTTTCACTAGTTCACATTTATTTTGTTATATCACCTATTTAAAGATCAATTACCAAATCTTTCCATTTATATACAATTTATTTCCTTATTAAACAAATATCCGTTGTCTAACAAAACAAATTTCCTTTATTAATTTATTATTATTTCAAATGATTAATTTAATACTTCCCTTATTTACAAAAAAAAACAATAATTCCAAATTCAATTTACAATTTTCTTTTTGAAACCAAATACTCAATATTAATTTAATGAGTTTTAATAAATTTACCTTTTACAAAATTTTGTGTTTATCTTTTTAAATGTTTCAAAAAACTTACAGTTTACTTGGTCTAATATTTGCTTCTTCCTGTTGTTTGCTTTGTTTTGTACCAGATTATTGTTGATCTTTTTAAGTTTTGAAGAAATGTTGTACCATTTAAATATTTGACACCAAATTCAATTATTTCTCCATCAAATATCTTCTAGTTACCTCTCCAAATTTGAACTTACTGCTTATTGGATTTAATTTGAAATACAATTCTAACTTTTCTGCTTACTAGATTTGTTTTGAATTTTGAAATACAATTCTCTTGTAATTTTATTTAACTAACTTTATATTTTCCCAAGCCATTTGTCAAAATAACCTTGTTTTAAAATTTCAGGTTAAACTATTTATTTTCTGAACAATGTCTTGGATTTTACCACCACAGATCGTTTAAATCGTTTCCATGGATACCTACTTTTTACGAGAAAGATTCTTTGAACTGCTCGTGCCAACAAATTAATGATAAAGAGATTTGTCAGTGTCACTTCTTTGTATTTATATGCTCAAATTATGCCACCTGCTGTCTCCATTTCCGTTTAGAATTATTTTTTAAATTTCCAAATGGTTTCCCTTCTAATTATGACAATAATTCAATTTGAATTTCATCTGAAATTTTGCTACCTTTTATCCATATTAAATTTGCCTAAATCATTCAATCATACCTATTCAAATCATTAATTTTGACATTGGTACCTGCTGACCACCAGTTGTTTGGAAGTTACTTTATTAAAATTGGATTTATTTAAAACTCAGATTTTCTAAGCTTTAAAATTGTTGCTTCCTATATAGTATGCTCTATGTTCTTTATACCCTGCTTTTATTTTTGCGTTCCATCCATGTATTACGAACTTCTAACGGTTTGACCTTTTGATGTTTCTAATTTCTGTTTGTAGAATGAATTTATTTAATTTAAAAGTGTTATTGATGTTCCAAAGTAAGTAATTTGTTATATTTAATGCCTAAATTTGTGATTCTACTTGTTTTCAAATCTACCATCATTTACAACTGATTTTAATATTTTGATGTCTAGCCTTTATAATGGTTCTTTGCAAATCCCTTTTATGTACGTAGTACTATTTTATTTAAAATTGTATAATGCAATGTCTTCATTTCTATTAGTTAAATATTCATCCATGTTTGTTTTTGAAACATTTTTACATGATATAATTACCTATTTATATCTACCATTGTTTATTATCATTCTTTGCATTTATTTACATTCAGTTATTAATTCATTTCATATATTAAGATTCTTGTAATTTAACTTATCACTTTTATTTTGATTTAATGAAACTAGATTAACATTACCCCATTACATAATTATATCTTTATTAGTGATGCCATATCATTCAATAAATTCAAATCCATTACAATATATATATATATATATATATATATATATATATATATATATATATATATATATGGATTTTAATATGTACAATGTACATAGTTTCGCTGTATGATATTCCTGAAACTCTGAAGAAATCAACTCTAAACTACTTTTCAAATTTCATTAGGAAATGCATATGAGTTATAAATTGTAAGCAAATTCTCTGCTCAAAAAAATAGTGAAATTTATATTGAAACATGCAGGCCAACTCCGAAGTTAAAAACAACATTATTAGGACTTTCAAAATCTATAACTTCATTATTCTCCCAACAGATGTCTCCACCTATTCCGTAAAGTTGTTGATAATTTCCTCGAGGGGAGCGTGCTAGTAGCGTGGTCGGTTTTCCGTGATCCCCTACATCAGGAGAACAGAATATAAAAAAGCATCAGAAATTTCCTGGTCTTGTTTGCGCTTCACACGTTAGGCTTTTCAATCGTGAAACGATAGAGTGCCGCTTAACTCGTTTTCTTTGAATAAATTATAGGGATTCGTATGAATTCTTGATAGATTCTTACGCTTGTGTTTCTTCCGAAAAAAAATCATATAAATCGTATTTGTTCTATATTTTACTAAAGCAAAATAGTATTTTACCTACCTATTACTCAAAAGGTGTCCGAGATTCTGGCTAATTTTTTATTTATATTATTGATATATAACAAAAATATTAACTAAGTAGTTTGATCAAAATGAAACAATTTGGCTATATGTGCTTTAATTAATTAAATGTCTTGGAATACTTTATCTGTAATATATTTTAATTTATGAAACTGAATTTAAGAATCTTATCTATGTATGCTGGTTCATGTCCATTTTTTACATTAACAACATTGACTAATATGGAATAGATCTTCACTGTGCGGCCATCCACTAAACATCTGCTATCCCGTAAGGCAATAGCTTTTTAATATCGTCGCTAGATCGAGATAATTCGCTTGTTATTTCTGGTATGTCAGCGTGTATGGTGTGGAAATCCGGAATGACCCCAAAATTATTTCTTTATCATCAAGGCATTTTCTCGAATCGCTTTCTTGTTGCTCTTGTTTATTTGAGTGGTTTCTATTGTTGTTGCCAAGTTTAATTTTGATTTAAGGTGATTAAGTTTTCGAAGGTTCCTTCATTTTTGTTGCTTAAAATGAAATATCCAGGTAAAATGTCTCTTTTCTCGCATCTTTTTAAATACACATATTCGAAAATATTGTTATAAATTTGCTATGGATTCAAATCACTAACTTTACTGCAGACATAATATTCCTCAATTCCACACCTAAAATTCACAATAAAGATTGAACTACTGGTCTTAGACTAATACTTGGATGAGTGACTCCCACATTAGCTGATCCACTATACCCCGTTACAGCTGTATAGCGAGATTTATAATCCATTCCAATTACTCTCGAGTTACGCCCCTTTTCTCTGTAAATTTCCTTTTTTTTACACCAGCAATCACACATTCAGAAAATTATGTTTTAGATTTCGTTTAGTCGGAGAATTTGTTTTTATTATAGTGATTAATATCGAGAGAATTTCTCTATTGGTACTGTAAAATTAAACGCTGTAACAATATTATACTACTATCTACGTAGCGGCGTTTCATAGGTATGCTTTCGTCATTTGCCGTACTCTTGCTTGCATCTTGCATATCAAATAAACGAAACTGTGTCCACGACGCGGCAAAGTCGTATTTGAGTAGTGACATGTAATCTTCATACAGCTTGACCGGCGACATGTAATTACTTCAAGCGTATTGCAAGACACAGACATGACAGTGAATTTTGTCCAAACACAAGCCGTAATAGAATGTTTTTCGCCGATTTAACTGTCATTTGTATTTTATAATACTCGAGTATGTAGGTATGACTTTTAAACATCACAATCAATAGGCTATTTTTTTATACTATTAAAATATGTCTATGGATTTCATGATATATTTTTTACTCAATCACGTTTAAAGGGCTGAACGGTAAGTATAGATAAGATAAGATATTCTCGAATAATAGTTATGTTTTGTATTAATGGTTCAACAATAGAGACTAAGTAAATGAAAGTTTTTTTTCAATATGTAAATAATAGAGTCATCCCCTGAAACTCTCTTGCAGCAACAATACAATAAATATTGTTTTCGATAAATGGATCAAGTTAATAATTCTATTTCGTCGTGTTCCAAGAAACTACGTGGCCAGTAGGCCAACGTATTTTCGCGTTGTAAAACTTGAAAGAAATGAAGCATTTTTGTAGCTTGTATGAAACTTGTACGACGCTACGTGGACAGAACGTGAGACTCTAAATACGACTGTCGTCATTTGCAGCATAGCATACTAGCAACCTATAAATGATGCTACGTTGACCATAAGTCTTATGTTGATATCAGGTATCGATTGTAAGCGTTTAGAACAATTAATGAATACTGAAATTACCAATAAAGCTGTAAGATACAAAAATCGATTGTAAGCGTTTAGAACAATTAATGAATACTGAAATTACCAATAAAGGTGTAAGATACAAAAGTGGCAAATAAGCAGGAAAGTGATTTTAATGACTACGATACTGCTTTTACTGCAACGAATTAGCGACTTTTATAGAAAATCGAAACCAGGAGAGCCTTAAATAGCATGTTTTGATTCATGTAAGGTATTTGGCCATAATCTATGTCCTCTCGTTGCACCAAGAACAAAGAATTTTCAAATAAAAGTTTCATCTTAAGTACAATTTCCCTACCTAACTAAAATTATGAAATCATGTAATTGTATATTTCATTTTTTGTATATCTTGACGTACTTGCCTATTAGTTTCAATTTACTATTAGAATGATCTCTAATATTTTCCTATAACAATTTCTATTTTCTCAAAGTTGTAGTCACAGTTGTTTCTGAGATAAGGTTGTCCGAATTTCGTAATTTTTTTTCAATAACTTGTAAACTGTTAATAATGGAATTATACGTATATATTCTATAATATATATTTACATGTCTATAGATGTAAATATTATAGTAAAATTTTGCATAATTAAACTTTTCATTTGACTTCATATCATGAACTTCAATTATTTTTTTAAGTTTTAACTTCACAATTAACCCCTAATAGAATGTTTCGTTTATTTAGAGTATTTAGATTATGCATCCGATTTTTACAAAAATTGACCAAGCTTCAACACCGTCACGTTTTAAAAACGTTTTCTAAACTTTCGATGTATTTCTAATACAACGATTTGTCTTTTGTATTTTAGTTTCAAAACAGGCTTCACTTGCTTGTCTTTGTATTCCCTAGAGCATCTTTTTTTCCTTTGTTAACGGGTAGAAGTCAGTTAGGAGCAGATCTGCAAACGCAGCACGCACATGAATAATAGTTTTATCATATATAAATTTTATATACACAATTTTGGGCATGGTTTTTGTTGATATCTTTAGAATTTCAGCTAATTCTTCTAGAAAACTGACTGAGAAGACGGATTCGTTGTATTATAACGTTTTCTTCAGATATATTAAATTTATTATTGTTTGAAGGGTCCAAATTAAACCTTTAATATTTGAATATTATATTACCTTTCAGCAAAAATAACTGGTAAACCGACCAGTAATACGGTGTAGTTTTTTTAAAACACTTATTGGCCAACTTATTTGAAGTGATAAATTCGTATTTTCAAAGGAAAAGTTGTAGGAACTAACTTGGGTAAGTAAAATGTTCAAGTAATAGTCCCCGGTGCAGCCAAATTTCTGCGGCAGCTTCGAAAACAATATTTTTTTAAATAGAAAAAATATCAAACGTTTCAAAGTCGATTCTGACTTTGTTGAAAATGGCTTTAAAATATGTAATAAAAAAATCGACTTTGAAACGTTTGGTATTTGCTTTCAATATACAGCTTTTTTAATTCAATTGTGGTGTTATTCCCAAGAAAACTTAAAAATAATCCAGATATACCACATAAACATTTAGAAGACAATTAGGAACACCGTATTTTTTAAATATAATTTGACAAATCCTAACATTCTGAACAAAAAGGGTTATGTAACATTTCTCTATTAGACTAGGCGTTTTAGAGCAATCAGCAGAAACAACAAATAATATGCAGATCGACAGCAATTAAAAGAAACTAACAACAGGCTTGGGAAAATATTTAAAAATTTCGTTGTTAGAAAGGAGTCATCAGTATTGTGATGTCACTATGTTATTTGAAAGATGTATTTAAATGTGTAGCGTTTCTGAAATGTATCGGTTATATAATCGAGAAGGGAAAGTTAAGTTAGTTTTTCTTCATGTTGGTAGATTAAGTCATCGCGATACCTATGCTGAATTCCACGTAATATGTCTTGATAAGCATCTTTCAAATCTTTTACCTTGTAATGAGGAAAATCCTTATAAATCAACTTACAAAATTGACCAAAAGGAGGTTGTTCTTAATCAAAGACGCGGGACAATATGCAGGGGAACAACTATTATCCATACAAAATAAGAACTTTATAGAAAATGGAGTTTTGCGGCTGTTTGTTTTTAATCAGAACCGTCAGCAACCCAATCTCCAGCACGTAAAATTTTTAGCGACGCAACATTTTATTTAAATGATATGGTAAAATTATAGATATTGGTCTGACAGTAATCTTTGTAGGGCTGAAGAAAGAAGAAGATCAAATATTGCAACGTGTGGTCTACAACAAAATATGATGGGAACTACCTTCATAGATCAAAATTTTAACGGTGAATAGTGGTAGATAGAAGGCTAGTTCCAACAGAATGGGGGACCACCTTATTTTACACAAAATGTGCGGGATTACTGTCATGAACCGCTGCTAGAATGATGGCGGAAGAACGAGTTTAGTTGTGTGGCCCACTTGGTGTCCAGACCTCACATCTTCAGACTTTTTCCTGTGGGATTTCTTAAAAACCAGAATATATATGACCGTTCCTAATTCTGTTGATTAACTGAAACAATTAATTCACCTAGAAATTAATAATATTACGCCCATTATATTGGAAAATGTTAGTAATAATATTGTTAAAAGAATTCATTACTATCGATTGCAAAAAAATAGTATTTTAACAGGAATCATTGATTAGTTTTACAAGAGTTTTTTATTGGTGTTTCAAACTACTTTTCTTTACTTTGATTTTTTATTGTTCGACTTTTAATTGTTCTAATACCGCTGCTCTGATATAAAAGGTGAAATAACATTTTTATATTTAGATTGTTAGATTTATCAAATTAAGATACATAAAATACTGTCATTAACAATATTTTAGGAGCTGCAACATCCGAGACTATTATCTGTATATTTTTCTTTTGCAAGCTATTTTTTACAACTTTACCAATATTGGCATATTTAAAGTAACTAATCCTTGAATCAGCTCTTAAAAACTGTTTTGAGACAAAAACCATCATTCCAAGTTCAATTAAAAATTTCCTTAAGAAGCATACCGTAAAGCGTGATTAACGTTCTCATTCTCAATTAATATGCCAACAGATAAAGTACTTAAGAATTATATACGTGCGTGTATGCATGTTGATTATACTTCGGTTTCTTTAGGTTTTTGAATTGATTTTGAGCTATAAATTTACAAAGTTTATTTCGCAATTTAATACATCTGACATGTTTTTTCATTTTTTAAAGACTGTTGGGTTCTTTATATATGTATAAGTATTATGTAAATATTAAGAATTAGATAAAGATATAGTGTCAATTAGTTGTTATTGGACAAAAAGAATCTATTCATGACCATGAATATTATATTAACTGATTTTTATCCTCATTATACTAATCGCTGTAATGCAATAACTTTAATTAGGCGTTTTCTATTTTGTGATATTTTATATGTGAACAGGGTTCGGTTATTATTATTATCAAGAATGATTTACAATTATTAGTAATTACCTACGTCAGTTTTATGCCGATCAATACATCACGAGATTTTATTGGTATAACTTGATATGCAAACTGCATTTGTTATTCATATACACATTTGTGAAGGTGTAAATTAGCAGTTTCTATAAAAATATTTCGAGACCAAGGTGTTAATGGAGAACTTGTCCCTCTTTAGTAATTAGTGATGATATATTTATGTGGGTTCATCCTACAGATGCAAATTCACTCGTCAATGAGTGTTAATTATATTACAACAATTTTTAAAGTGTTATGTTATTTCGCGCCATAAGATATCTGCAAGGAAACAAGTTCACAAAAGTTCCAATTATGCGCAGTATTCATCTCTTTGGTGTCATCCTTTACTTACTAGGCTAGACAGAAGACAAAAAAAGTTGCTAAACACCTAATATGTAATACCAACTGACTTTAACCGATAATTACCCTCTGTCCAGTGGATCTCGTATCTGGGTTCCACCAGTTCGACATCGTAGAAGAAGATATTCCACAATTTAGATTTTCTGTTAATAGTGATTATTACGAATTCCATCCCATATCTCTCGTCTGACAGAAGTCTTTAATTATCGTATAAAGTCAAAAAAAATCATTAATAAGTGGCTTACCTTGTCATTTATCACTCAAGAAGGAAGGTTGACGGCTTCAGAACTTTCCTAAACCCTACAGGCCTAAAGACTTTAAATCTTTTCTTGCTCGCGCCGGATTTTACCAACGGTCCATCCTACATTTTGATCTCAAAACCCCTAACAAAAATTCTTCTGAAAGACATCAAATTTATCTCAGATGCAGACTGCAACTCTTGCATCAATGAACTGAAGGAAGCTCTTGTATCTGTTGCTATCTTGATTTATTCAAATTTTGAAGAGTAATTCGCTAGCGCTCTTGAAATTGAAGCGGCTCTTTCTCTTATCCCATAGCTTATGCTTCCTGTACCCTGTGGGCTCAGAAACTGGAACTTTTAGCCATTATTTTGACAGTTATGCACTGCAGGTGCTATCTTTTTAGTCGGAAGTTTACAATTATTTGATTATTTATTGTTCATACTTGACTCTTTTTTTTTTCAAAGATCCTGACAATCATCTAGCTGATTGTCGCCTTAAGCTAGAGGAATATTACTATAAGATCGAATACTAGCCTGGCAATATACACCAAAATGTAGGTACTCTTTCTTGTATCAATATTAACCATTTCAAACCATATATATATATATATATATATATATATATATATATATATATATATATATATATATATATATATATATATATTATATCTTCACAAACACAAATGCACATTAAGTATTTTACTTCAAAAATCGCAATGTCGCATGTGCATATAAGCTATGTGTTGCTTTGTCAGCAGTAAGCAGTTTTACACGTGCGATGGGCATTTGCCTATTTCCTGGGAATTGCTATATCGTGTAATATGACACCATGTGAACGACTCATTTGACCGGTTACACGGTGTTGTCATATTAATATTCTAAGTATTGTTTACGACGTATATAACAACTCCCCTCACAAAGAAAAAGTTGCTGTTTTACAGGAACTTTTCTAAAAATAGAATTTGTAAAATAATAAAATATAAAGGTTGTATACATATGAAATTTGTAGAAAGCAAAAGTGAAAAAAATAGCGTAAATTGTATAAATGATTAAAATAAAAATATAATTAGCATTAAATAAGGTCCTTAATTATAGAACCTAAAACAATACTTTTTAGTGATAAATAAGTTTTGCAAAACAATTTTTGAAATTATTTTGGGGTACTTAGCTCGATGTCTTCAGTTTCGTTGGGTCGGAGGTTCGGTCTCAATCTTGGCAACAATTTTGAAATTCTGGTTGTGGGTGATGGACTTTCGCTGGTTTTATTGCGTATACGCCAAAGCGTTTGGAGGACAAATACAGCGACAATTATTATTATGGAAAATATTGTCACGTAGGTGAACCAAGAAATGTTCTTTTTGACGAATGGCTGATTTATTAGTTCGTCTAAGTCCTTTGAATAGTCGTTGAGTTTGTGGTTTGCGGCGTTTAACTCCTCGAAATTCAATTCATGGAGTTTCAAAGGTTTAAGTTCGGGAACGACAATTTTTTCTGGTATGGTATCGCAGCAGTTGAAAGGGATAAGAACTGGTTGATAGTTGTCAAGGGTGTTGCTGGTTTTTGTGGCTTCTGCTTCGATTTTGGTTATTCCAATGAAGGCACTGCAATCTTTCTGAAGTTTTAATAAAGAGTTAACATTGAGTGTTAAGGGTTTTGTATTGATGTCGGTACAGGTGATGGTAATGCTGAGAGGCTCGGTAACCATAATTAACCACACGTTGGTTTCGAGTTTTTGAACGTGGAACCCTTGAGCAGAAATCACGGCACTGTGACAATTGTCCGGCACTTTTTTAAAATTTCTTAAAAGTTGGGCCTCGCACAAAGCATTTGAGTCTATCGGATAGGCATAGAGTTCGGAACACAATTTATTTTGATTGTTCAACGGTTTGCACGCACTAAGGTCTATTGCTATGTATTTATGAGTGAATGAAAGTACATAGTATAACCCAGTTCTATCATCATAGATTGGGATTGGGTATAAGCGGAGAGCAGTGAATGATTGCTGTTCAGTAAGAGGAATTCTGAGTATAAATACAAGGTCGGAATCTGTTTGAAAAGCTTCTAATTCTGTAATTTCTAAGTATCGTGCAATACTTAAATATTTGACGGGCAAAGGTAAATTATTTTTCACGAGATTCTGCCATATTTCCTGTAAGGCGGCAATGAAATGTTCGGGAGTTAAAATTGAAGTATGGATAATTTTTAGACGGGCAAAAGTTATGGGATTAAGAACATCATTTAAGTTGTCTTCTAGAAAGAGATAATTTTCCATCAGTTTTCCCGTCATTTCTAGAAATAAAAGTTTTGTTTCCACGTACGCCATTTTGTCGTTTACTTTACGAATCATATTTTCCATTTTTCGAATATTTTCGTTAAATATTTTCTCGTCGACCTGAATGTGTTGAATAGTCTCGTTAAAGTTCTTTATAACTGAGATGGTTACACTGATTTGGTTTTTCAAAAGGTTTTCGATCTGCAGTTGTCCTTTGTTTAAACTATTTATACTGTTGGTGAAGTACTCGCCGTCGGCGGCGTCTAAGTTACCAGTTATGGCTTTGAAAATTGATCCGGCGCCATCGATTAGTCCACGTTTGTACCTTCGAGTGTCCATGTGGATTTCAGTGAATTTGTTCTTGACAGAGTTTGAGATTTGGTTAAGTAAGTTGATGTGTGATTGAACGTCAGCACGGAATACATTGGTTGGGTGGACGTTAGTTTTTAGTGATAAAGTTAGTGCATCGAGAATTCTGTCGTTGGTAGTAAAAGCTTGTTCTAGAGCGGAGAGATTTCTATGAACTAGAAGAGTCCATTTGTGATTTGACAAGGCTATACGTGATTCTACATGATAATAAATCCCTATGGTGTTATTGATTGGCTTTATTTCAAATTGGGATGCTGCCGATCCGAACATCAGGATTACCCTGTAAAGAAATCAGTCTTCTGTGAAAGGTTTCTTACTGTCAAAGTTTACTTTGGTTTTTTGGT
The DNA here is from genome assembly GCA_034190945.1 of Octodonta nipae. Taxonomy (NCBI): domain Eukaryota; kingdom Metazoa; phylum Arthropoda; class Insecta; order Coleoptera; family Chrysomelidae; genus Octodonta; species Octodonta nipae. The sequence continues at coordinate 65,197,819 of CM067217.1, read as the reverse complement.
TAGTACGAGAATTAAGTAAAGTAGTTGAGTTTGTATGTAGTTCTACTATTTGAAATGGTCCGTTAAATTTGTTTTGTAGTTTATCTTTGAACTGGGATTCGCGTACGTAAACCTTGTCACCTACTTGATAATTTGGGGTTTTATCCGAAACATGTTTATCGAATCGAATTTTGGCTTACTGTTTTTGAGTATCGGTTCTTTCGCGTCCTATTTTGTGTACTCTGATGTAGTTAGAAATCAAGTCCTTTTCGTTATAGAGGGTTTCAGGTGGTCGGCTAGACGTGTGTCCGAAAACGAGTTCATAAGGTGTGAACCCATGAGTTTTGTTAGCGGAGTTATTGTATGTAATAATTGTGTATGCCAGAATATTGAAGGGATGTTGTCAGGGTGCTCGGCTTTATGAATACGGATCATATCTAGCAAAGTTGAATGAAAACGCTCTAATGAGCCGTTAGATTTGGGGTGTCCTACACTAGAGTAGGAAAGTTTAATATCGACAAAGGTCTTTGAGGAGTGCATTGTCGAATTCACGACCGTAGTCGCAGTGTATTCTCAAAGGCGTTCCGAAGTGTTGGAAAAACACCAAGAGTGTACTAACGACGGTTTTGGCGGACTTGTCGCTAATCGGGTAGGCCTGGGAATATTTAGTTAATTCGTCTCGGATAGTCAGGGCGTAATTTCTGCTAGGAACTTCGAGAATGTCGATGTTTATTCTTTCGAAAGGGGTTCTTGGAGTTTCTGTTACTACTAATGGGTTGTCAAGGTTTTTACGGAAAGCTTTAGTTGTCTGACAGATTTGACAGTTTCTAATGAAGTTTTCTACGTCTTTTGTAATTTCTTGCCAGTTATACTTTTCTTTAATTCGTCTAATAGTTTCGTTGATCCCTCTGTGTATGTTGTTTTTACCGTTAAGGAATTCATCTAGTATTATTGGCACTTGATCTCTTCCTACTGTTTTTGTTATGTTCTGACAGACTTTCCACTTTATGTCTGTTTCTGCGAATATAAAAGAAAGCATTTCGAGTATAGGTATGTCTAAGTTATTTGCAACGCAGTATAGTTCAGAGTCAGTTAGAAGGTCTTTGATCTTGTAAATTGAGGCAAATAATACCTCGTTCACGGTATCGAAATCAGTTGGTAAGGGAATAATGTAATATCGTCTTTTTCGAACGCTTTTACTATGAAAATATTGATTTTAAATTGCTCGAAGTCGGCATTCTCTTCGAAGATATCCTCAAGAATTTGGTTATGAAAATCTTTTAAATTGCCGGATTGAAAAAAAACTAAGATATTTTTGTTTTCTCTATCAAAGAGTTGACAGTTGGAGTACTGAATTTTACTATAGTCGATAATTGAGACGGTCTTATACCGTTCTACGAATGTCCGAAATTCTATAAAAATTGAGTTGTCTTCGTCGTCGGTTTCAAGTTGTTCTGTGTCACTGTTTTCGTTTTCGTTTAAGGGAGTTATCGTGAAGTGTTGGAGTTTGGTGTTCGATTGGAAAGTCATACATTCATCAAAATGGTTGATTCGAATGCATGAAAGGGCGTCTGCGTTCTTATTTAATTTTCCCGGTTTGTATATAATTTCATAATCGTACTCCTCGAGTTTGAGGCGCCATCTGGCAAATCGACTACCTGGATCTTTAATAAATAGAAAAGAGCCACGTTAACGGGCGGTGGTCGGTCAGAAGTTTAAACTTTCGTCCAAAAATTATTGGCCTGAAGTGTTTAACGGATCAACAATAGCCAGAAGTTCACGCTCTATTGTGGAGTATCGGGTCTCAGCCTTGCAGAGGGTCCTAGATGCGTATCCAATTGGCAGATCTTTGCCTATTGGTCCCTGTGAAAGCACAGCTCCGATTGCAAATGCGCTAGCGTCAGTTGTCAAAATAAAGGGCTCATTGAAGTCGGGGTAAATTCAAATTGGGTTCGAAGTGAGGGCTTGCTTTAATTCATTGAAAGAATTAACGCATTCAGAACTGAAATAGAATGAAACATCTTTTTGCAGCAATTTTGTGAGTGGTTTTGAAATTTGAGCAAAATTGGGTATGAATCGACGATAATACCCGGCTAATCCCAGAAAGGATTTGATATCATTTTGATTTTGGGGCTGAGGAAATTTCAATATACATTCTACCTTTGATGGATTCGGTTTAACTCCATCTTTGGTAATCAGATGTCCGAGATAGGCGAGTTCTTTGCGAAGAAATTCGCACTTGCCGGGTTGGATTTTGAGGTTTGCCTTTCGTAGGCGTTTAAAAACATTAGTAAGACGAGACAAATGGTCGTTGATAGTTGGAGAGTATACGATTATGCCGTCCATATAGACGAGACAACGTTCGTTTTGAATTCCTAAAAGAATGTTGTCCATAACCCTCTGGAATATTGAAGAGGCATTCTTTAGACCAAAGGGCATCCTTACGAATTCGTAGTGCCCATTCTCAACGGTAAACGCGGTTTTGGAAATGTCTTTTGTGTCAATCTCAATCTGATGGAATCCTGAGGCGAGGTCAAGTGTTGTGAAATATTGGCATTTGCCAAGTTGATCTAATAAGTCCGAAATGTTGGGGAGAGGATATTTGTCATCAACCGTTAGTTCGTTGAGTTTTCGATAATCAACTACAATGCGCCATTTTTGCTTTCCTGAAGCGTCCAGTTTTTTCGGTACTACCCATACAGGGGAGGACCAGGGCGAGTTTGAATGGCGTATAATACCTTGGTCTAGCATTTTCGTTACTTGGGATTTAACTTCCTCTTTATGAATCTGAGGGTAGCGATAAGATTTCGTGAAAACTGGTCTAGAGTTGTTAGTCTCGATGGTATGTTGTAATTTCGTTGGTGAATGACAGATGGTCTCCTTCGAGATAAAATATGTCATACTAGTCAAGACATAGTTGCGATATTAAGTCGGATTCTTCTTCGTTTAAGTGATCAAGTCGAAGTTGATTGAAAATTTGTTCTTGTCGTTCTAGTATATTGTTGTCTGTTGGCTGGGTTTGTGAAATAGAATTCACACTGAAATGTTGTAAAGGCTCAAGTTTAATGTCAGTGAAATTTATAGTTTTAGGGATGGCATTTGCATTTAATATGGATGTCAGAAATTGGCCGTTAATATCGACTTTTACTAGAGCATTCGGAAGATGGACTTTTTCAATTTCTATGCTTGTTAATAAGGCGTCTGTATCTCTAAAATTTTGCTCTGTACGTGGTTGAATAGAAATTGTGTTGACGGGGTCACATGAAATTTTTTTGGGGAGGTCATTACTGGCTAAATCGTCTGTTACTTTATATAACGGAAGTGTTTTGAAGTTGGTTACTAGTTGCTTCTTTTCGAAATCAACGATGTAATTATAATGTTCCAGGAAATCGGAACCTAACAATCCATCGAACTCGATATCGATATTGCAAATGTAAACCTTATGAGGATCATTGATATTAAACGGGACGAGAGTCGATTCGTTGATATGAATTTTCTCGTTAGTTATTCCCTTTCCCTGAATCGTTTGCAAGTTTCTGGCTTAAAAATAGAGAGTCCTGCACCGGTATCCACAAGAAGTTTGTAGGTGTTGGATGCATCGGTGATGTAATATAAATTCTTGGAGTTTACGGACAAGAGGGATCTTACAGAAATCTCTGTTCGGGGATGTTCAGATTGGGGTCGAAGCTGTCTAAATTTAAGGTTTGAATGTGTGATTGAAGGTTTGACATGTCCGGGGGTTCTGTTTGAGGGGTAGTGTCCTGTAGGAGAAATTTCGTCGTAGTTTTCAGAGTAATTTTCGTTCTCGAAGTCTGTTCTAGAGTAATCGTTAAAGTCATTCTGGGAATTGTCGTAGGAGCAATAATCGTTATAGTCGAAGTCTGTGTATTGGTACTGGTTGTGTGTTGGGTTCGAATAAGTCTGTTCACTTCTATGATTTTCGAACTCATGATTATTTAGGTGATGAGTACGTTGTTGGCGGTAAAAATTAGGGTTCGGTTTAAATTGGTCCGTATTTGGGGGTTGATTACTTGTTGATGGGCGTTGTTGTTGGAAACTCCTATTGGGAGGAAAGTTTGTTTGGCGAGGTTGTTGATAATTTTGTTAATTAGAATTTTGGGCGAATGGATTAGGGCGAGGTCTTTGAAAGTTTTGCCCAAAACCTTGATTTTGTCCAAAGCTTTGGTTCTGTTGGAATTGCCTCGATCTAGTGATGCATTCATTAACTGAATGGCCCATTCTCTTGCAGAATGTACATTGTTTTGTAGGTGGCAATTGATTAGGTCTTCGGAAGGTTGGAGGTGTATTTTTGAAGTTAGAGAATTTTTGAGTTTCTAGATGGTTCAATTGAATTTCTCTTTTAATTCTAGAGGTAGCGGTTAAGATATCTTTTGGGTCGCTTGCTCGAATTAATTGTCCCATTTTTGGCTCTAGGCCTGTAAGCAGGCTATTTAGTGCCATAGGTTCAATGAGATCTATTTGGGCTTGTTTTTCCATGGAAGTTATATTTTGTTTTGTGACTGCTGCTAACATTTTTGCCTGGTGGATCTGAATTCTGTTTGAGAAAGTTAAGGGTGATTCGGATGGCAATTGTTTCATTCGTTGGAGATCTTGAATGAGTGCCGATAGGTCTCGGTGGTCTCCGAAGTGGTTTTCGAGAAGAGTAATGATTTCAGTTAACAGACTAGGGTTTCGTGAATTTACTAATTCCGCTGCCCTGCCACGGAGTTTATTTTTTATGTGGAGTATAAGTAGGACCTGTTGGTTATCGATCGCCATACTGTGGGCGGTGTTACATGACGTAATAAAAGTATTTAAAATAGATGGGGTTACCGTCGTACTCCGGCACTATCGCAAAAATCTCGGAAATTTCATAGGGCTCCACAGTTGGAGTGGCTGCACCTTGCCTTGTTGTAGTCATATTGTTTTAAAAATTAAGTATTTGCACAATATTAAAAGTCGAAATCAGATTACATTGTCAAATTGACAATGGTAAAACGTATATCAATGTGTAAATAAATAAATGTGAAAATAGATAGATATTAAAATAATTAGATCAGGTCGTTCAAAATAATGGTATAACTTTAATGTGTAATTATCAATATATACCAAAATTGGTCAAAAATTTCTTACCTTGCACTTTTACTCAAAATCAATGAACAATATATTGAAGGTAGTGATGTAATATGTTTCAAATATTTAAGGAATATTAAAGGATTTATCTTTGATGATAGAAATGGTGATAATAACGTAATCCTTACAATATAATTCCTGGCATGGACTGTTCTGTAAGTTGACTGCACTGGTTAGCCGTTGCGTGTTCCTGGGGCTAGCTCGCTTCCAGTTGTGTCTACAGAAAGAGGTTGATTGTCCCACGAAGGTTTGGAAACCACCACGACTAGTTAGAATTCTCGTGTTCTAGTCGTTTTGGAACAATCCTACTGGCTGCGCCAATTATATATCTTCACAAACAGAAATGTTTTTTTTATATTTTTATTTAAAACACAAATTAAATATTTTACTTCAAAAATTACGTTAAACAATATAAATGAGATAATTGAATGCGATACACTTAATGACGCTAACAGCCATCGCATGTGCATTTATAAGCTATGTGTTGCTTTGTCAGCAGTAAGCAGTTTTACACGTGCGATGGGCATTTGCGTATTTCCTGGGAATTGCTATATCGTGTAATATGACACCATGTGAACGACTCATTTGACCGGTTACACGGTGTTGTCATATTAATATTCTAAGTATTGTTTACGACGTATATAACATATATATATATATATATATATATATATATATATATATATATATATATATATACACTAGCCGTTACCCGCGGTTTCACCCGCGTATGGAATGTAGAATTCTTTGCAAAAAAATAACATATGCATCATATGGGCTATCCAATATAACAATTTTAACCTTATAACCTTATAACCTTAAATAACTATAAATATACCAATCCCGAATATATTTCACCGAAACTGCAAGCACTTATGGGCAACCTTATATAATAATTCTATTTAACATTTTTTGGAACCACCTTGTATAACTGTAACTCTGCTTCACCCTATAGTGCAACCATCCTGTATAAGCTGCTGTTTATTTGTAAACCAATATAATATTTTTAAATTAAGTAATTTCGAAAAGATTGTTGAGGAGGTCTTGAATTATTTTGTCTATTCATGGGTTTTCTCTCCTCCAAATTTTTTCCTGTAACAGATAAGTATTTAAAAATTGTATATGTAGAACAAAGTGTAGTAAGGCAATTTCGTAAAATTGCCCGGATTACTGGCTGTCTGTACAGAGATTCTTCTTCACAGTTTTTCTGAGAGAAAGAGATGTCTATAAAATGATCAACCGGTATTCCTGTATATAAGTAATGTATTGTATATTGTGCAATACTTATCTGTGTATGGAGACGTTTCAACTCCGAGTCTGGAGTCGTTGTCAATCGTTTAGTGTTGTTTTCGAGGTTTTTTTCTAAAAAATTTTCGCTTTGATTTTGAATTTATTGTTTGTCAAAAAATTTTTTAAATTACCTAACTATAATTCTACTCCAACCTTTACGCTATATAACAATTATTTCTGATAATTTTTTACCCATTTCGTAAAATATAATTTCCCTCCGCCCTATATTTTAACCATCCTTTATATACTCCTTTTTCTAACATTCTGTTAAACACAATATATAACTAAAATTTTGCTTCGTCCCATATATCAGGTATTCCATTTATCAGGATGCAACTGTTCATGGTATACTTTATACTTATAGGCCACCCAATATTACTATTTTGTACCACTATAAATCCACCAATCTTCAACATATTGTACACAAACCGCAACTTTATATGGTCACCCTATCTAACAATTTTATTCATTTTTTTTGAACTGCCTTCTATAGCTATAAGTCTACTTCCATCTTTATTTAAATCATCTTGTATATACTGTTGCCAATTAGTCAACCATTATAACTTATTTCTCTATATTTTTTTAACTATCATGTATAACCATAATTTTATTCTAAAAAATATTTCAACCACACTGTATATCTTGCTTAGGGGTCACCATATACCTGTAACAGTTTTTAAACACTTAACTATAATTCTGATCCCCTCTATATTTCAACTATCTTATCTATGCTTATGGACTAGGCTAAATAATCATTTTTCTGACATTTTTTAACCACCCTGGAAAATATAATTTGTCTCCACCTTATATGCAACCCATTATAAGCAACTTCTTTTAATCACACAGTATAACTATAATTTTTCTTCACCCCATGTTTCAGATATTGCATATATCCAACACAGCTCATGTTCTATTCTCGAAAATTTTTCATACAATTTTTTATCCACACTGTTAAACTATACTTCTACTTCACCCTCTATTTCAAACACCTTGTATGTACAACTACTTATCGGCCACCCAGTATAAGTTTGTTTGTACCATCCTGTATAAATATAAATAAATCACTTCCCAATAAATTTCACCAAAACTGCAAATGCTTATTGGGTACCCTATCTAACAATTTTTTAAATACTCAAATACTAAACTCTAAGCTTCCCTATATTTCAAATATTCTATCTGTGCAACTGATTATGAGCTACGCTATTTCATAATATTTCCTTGCGGTGCTAATTTTACGGGGCGGGAACAAGCACCTGCTCTTAAAAACGTCATTTTTTAAATATATTTTTTTGCAATACGGCACATGATAGCACAAGTCGGGCACATTACGGCACACTACATTTCAAACTAAATTTAAAAAATTGCGATGCTAACTTCACGTAAGAAAACGGACCTCCCCATAAAAACTGTATTTATTAAAATAAGTGTTCATTTAATACGGCACATAATAGCACATGTCGGGCACATTACGGCACAATATATTTCCAAAATTGCGGTCCTAACTTCACACACATTAATGGATTTCATTGTTGTTAATGGCAACGGCTGTTAAAATTAGTATGCAAACGAATTACGGGTAGCAGCCAAAGATTAAATAAGTGTACTCTTTTTTATATGAGAGCTTTCGGAATTCTTTTATTCCTTCGTCAGTCAAATACTGAAAACTATAAGTGCTGTAAATGAAATTAAATGGTAACTTACTAAAGGTGAGGTTCACAAAATAAAATTAGCATGTCTAGAAAATTAAACAACGTAACATTCAGTTTTTTGGTTGTAGTTTCATGAAATTAGATCCAAATTTGAAAAAAAAATTTTTGATGACAAATATAAATAGAAATGTCGGAGGTAATATTATAAGGGATAAGAGTTTTTTTATAAGTTTAAGAAAATAAATAAATAAATAAATTTTATTTTGTGAACCTCAACTTTAGTAAGTTACCATTTAATTTCATTTATAGTACTTATAGTAACAACAATATTTGTAACTTTTTAACTTGTTGCCACAAGAATTTATGTATTGCCAACTCAGACACTTCAGACTGATCACCCGGTAGGGTAATTGTTTAAAAAAAACTTAAATTTAATAAACCAATTCCTTCAATTTTAGGCTATAGAAAAGGGTTATTTATAGGAGATAGGAAAATAGATAACAAGGAGAACATAATTTGTTTAGTTACAGATACTGAGAAACTAGATTAAAGAAGAAATTCAGAATTTTAGAAAATGTTAAAAATCAACTTTGAATATCTACTATCAATAAAGTAAATAAAAAACTAAAAACACAGTTACATTCAAAATTGCACTTTTCAAAGATATAATACATGCAAACTTTATGTAAAATTTAATTTTTGTGAAATATGTAACCATGGAAAATTACCATGTTTATTAATATATATAAAATAGCTGTCGTAACATACCACGGTGTAAGAAGAAGGTGAAACGACAGTCTCAGTTGAAGTGATTAATTATGACGCAGTAGTAAAATTAATGTCCGCAAGAGGCCTCCAACTGTGTGGTCCAGTTCTTTAATAAGACGGGTAATCAAAATTTTTCATTTTGTAAATAATGTTTAATAATTCTTAATAAATTTCAGTTTACATTATTAAGAAATACAAAATAACTTCATGAAAATAATGTGTATGTATAAAAACTATTTTTCCAATGACAAAAAGTAGAGACATGTGCCTAACCTGATTTTTGTAAGAGGTTCAACGTCAGATCCTCAAATTTGACAGCGTTTATTTATGAGATTATTTGACGTTTTATTTTGTATTTTTATTTCATTTTAGAATAAGGTGAACCCGAATAAAATATATAATGAAATTTGATAAAAGAGAAGAAACTAGTTCTAAAGCATTATTTTGAATTGATAATTACTCATTGTTTGAAGGCGAAAAACTTAAATTTAAATGTTATTAATATATACTTATTCAGTCCATTTCAAACACCAGCTGAATTTAATAATGATTTAAGAATTAAGTTATAATGTTAATGAGATGATATACTTATAAGATGTTGAAATTAACAGAGGATTTATGTATTTGCGTGTCAGTTTCAAATGTATACTATTAATAATAATTTATTTAACATACAGTTTATGAGAAATTTTGTAACTAGTTGTTTTATCACATAGTTTAGTATTTCAGACTACAAAAAGTAACTGAATGCAGAATGAAGGATATTCTCTAACAATACTTCCATCTTCTTGGAATAAATGCAAACCAGCAAGCAATACCAATTCGCTATGTCTGAATTTATTTGGACTAATTTTTTGTTTAATATTCGGTACCGCACAGTGCCCAACAATTTTTTAAAAATTTGCTGCAGAATATGCAGTCAGAAAAAGGTGTAGTGATTGCATCCGTTGCAGTGGAAGCTAGTTTAAACAAAAGTTATAACAAATTATTGCAAATTGATTTATGTTTTATTTTTTGTAGTTCTAACCTTGTAAGTTACAGTCCCAAATTTTATTATGAGACTGATAACTTTCCAAGACGTGTGATATATCGTTGGAAAGGGGTTAAAGTAGAGAAGTTTTTGTAAACATTCAAGTTCTCGATGTGCTTCTTAATTTTTCTTATAATGTGATAAATTGTTCAATTTAATGACTTTTTTTGAAACCTTGCCATTTGTGAACTCATATCATTTTTTCAACCTATTATTTGTGATACATATCGAATACAGAAGAGTAAACAACCATCATAGATTAGATTTAAGTTTATTTGGTGAAGATACAGTGGAAAATAAAAAAGTTCCAAAAGTTTATATGTACATGTTTATATTTTTCGCGGGCACTAAATGTTTTAGGTGGTTTCCGGGAATTCATCCGCGTAGTTGATAACTGATCCCTGCCGGGATCGATTGTAAAATGACGACGTTTCGGTAGAGTCACATCTGCCCTCTTCAGGTCGGTTCGCATAATTCTCGTAGCCTTCTGCTTTCGCTTCTGGTTACTCGAATAGATTTTCAGAACCGCTCGCGCTGTTATATAGTCGCGGCTCGCGCCTATTGGTTGGCACCGTGAACGGCTGCGTGTGATTGGCCCAGGACGCTCAGTGGACACGCCTCCCGCCTGCTGATTTGTTATTTCCGGTTGAGTTGTTATTGGACGGGTCCGGGCCGGTACAGTGTTTAATATAATTTTCCAACACAAAATATATACGGCTGCCTAGGGCTCACTATCATTCTACCCCGTCCTATATTTCAATCATCATATAAATGCAACTCCTCTTATCACTTTACTTTTTGATTTTGTTTGCTATAACTAAACATCCTGTGTGTAAACGCACCAAATAGCAGTTTAAAGTTTGACATGTGTTGTCACTGAATTTTCTATTAGGCCGGGAGAATGTGACAACCAAAAGCATCGTCTTCGCAAAATGGAAAAATTTTTTTTGCCTGGTATACAAAATAAACGAGCTTGGTACTCATTGATTTAAGGAACCGAAAACACTATGCTTTACTACTTATATGCTTGAAATATATAAAGAAAGTTTTCAAATTCGCAATTAAAACTTCCAGTGCCTAAAATTCCCTCACTATTACGTTGGAATTAAAATATTTATGAGGAAATGTCCGCTATGTAATTTCGATGAAATTTTTGATAAGACTTTTGGAATTTTCGGCGATTTTCTGCAAAACTGCAAGTTGCACGTCGCAGAAAAGTATATGAGATCACCTAGGGATCTTCTTTAATAGATTACACGTTAAAAAACTATACACGTCTATAAGGAGTTTTCGAATAATCGACCAATATGTTAGGGATATTGGTCGATCTCCATACACGCATGTGTTCATTCACAAATTGCATCGCTTTATCAATAGAATTCTTTTCCAAAATTTGAAGTTTCACCAATCCGGATATGTTCTCTATTAAACAAGACCATATTCATCCAAAACAATTAACCACAGGAGAAGAACTCAGGTAACATACATACAAAAAAAAATACGCGACTTATTGATAACCTCCTCCTTTTTGGAAGTCGGTTAAAAATACAAACCACCTCAACACCTTCTAGACTTAACAAGGCACTGTCTGATGAACACCAATTTTGTTTACGAGAACCAACTATACAAACAAGTGGAAGGAGCTCCAATGAGATCGCCACTCTCACCAGTTATAGCGAACCATTTTATGGACAACTTTGAGGAGTTGGAACTATGAACATCAATTCTTAAACCCAGTTTATGGTTGCGATATGTGGATGGTACATTTGTGATTTCCCCTCATGGGAGGGAACACATTTTTAGACCACCTTAATGGCATCCATCACAAAATAAAATTTACCATGGAGGTTGAAGCCAACAATCAACTGCCATTCCTTGATGTTCTCATAAATAGGAAGGAAGATGGAACTCTTGGCCATACAGTATAAAGGGAAGCAACTCACACCAACAGATACCTTCATGCTAATTCTCATCACCACCCAGCCAAACTACAAGCCGTCGTCAAGACTTTAGTAACCAGATCACAAAGACTAGCTGGCCAGGACAACATCCAACAGAAAATGGACAGTTTAAAAACATACAGACAGAAGAACAAGCACGGTGTTGAGGAATCCGAAGACGAGTATCCCTTTAGAATAACAGGGAGTGTACGAAATTCCATGTGCAGACTGTCATATAACCTATGTGGGGCAAACCACCAGAAGAATTCAAGCTAGGTGTGATGAGCACCAGAACGCTATAAGAAAGCAGGAAAAAACAACATCCATTGCGAAACACATCACCAAGACGTCACACCGAATAGACTTTGAGAACACCAGAGTAGTGGCAAATACAGAACACCCGAAATGAAGACTCGTAAGAGAGGCAATTGAAACAGCGAAGAGGCCTCGCAGTCTAAACACACGCAATGAAACCAGAACATATCGAATTGTTGGAAAATTCTATTAAACACCGTACTGGCCCGGACCGATAGGCGCCAAGGCGCGACTATATAACAGCGCGCGCGCTCCTGAAAATCTTAGTATTCAAGTACCTAGAAGCGTAAGCAGAACGCTACGAGAATTATGCGAACCGACCTGAAGAGGTCAGATGTGACTCTGCCGAAACGTCGTCATTTTATCATCGATCCCAGCAGGGATCAGTTATCAACTACGCGGATGAATTCCCGGAAACCACATAACACATTTGGTGCCCGCGAAACATATAAACATGTACATATAAACTTTTGGAACTTTTTTATTTTCCACTGTATCTTCACCAAATAAACTTAAATCTAATCTATGATGATTGTTTACTCTTCTGTATTCGATATGTATCACAAATAATAGGTTGATATGAGTTCACAAATGGCAAGGTTTCAAAAAAAGTCATTAAGTTGAACAATTTATCATATTATAAGAAAAATTAAGAATCACATCGAGAACTTGAATGTTTACAAAAACTTCTCTACTTTAACCCCTTTCCAACGATATATCACACGTCTTGGAAAGTTATCAGTCTCATAATAAAATTTGGGACTGTAACTTCCAAGGTTAGAACTACAAAAAATAAAACATAAATCAATTTGCAATAATTTGTTATAACTTTTGTTCAAACTAGCTTCCATTGCAACGGATGCAATCACTACACCTTTTTCTGACTGCATATTCTGCAGCAAATTTTTAAAAAATTGTTAGGCACTGTGCGGTACCGAATATTAAACAAAAAAAATAGTCCAAATAAATTCAGACATAGCGAATTGGTATTGTTTGCTGGTCCGCATTTATTCCAAGAAGATGGAGGTATTGTTAGAGAATATCCTTCATTCTGCATTCAGTTACTGTTTGTAGTCTGAAATACTAAACTATGTGATAAAACAACTAGTTACAAAATTTCACATAAACTGTATGTTAAATAAATTATTATTAATAGTATACATTTCAAACTGACACGCAAATACATAAATCCTCTGTTAATTTCAACATCTTGTAAGTATATCATCTCATTAACATTATAACTTAATTCTTAAATCATTATTAAATTCAGCTGGTGTTTGAAATGGACTGAATAAGTATATATTAATAACATTTAAATTTAAGTTTTTCGCCTTCAAACAATGAGTAATTATCAATTCAAAATAATGCTTTAGAACTAGTTTCTTCTCTTTTATCAAATTTCATTATATATTTTATTCGGGTTCACCTTATTCTAAAATGAAATAAAAATACAAAATAAAACGTCAAATAATCTCATAAATAAACGCTGTCAAATTTGAGGATCTGACGTTGAACCTCTTACAAAAATCAGTTTAGGCACATGTCTCTACTTTTTGTCATTGGAAAAATAGTTTTTATACATACACATTATTTTCATGAAGTTATTTTGTATTTCTTAATAATGTAAACTGAAATTTATTAAGAATTATTAAACATTATTTACAAAATGAAAAATTTTGATTACCCGTCTTATTAAAGAACTGGACCACACAGTTGGAGGCCTCTTGCGGACATTAATTTTACTACTGCGTCATAATTAATCACTTCAACTGAGACTGTCGTTTCACCTTCTTCTTACACCGTGGTATGTTACGACAGCTATTTTATATATATTAATAAACATGGTAATTTTCCATGGTTACATATTTCACAAAAATTAAATTTTACATAAAGTTTGCATGTATTATATCTTTGAAAAGTGCAATTTTGAATGTAACTGTGTTTTTAGTTTTTTATTTACTTTATTGATAGTAGATATTCAAAGTTGATTTTTAACATTTTCTAAAATTCTGAATTTCTTCTTTAATTTAGATTCTCAGTATCTGTAACTAAACAAATTATGTTCTCCTTGTTATCTATTTTCCTATCTCCTATAAATAACCCTTTTCTATAGCCTAAAATTGAAGGAATTGGTTTATTAAATTTAAGTTTTTTTTAAACAATTACTCTACCGGGTGATCAGTCTGAAGTGTCTGAGTTGGCAATACATAAATTCTTGTGGCAACAATGAGCAGTTGGTATTGAAAATAAAGACACAGAATAATGAGTTAGCAGAATTGATAATTTGTTAATTATGACATTTGAATGACTTGAAAACTTCGTGTCAGTTCGTGTTGACATAAGTCATAACCTCAAATATTGCAGAAAATGCAATAAAGGAAATGATTCTGATTAAAGAAAATTAAGTTTTATTATGTAAAAATAAAGAGTATGAAATCCGCGTAAATCAACATTGATACCAGAGAATGTCTAGGAATCCTAATATTGAACAATTAACAATAATATTAAACGGAAATTTAGCAAAATATGTTTGAGAAAGAAGTTTATATCAACTGATAATCAGCATAATTGCCAATTAGATGCTAATAATTTGCAAAAACTAAATTCTCAAAATGTGCAAATAAATAAATGCCACCTTAAACTAGAATAAGAGTTACCTGTATTGAGTATGATAAATATCAAATAAACAGTTAAATAATCCCATTACCATTAAGGATGGGAATCATTGATATTCATGAAGTATCTTATTCTTAAATATAGACATTAGATGTAATTGGGGCAAAAATAGTTTTGATTTTAATACAAATTGATGCAAGAATTGTGTTTATGGTCATATTTCAAAGAAGTGTAGGAACAGTGCTGTCTGTCGAATAATATAATATGAGAGAATATTTGAACAATAACCATGCACCGTGGATCGGTCACGGTAGTGTAGTAGCTTGGTCAGCTCGCTCGCCCGATTTGACCCCCTTGGACTATTTTTTCTGGGGTGATATGAAGCAAAAGGTGTATGCTACAGTTCCAAACACCAGAGAAGACCTCGTCGCTAAAATTATGGCAGTCGCCGAAGAAGTAAGATCAGACTTAAAATTAATTAAGCGTTTAACTGCCCAGATAGCACACAGAGCATTAACTTGTCTGCAAGCTGGAGGTGGGCAGTTTGAACAACTGCTGTAGGATGAAATTTAATGTATATAAAAGATTGTAAAAGCATCAAATAAAAAGTAATAAGAATTTTATGTGGATTTAATGTTTACCTGTTTAAAGTTGCGACAAAGGTTTTTCGTGCTTGCGCATACGCTATGTTCAAACAACGGTAACTCCTAAAGTAATAAACATATAGTTGTGAATTTAATGTTGTATTGTAGCCTAACTCAAAAACTTTCAATTTAGTGAAAAAAAATGAAAGGTTATCGGGACTGCTTTTGAACTGATTTGCAATAATTTGTTGATTTGCATAATTTTTTGACCCTTTTTTTTGCATTTCATCTTTTTTTCAAAACTTAAGAAAACGTTAACACTTTGTTTTAAAATGTTGTTGATAGACAGTATTATTGTCCGTCGAATAAGCCTATTTTTATCTCAGTAAGACCAAAACTTTAAGAGATATGAACGTTTTTGTTCATACGTAGAGAGTAGGTTATCAAAAAAACAAAATGGCTGGGGTATTGAGCCCTAGTTTATGGTGTATTTGTGTATTGAAATATTTGCTTTACATGTATTTAGATTATCGCTAGTCCATAACCGGACACACTGTATATAATATATATCGTTTCTGGTCAGGGAACCTTCATCGGTTGCGCTTCCCACAATTGAATGTCCTCTCGAACACTTCTTTATGTACGCGTACAAAGGAATGACACTTCGAAGAGAGGATTCAATATCTGACAGGTGAAGTAACCCGAAAATTTTATCGTGACATTCTGTCCTAGGAGTTAACGGAGAACAGCAATTACACGGAACGGCTCCAGATTCGGAACCTCTGTGTGCTAATTCTCTCGAAAATCCTAGATGTCGGTCTTACATTACGCGTCTTCAAACTTAAATGTCACGTACTAACCACAAAAAGTTTACTGCTGCACTGCTAAATTTTAAATCATCCTCTTGTCATGTGCTTCCTTGCTTTTATAATTTTTAATTTTGACAACCAATTTGTCTAACTTTTTATTTCGGCATTTTCCAACTTCCATTCTTGTATATTTTAATCTTTCCTATATTTCACTCCCCATATGCTCAATTTTTTAAAATACCTTTCCATTCTCATATAATTTTCTTTTATATTGTTCTCTGCTCGATTGGCCACCTGCAATATTGTTTGACTTTTCGAATATAAATTTATTCTTTTTAATGGAAATACTAAGTTTTCAAGTTATTTACCCCAAAAAGTACCTAAAGTTGTGATTTGTTACCCCTATTGTGGCGAAAGTATGAATTTGTTGAAATTATGGACTATTGAAATGTATCAAATGTCACTTCCCATATTTGCCGACCAGAATCAAGGTAAAATTTTAAATTTTCTACTTGTTAAATGTTTTCATTTTGATATATAAAATCAATATATGCCTATTTAAATTCCTACTAGCGTTTTAAAAAATTTTGCTAGAACTGTCAAATCTATTATTAGATTTCAAAAGATATATTTATCTTGTTATATTTATTGCATTTTGCATAATAGATCACCAGTTCCCGGTCTGGCTTTATTATTTGACCATTTCTATACTCAACCGTAACTACATTTGATGTTTTCATTGTGCTTTTTACATTTTAGAACCACCCTTACAAATTCTCTATTACATATCAATATTGGTATTTTATATTAAATTGAACTTTATTAATTTGAAGACTATTACATGTGTTAATGAATTTTCATTTTCTATTAATTTCCATTTCAATATATATATATATATATATATATATATATATATATATATATATCGCATATATATTCACTTACAGGGCAGTAGGTAATGGGTCTGTGACACAGAACGAGAAATATGGAAAATCCTGGCCAAAATTTATATGTAATATATAGGTACCAGACAAATACCAAAAAAATGAAATAATTTTCAGATAATTTTAATTTAGAAGCAGGGTAGTAAAGAAGACACCCAGATTTACCTTCTTCCATATTCAATAGTTTGACCTTTTTCGAAGGAAAAATATATTCAATAAAAATATATTTCTTTGCAGAATAGACGTATGTACCTAACTTACCATAACAAATCAGTAAATTCATTGAATTTCTTTATATTTTTAATACAGATCGTTAAAATGTCAATGACATGTTTATTTTTGGTAAAAGTAATTTTGCAGGAATGGAACCATGTAATATAAAATAAAATGTTTATTAGATAAAATGCATGCACACAAAACCCTAACTGATCCCCTACCTAAAACCAATTGAAAGATTCGGCTTTTAAATATATTCAAATATGTAGTTATCATTTTCAACACAAAAAAATAAATCCCATTAAAAATATTAACAATATATTAAATAATTAATTAATAGTAAATGTAATATCTAAAACATTAGTTAATACCTACATTCTCAAAAATATTTTTTGATTTGAGACTGAAAAATTTCAATAGTCTAAAAGTGATAAATAAAACTAAATAGAATATTCATTCTGGCATTTCAAAGTTGACGATTTCAGCTCGTAAGCAGAAAATGAAATCAACCATTACATTCCATTTAACTACAGAACATAAGTACATATTAATAAACCTTCCATCAAAATACCAAAACTTAAGATTCAATATAATTTCATTAACTTAACTGAAACACATAGTAAGCCATGACTATTTCTGTTTTGTAGGGAAAATATAAAGAAATATAATGCACCTGCTGTTAATTAAAGCGTCCGAAAAATCTATACTGATCTACTACATTGACTATTTTACCACTAAACAATAACAACGCTTGCATGCCACTTCCAGAAGTACATACTCTCGTCCTCTCCATATATAATTACTTAATGTTTTGACCGTCTGGCGAAGACGGCACTGTCAGTTGTTTGGCGTTGAGAGTATGGACTTAAATAATGAATTTTTAATATATTTTATTTAATAAATGAACCAATATTATAAATTAATATTAGCATTCTGCACTGAAGATCGTCAGTAGCTACTAAACAAAACAAAAGTGAAGAAAATTGGTTGGGAGACAGAGGAGCAAATGGTACCTAATTGTTTTGTCTTTGCCTATTTATATATAGATTAAATGAAATTTATACGATAAAAATTAAAAGATTCTAAATTCATCAATGGAAACATAATTCTTATTTTAGTTGACAAACCATATTTACAATTTAATGAAAGTTGCAAACCTGCGAGACCCAATTGAATAGTCATTATTACGTAATATAAATTTTTTTGGGTTCTATTTCAACAGCATGACGATGTAGAATAACTTTAGTAACGGGTCAAAATTTGTTACATTTTAGTTTCATTTAATTCGTCTTTCACATTCGAGTCAATCCATCTGACGATTTTCTCTCCAAGCAATTTGGCGACACTGTTACTGTTAACTGTTTGGCATTGATAGTATGGACGTAAATAATCTTTTTTATTATTATATTTTATTTAATGAATGAATGAATGAATTATAAGTAAATTTTAGCATTATGCGCTGAAGGTTGTAAGTAGCTACTAAAGGAAACAAAAATAAAGAAAATCGGTTGAGGCACAGAGGAAAAAATAGTTCTAACTGTTTTGTCTTTAGCTGTAAGAAACTTTTACTAATTATAATAAGTTCTGCAAATCTGGGTTTGTAAACAGATGATTCTGTAATACCCTAGATTTACTTAAATATTTTAGTATCTACTAGCCGTTACCCGCGGTTTCACCCGCGTATGGAATGTATAATTCTTTGCAAAAAGAAATTATATATGAATTATATGGGCCATCCAATATAACAATTTTTTCTAACATTTAACCCAAACTGCAAGTGATTATGGGCCACATTATATAACAATTTTACTCAACATTTTTTGGAACCACTTTGTATAACTGTAACCCTGCTTCACCCTGTAGTGCAACCATCCGGTATATGCTGATGTTTATTTGTTACCAAATATAACATTTTTTAATTACCTAACTATAGTAATACTCCACCCTATACGTTATATAACTATTATTTCTGATAATTTTTGGGTTACTTCGTAAACTATCATTTTAACAGGGCTTTATATGCAACTTTTCTAGCATTATGCTAAACACAATATGTAAATATAATTTTGCTTTGCTACATATTTCACGTATTTCATATGGGGGGGTGCAACTGCTCTTGGTCTATCTTATATAACAGTTTTTTTAACATTTTTTAATTTACCCTGTAAAACTATAATTCTACTAAGTCCCCAATCTCCACCACTTTATATATAGAACTACTTATGCGCGACGCAATATAGCATTGTTTGTAACCATTCTGTATAAGTAAATTCACCAATCCCCAACATATTTCACAAAACCATGGTACATGGCCACCCTATGTAATAATTTTATTCAAGATTTTAAGAACTGCCTTCTATAGCTATAACTCTACTTCCATCTATATTTAAACTATCTTGTATATACTTCTGCCAATTACTCAACCATTATAGTTTATGTGTCTATCAGTTTTTGAACTATCCTGTATAACCATAATTTAAAGTCTACAAAATATTTCAACTACGCTGTATATGCGTCTGCTTTGGGGCCACCAAATATAACATTTTTTAAACACTTAAATTTGATCCACTCTATATTTCAACTATCTTATCTATGCAACTGCTTAAGGACTGGGCTAAATATAAATAATTATGGGCTACGCTATTACCTCACAATTTTTATAATATAAAATATAATTTCTCTCCACACTTCATTAAAACCATCCTTCATTTGCAACTTTTTCTAACTTTTTTTACCCTTACTGTATAATTATTGTTGTACTGCACACTATATTTCAACTACCTTGTATATGAAATTACTTATGGGCCACCCTATATAATATTTTTTCACTACCCTGTATACTTAGAATTCTAGTCCACCCTATATTGCATCTATTCGGTATATTAAACTGGTTGTAGACCATAACAATTTTATAATATTTTTGAAACCCAGATATAGGTGTTATTATACTCTGCTACATATTTCAACCATCCTTTAATATACTACTTGTGCACTTGTGAACTATTTGTGGTCATAAAACTACCTTAAAACTATAATTCCCCTCCATATTATATTTCAACCATCCTTTATAAACAACTGCTTCTAAAAATTTTTTCAACCCATATCGTAACTATAATAATAGCTCAAGAAAATTCAAATATCCTAACTGTTTACGTAACATATTTTTTTATCCACCCTGTATAAATATAATTCTATTTTACCCTTATTTCACCCACATTCTATATGCAACCACTTATGATCCTAACAATTATAACATTTTGTTATCCGCCATGAATAAATATAATTCAACTCCAGCCATTTTTCAACCACCTGGTATATGCAACTGTTTATGGTCCACTCAATATATCTTTTTTGAACCACCCCGTATAACTTACCCCTTATTTCAACGATATTGTTTATAACTCCTTACGGACCACCTAATATAGCTTTTTTAAGATTTTTAAAGCCATTTAATTCTACATGTCTTATATATGGATCACCCTGTAAAATTACATTTGATATATCAGTTCGAATTTTTTTAAAATCGAAACATGTTACATTGGCATATTCGAATTTTGAATAAAAGCTAAGCTCGTGCAAGTATCTAAAATTTGGTGAATGCCGTGGAACCACTTGACTAATTGTGTACCTACGTATTACGGCATATGGTAGTAGATTTTTCCTTATATCTACCGTTTCTGTCAATGTAGGGAGATAAAATGTATACCAGATTTTTAAGTCAATCTATAAGCTCTGCAACAAAAAAAGATTCAGCAAAATCAGTTCAGTAGATCTTACGTGATGAGGTAACAAACAAACAAACAGACAACTACAATTTTATAATAGCACTACCCGTTACCCGCTGTTTCATCCGCGTGCGGAATGTTTAAGCCTTCGCAAAAAAAAATAACTTATGAACTATATGGGTTATCCTTTATAAAAAAACTTGTTTGAACCACCCTTCTTAACCATAAATCCACCAATCCCGAATATATTTCACCCAAACTGCAAGTACTTATGGGCCACCCAACATAACTATTTTATTCGACATTTTTTGAATCACCTTGAATAACTGTAACTCTACTTCACTCTATATTGCAACCATTCTGTATATGCTGCTGTTTTATAATTTTTTGAACACCTGACTAATAACTTTTCCCTACCCTACATTTCAGCTATGCAACTGCTTATGGTGTACTCTGTATCACAATTATTTCTGATATTTTTTTAACCACCGGTTAAAGTAAAATTTCTCTTTACTATATATATTAATCAACCTTTATATGAGCTTTTTCTAACATTGTGTTACACACTCTACAACTATAATCTTGCCTCTCCCCATATTTCAGATATTCCATATGGTAGAATGCAACTGTTTATGGTCCACCCTATATAACAATTTTTTTTAACTTTTTTGATTCATCCTAATTGAAATGATGTGGATCCCTTCGTGAGCCACAAATATGAAAACAGTTTTGCACCCTAACACCAAACTTCTCTTTAAACCCTCATCTAAACTGCAACTACTTATTGGCCACCCTGTATAACAAGTTTATTCTAAAAAAATGTTTAACCACTTTGTATATAACTAACTCTACTTCCATATACATTAAAACCATCCTGTATACACCGCTGCCAATTTGTCAAACATTACAACTTATTTTTTAACCACCCTGTATAACCATAAGTTTACCCTGTATTTGCATCTGCGTAGGGACAACCAAATATAAAATTTTTAAATACTTCTAATCACACTGTATGAACTATCATTTTACTTCGATCCATGTTTCAGATATTGCAGATATGCAACAGCTCATTTTCTATCCTACAAAAAAAACTTATCCAACCTGTCTGACTATAAATCTACTCCACCCGCTATTTCAATCACTTTGTATTTGCAACTACTTATTGGCCACCCAGTATAACATTTTTTCTACCACCCTGTATAACTATAAATCCATCAATGCCAAATCAAAACCGCAACTGCTAATGAGGCACTGAAAATAAGAATTTGGTTCAGCATGTTTTTGAATTACCTTGTATGTATTACAACTACCCTGTATACGCTACTGTTTATTGGTCAATCAATATAACATTTTTTAAATAATTATCATAACACCTCTTCACCCTATGTTTCAACTATCCTATCTTTGCAACTTATTATGAACTACGCTATTTCACATTTTTCCTTTATATTTTTTTTTCAAGATAAATTAAAGTATAATTTCTCCCCACACTTCATTTAAACCACCCTTCATTTACAACTTTTTCTAACTTTGTTTGAATGACACTGTATAACTATAACTTTACTGCGCACCATACTTCAGGTACTCTATATATGCATTTTTTACCCATCCTGTATAATTCTAACTGTAAGCCAGCCTATATTTCAACAACCTTTTATATGCAACTACTTATTTGCCACCAAATATAACATTTTTATACGAACCTGTATCCTTAGAATCCTACTCCACCCTATATTTCAACCATCCGGTAAATGGAACAGCTCGCAGATCATATCATTACTTCAAAATATTTCTTAACCCACCTGTATAGCTGTAATTAAACTCCGCTACATATTTCAATCATCTATATATATGTAACTACTTGCGGATATAAAACAAGTTTTTAACCACATCATAAACTATAATTCCACTCCATCTTATATTTGAAACACCCTGTATAAACAACGGCTTCAAACATTTCTTTAAACCATTTCATAATAATTCAAAGATCCTAACTGCTTACCTAAGACATTTTTTAAGCTTTTTTATTCATTGTATAGATATTCTACCCTTTTTCAACCACTTGTTATATGTAAATGTTTATGGTGCACTCAATATAACTATTTTGGACCACCCCGTATAATTAATTCCACTCCCCCTTATTTCCAACCACATCGTCTATATCCAGCTGCTTATAGGACACCAAATATAACTTTTTTTAGATTTTTTCAATCCATGTAATGCTCCAAGTTTCCTATATACAGAACACCCTGTAAAATAACGCTTGATATATGTTGACTTTTGTTAAATCGAAACATTTTACATTTGCACATTCCGAATTTTGAATAAAAGCTGATGCCAGTATCTAATATTTTGTGCATGCGGTGGAGCCAATTGAGTAATAGAATTACCCAACATGGTAGAAGTTTTTTCGCTATATCTACCTTTTATGTCAAGTTAGAGAGATAAAATGTCTACCAGATTTTAAGTCAAACTATAGGCTTCGCAACAAAAAAAGTTTCAACAAAATCAGTTAAGTAGTTCTTACGTAATGCCCGAACAAACAAACAAACAAACATATCAACAAACAAACAGACAAACTTTATAATAGTATAGATGCCCCATAAAACTAGGATAATTTTATAACCAGAACTTTGGATTAAAGAATCAATATTTTTTGGTTTATAACTGTGATGCAATAATCATGATTAAGCGATGATATGCGAATTTACAGGCAATTCTATTTAGAAATTACATTGAATATTTAAGTAACGATATGCATACACTAAAGACTCAATATTTGTACTCGAGCAAGAAATGTTCTCGACAAATAGCTTTTTTCATAATTATTGCACTACTATAAATGGTTCTTTAGGAATAAAACACTATCTTTTCAGAAATTAGTACTAAAATATATATTACTATATTTATGAGTATTAATTGCTCATCATTGTTGTGAATAGCTTGGGTAAGATTTGTTATATTTAGGAGTGGGTGTGTGAAATAACATACATTGCTGACGCAACAGTGCCATGTAAAAAATCTAGCACATTGAAGTCATAGAAATCAAATTCACAATTGTAGTAGTAGCAGTTTTCACAGGGGTATCTATGGCAGAGAGCGCCCAATTTCTTATGTAACATCTATGTTTGTTTTATTTATTAAAATGTGATTTTATACTGCGTTATATCCAACTGGAAGTAGAATTATTCTAGTTAAGAATTAGACTATTTAGTTTAAGGCTACTATGATAACTCATTTCGTTTTGTCCACAGAAATGAAATATTTTGTACTACTTTTAGTGAATGATATAATCCATTATTCTGAAGATGAGTGACATCTTGTCGAAACGTCAAACTCTCTTTTCTAAGATAAATCACACAAGAAAATATATATAATTATAGCAAATGGGGATTGGGAAAAAGTTCGTAAGTCTAAATCATAAATGATGTGAAAATAATAAATAACCAGAAATTGTCTTACACTTAGTAGGCTTACAATAGAAATAGCAAATAGTTTTGACAATTGTTTCACAATGACACTCACTTTATAAGGAAATTGTCATTCTCATTTTAAATTTAGCTGACAAAACAGGTAAATCATGCATTTATTTACGGGCTTAATGAGTTTTCACCTAAGCTACTAATTCTCCGATTCATGGCACAAACTGCATTGTAAAAAATTGAACTAAATACCATTAAACGCCACAGAGTCAGGCAAGTGATTCACACACTTTCCAGTGCCATTAATCAAGCTGCAGCTAGCCAGCTGAAACAAACAAACACACACATACAGAATCGTGTCGACTTTTCACGGGAATTCATTACTTTTTAACGTCTCTCCTCTGGTTGTGGTGAAGTGGCCACATATCACCGACCGCCTAATAGCAACAGAATGGAGTCTGCATTCTTTAATTCTAACAATTCCACAAGCTGAATTATTGCAAGCGAATAAAATGCCATGCTTTCTTTCGACTAACTGAGATGTTTATCAAGTCGGCCGTTCTTGGCTGGTCGCTGTTACTTTACCTTCTTCTGCATTGGCTTCTGCTTCTTTAGTTGCAGGGTAAACGTATTCTTTTATCTTTTCATTCGCAACCTCGACAGTAGAGCAGGTCTTTGGTTGCTGTGAGATTTATGGCATTTTGATCGAAATAAAAGTGGTGAATGTGACAAGAGATTAGTTACGTTATTAGGTTTATTTCGACGTTGAAAACTTATGTTTCTGAAAAAGCCAACTGCACGTTATTCATAACACTTATTTTGATATTATTATGCTATTAAATATTTATATATCGGTTAGTAATCACAGTACTATAAAACTGAATATTTTTTTATACAGTTTATTGTCAAAGTTGAGTCATTTATTTTAGCGTCTTGTAGAATCCGTTAACAGAAGCGATTCACCAAAAATCGTTTATATAGAAGCTGCAAAATAAGAAAACATTAAATACTAATAACAGACTTCATGGGACAAAACAAATATCTCGTTGTCTATAAATAGCATCACTTTTACTTTCAATGCCTAGCGGTTACATGTTTATAAAGTAACTGTTTCAAATATGTACATAGAAAATAACCTAACCTAACAATCAATTCAGAAATTCATGACTTAAATATTCTAAATAATTGTCAAATTTCAGTCGGTATGACAACAAAAGTTAAGGCCCAATATGCATGCGCCAGTCTAAATATTTTCGGAAAATCTGTGTTGGGTTCTCTTCACAGTATAGGGGTTTTCTACTCTTCAAAGAAGCTTCCAGTGTGAATAATTTGTCCCAGTTAGTGTTAACATGACCTTGTAGACATCTAATATGAATTTGGTAAAATTGTCGATTATGTTGTAGTCCTGTAAAAGCTACTGGCAAATTCAACTCTTCTAGGATAACTTTTATTTTGTAAGCCATAAACCGTTTGATAAAGGTAGGGATAAAATAGTTGTTCTCGTATCGTTTTCCAACTACTAGGAGCAACTTCTGCTTGAGCTGCTATGAATCGAGTCCTCGTTCATCGATCATTTCCGACAACGTTTAAAGTATTCTTCTCGATCTCCACTACTCTCGGTTGTAAGAGATGAAGATCCAGATTCCAATGTGCCTCTTTCTTGTTCCTAGAAATACTCTTTGCCGGGAAGTCTTATAACTATACATTAATTATTTGGTAACATTTATTGCCCTTTATTTTTCGTCTATATAAAACTGCTAAGGCCCTTAAGTGAAAGTATCACAGGCTATGTGAGGCCCAATAACAAAACACATTTATTTACATTCCTTAACTTCATCGTATGCATTCTCAGGCATGCATATTGGACTTGAAGTGGTTAAAAGATATATATATATATATATATATATATATATATATATATTTATATATATGTTAGGTGGTATCCGGGAATTCCTCCGCGTAGTTGATAACTGATCCCTGTCGGGATCGATGGTAAAATGACGACGTTTCGGCAGAGTCACATCTGCCCTCTTGAGGTCGGTTCGCATAAGTCTCGTAGCCTTCTGCTTTCGCTTCTAGTTACTCACATACTTAATAGTAACTAGGGACCAACGAGCACTTAAGAGAAATAATAAATGTTGCTTTTGAAACAATATGGGATGAGATGCGACTAGAGACTACGACTGTAGCAGTCAGAAAAAGGTGTCACGATTGCATCCACCGCTACGGAAGCCAGTTTGAACAAAATTTATAACAAATTGTTGCAACTTCATGTATGATTTATTTTTTGTAGTTTTTATCTTGTAAACTACAATCTCAAATTTTATAATTACTTTCCAATATATGTGATATATCACTGGAAAGGGGTTGAAGTAGGGAAGTTTTAGTAACCATTCGAAGTTCTCGATGTGTTTCTTATTATTGTTGTTTTTTTGTAGTGTTTAACTTATTGACTTTTTTATGGAACCTCGCCATTTGTGGACTATATTTTTTTGAAATAATTATTTGTGCCAAATATCGAATGCTGAAGAGCAAGCAAACATCATAGATTAGACTTAAGTTTATTTGGTGAAGATACAGTAAAAATATAAAAGCTACAGAAGTTTATATGAAAAAATCTGGAACTTAAGTGAAAAAATAATAATTAAAAAAAAAACGTGAACTAGTTTGATGATATATGGGTTACATGTTATAGCATGAGTGCCCACCTATCCGCCCTCCAGGTATAGCGAACCTTCTACAAAACACCCTGTATACACCGGCAGACAAGGGATGACCCGTAAAAGTCTCGACGAAACCTATAGGAGGGCAGTTTTAGTTGAAGGCAGCGTGTAGCACACCTGTTTCCAGTAGAGTGTCTAAAACAGTTTGCAGACCATTTGACATACCTTACACCAGAGGAACAGCAGAAAGCCAAGCCGTTTGTCGCAAATCACTCGCAATTTTTTAATTTAATTTCATATTTCATACAGTTTGTTCATAATTCGAGACTCAACATTGGAATTATGTTTATTAAGAAAACTTAAGCAATGGTTAAATATGGTTTTGCAGAATTTCATATTATTAAGAAACTGTTTGAAATTTATTTGAATAACTCAAAATAATAACATGTAATGTAATGCTTTTAAGTGCCAACAACTCTATCAATAGATCAATCTGAGTGAGCTATGTTCAACACCAATTGACAATGCAAAAATTCTTTCAAGACAAAGGCGAACTATATAAACTAACAATGCGTATGTTAAAAGCGTTTGACTTATAAAAGGACTGTTTAAACATTCTGAACCGACATTAAGTTTTTATTTGAAATGGGTATATTCACAAAGCATTACTAAAAACCTTAGTTGATTTTAGACAATTAGAAATCCCTTTGGAAATTAACTCTACCTCCTTATAGAATCATGACTTTCCAGTAGATGTAAGAATAATAATACATCACAATTATAGATTGAATAAAGCACAATTAACTAAGTTCTGTTGTGACATAAAATGTGTAATTGAAATCTGTAATAGAACATTGAATTAAACTTATAAATAAATATTCCATATTATTCCATCGTCCTCCATTTGTAATAATGTATTCACGTTTGCCCTTTTTACCTTCCAAAGCAAATCTATGTACAATACATACATACGTCATTCAATATTAATTAATGAAATATGATTGATGTTCAAAGCGAAAATTATAATTGACGTTTAATATTTAATAATTCCAATTCGACGGTATGTCAATCAACATTTTCATGCAATAAACAATCAAATATGCATACCGTTATATAACATATTTTGGTAATGCGAATGGGCATTATTTATTTTATTTGTGATATGTTCCAGATTGACGAATATTTCGCAAATACAATTTTGATTCAATTGTTTATTTTCTAGTATTCTTTGAAACAATTTCAATGTTTGCATACTCTATTGACGTTATAGTTGATATGAATAAAATATGGACTATTAAATTAGTAAAGCTATTTCAAAGTCACAGTTTTGTAGAACATAAATAAATCTCAGAAAGTGAATAAATGGAAAAGGAAGAAACTGAAGAAATGGGAGAACCATATATATATCGGATATAAATAGTAATTAAGCAAAAAAACTCTAAAGGGATGTGAAATGGATAATATTAATTTCAATATTACTATCCATATTTTATTAGATATTTATATTAACGAAATGAAACCTTCAATTTCCACCAAAGGTATAAAATTTACTCCACCTGAAGAAACAATTGTATATATATATATATATATTGAAATGCAAATTTAAATTTTGAATCGTTGGTATAGACAGAAACAGTTTATATAACAATTTAGATATATTTTAAGGAACAAAAAAACATAATTTAAATATAGTTGTTAAACTAATTTAAATGATAAAAAAACGTATTCTTTCTATTCAGGCAATCATTATTCTGTTATCCTCTTTTCACATTCCAGTTTTTTGCTTTCATCTTTTCTATAGGTATATTTTCCGTCTTTTTCCTTTTACCTTAAGATCGGTTTCGCCATAAGTGTTCATATTTTTACTAGTTCCTTTTCAAAAGTTTTTCCGACTTGACCATACAATGAATGGCATCACACTCCCTCTAAGGCACACATACTGTGCCTTTAGGGGAAATTTCACTAAACCTCAGGTTTAGCTGTGTGGGATCCCTTGCCAGGTTATCAGGCCCGTGGTTGGCGTCGTGGCTGTAGTTCCCTATGAATTTTCTGACCGTCCGGGCTTCTCAGTTGGTAAAGAGGTTCGTCCAGACCGAGGTATTTCAAATTGTTTAATAGATGTATTGGGACTATTCCTGTTGTTGACATAACAATTGGTACCGTTCGAGTGTTGTTCATGTCCCAATGTCTCTGTATTTGAAATTCTAACTTCCTATATTTGGCTATTTTTTCAGCCTGTTTAATATTTATATTATTGTTGTTAGGGATTGTTATGTCAATTAAGGTTGTTTTTCTAAAGACTTTACCTACCAAAACTATATCTGGTCTATTGTGAGCAACAGTTCAATCGGTCAATATCGTCCGGTCCCTGTATAGCTTGTAGTTGTTATTTTCTAAAATAGATTCTGGTTTGTATATATAGTAGGGTGTTCTTACCGACTGTGATAGCTTCAGTTTACGCGCTAGTTCCTGGTGCAGTATTTTTGCCACAGCATTGTGTCGATCTTTGCGTTCAGTTGCAGCGAACGCTTGGCAACCTCCTTTGACATGCTGGATAGATTCAGATGTTTGGCAACCATATCTGCATCGATCGTTGTTGATAGAAGGGTCTTTAATGATGTACTTTAGATAGTTCTTAGTTGGAATTACTTGATCTTGGATTGCCAATATAAAGCCTTCCGTTTCAGGAAACATAACACCAGAGATAAACCAGTAGTTCGACGCTGAACTGTCGACATAATCATGGTTGACGTTATTTATATGTCTTCCAGGAAGCGGCTTCTCTTTCTATTTGAGCAGTTTCTGATCAGTTGTCTGATGGTATACTTGTTGTTTTGTCAGTCGCAGAGGTGTTGAGTCATCAACCTGACATATGACTTTGTGTAGGCCAGGAAATTCTGCGAGTTTCTGGAAATGATTCCATGGATTCAATTGAGGTGCCCTTTCTCATTTCGTAGGGCCCCTGCTGTATTTTGCCTTTTAGTATATTGTTATAAAAATCTATCCAGTCCGTCCCTGGTTTCATTCCGAGAAACATCAATCGCTGGGATAGAAAAAAAAAGAAAAGCTTGAAGGTTCGGATAGGAAAAAAACATAGCGATGATCTGTACAGTACTAATCATTGTAGTTGATGTAAATAAATTGAATGTATTATGATTTATTATGATGCTAATAAAGACTTTTATACTGAGCTTAAATTTGTAAGTGTCATTGTGTCAAATACCTGTGTTTAACAACAACTTCACTTTTTTCTAACTAAACCATTAAAAATAGAATTAACAACAAGAATATCATTTATTATTTGTACCATTCTTTACATTAAGAATCATTCATACGACCAAATTCTCATCCGGACGAAAAATATTCCTTTGCGCACTATGGTTACAGTTATATCAAGTAGCTGTTTTGGCTGTTCTGTAGGCTCTGACCAAATATCTGCTGAATCTGATTTATATCTGGAAGGCTCGACGACTTGGACGTGGTCACAAAAATGAGAAGAAAGTAAAGATACTTTCTTTCTCATCTAGATCTCTACCTCTATTAGGTGCATTTTCATTTCTCAATTATAATTTCCTCTCGGTATCGATTACTGTTCCTTCTAATAAACCTTTAAAACGATTTTGCGTAAACCTCACTGAAGCCATGCTGTTACTAAGAGACCAGCAAAATCTTATTAAAAAATCGTCATATTTTTGTAAATTTAAGTAAGACTATATATTAGTAAATATGTCGTATTCCAGAAAGGAACAGTCTTTGTTTTTCCCCAACTCCCATTACTTTTCACTCTCAAAATACTCTTATTTAAAAAAAATGGTTTAGTTCATTCAATATCTTTATGCTTATTATAATTCACTTAGATGCAAATGGTTTATATTTCATTATATGTTGAATATTATTCGATAAATTTATTACATATCTTAACGCCTCAGAAGTTATGTATAATTCTCCTTACTTACCAGTAGATATTTTCCTTTAGGTTTTTCCAGTTGCAATTGTATTTAACCAAATCAGTGGCATAGGGGTCCACCACAAATTTCTCAATTCGTTTTATCCATCTGCACTAAACGCAAGACAAACAGTTACTAGTTGATGGCTCTTTTATGCCATTATTTCCTACAGATCTACGCAAAGTAACTGAAAATGTTTTTTTTTTTTTCATTTACACACAAAATTTCGATCAATCGTTGTGGTGAGCATTGCCATGGTTGTAAGAAATTTAACATACATGTTTTTGAGTGTTGGACAGCGTCTCCATGTATCTTTCCTTATTATATTAATTAGATCATAATATCATAATAAGATATGTGTGTTAATACTACTGTCATAACCTAAACGGTAGATAAAATAAAACACAAAAATAAAAAAATGGTCTTGTACCAAGACATTAGAACAATATTTAACTTGGCACAGAAGCATTGGTATGCAATTAATAATTTTTTGTTCAAACAATGTGTCATATATCTGGTAATAAAATATCTTGATAAACTCTGTCCAGGCACAGCATAACTTTTCTCAAGTACTACCGCTTCATTAGCGCCAGCTTTTGGTCTATAAATAATGCCACTGGATTCATGTTTCTAAGTTTAATAGTTTTGTAATTATTTAGGTAAGACTTTTCTCTCTGTGTCTGCATTTGTACAAAAATAAATTAGTAATGCATTTATTCTATAATTTTACCGCACACTCTATATTCTACTGTACGATTTTTTTAAAAGTCTTGCTTAGCTGACTTGTACGACTGATAATTGCAGATATTATCAATAACAGCAAATGTTGTTTTATTGTTGGCTACATTTTATTATCAAATATTAATTAATAAGGAATTAACACATTAAATACAAATATGTATACATGTACAGGGTCTGAACAGTATGAGTGCATATATTTTAGATGGTACACACCAAACTAAACAAAAAAATCTTATAATACTATGCTCTCTTTTTGCGAGAAATGCGTAACTTTGATCTCTAAATATCTCTGTTTTATATCGAATAATTGTAATGTATTTCGAAATTTTTGCTTTGTTGAGTTAATAAAATATTTATGAAATAAATATCTTGACATCCTTTTGTATCTTAAAAAATATAATTTGGAATATACATTTATAATCTGGGAAATTCTTTTGAGAACTAAGTGAAATGACACAGGAGTAAAAAGCGTTTTCCAAATGAGGTAGAAATAACCTAAAATAAAACTTTTCCAATAATCTATTGATTTCAAATTACACACTCCGCAAAATTTCCGAAAAAAAGTTAATTCATATTTATATATACGTATGACACGTACTTATACGATAAATACATTCTAGAGTTATCAGGGATCATGACAGATATGCAAACGACACAACCTGATTTTCAACAAAGAAACTGCACCAAACAGCACGGCTTTATCCAATTTTTGTACAGAATTAATACTCTATGCAATATCTTCTGGGTCCAATTTCTGTCGAGTTATAATTGAATTTGAAAATTCAAAATCACGTTTTCTAAATATTAGGCCATATAAAATCTAAATAATTTATATATGAAGAATCACAACAATTTGAAAAGCCAAGTAATTTTATGTTGCTGACTGGAAAATGGATGTGACATTCCTTAAATTTTTTTTAACAAACACTTTTTAAAACCTTTATTAGAGTTTCTGATATGTTTTCATTGCACTATTATCGTTTACACCTAGTATAGATCATCAAAATTTTGTTATATTTGTTGTTGATTTATTAATTAATTTTCATAATTTCTTGGTAAGAGATAATAAATATTTTTAAGGGATTGTGAACAATTTGCTATAGATGTCAACGAATTTAAACCTAGTTTTGGCTCTCTCTTATAATAATTCATTCTGATTTATTTGTACTTCTCTCAGACAAAACAGAATATCACTGATGTAAGTGTGGAGTTAGTTCTTGGGATATGGGGCAATTGGAAGGCCAGCCGAGTCGTTTCGTACGAGGTATATCAATCGTTCCAAGACAGCATTTTAATTAAAGCATGTTATCGGTAGGCGCGGCCTCCATAATTCACCGTAACGGACGGGACGGACAGGGAGCGGGAACGCTCCTCTTTCGGACAAACCTGCTGATCCAGGAACAACTTTCATCTGGACGTGATGCATGACCCCCATTATAGCCCCGTATTCGTCTTCTTATGTCTGCCTGCTTGGTGCTTGAACTCAAGTCGACGACGCGCCACCTTGGTAGTGATTGTAATCTTTATAAAACAAAAATCTTTTTTAATAAGTTATTGGGATTTATGTTGATACTACAGAATAGTTGAAGAGTTTAGTTTGTATCTCACAGCTCATCTTGTCATAGTTTCCCCAAATCTTAAACAATTATAAATAAGCAGATTTTTATTGGTGATTTTTGTTTTATTTTATGATATTATCAAGATTCGAAAAATATCTATAATTTTTCAATAGATACTAATTTAAAAATCAGTGATATTAACTAATGTCATGGTTTCTAAATGTTACCGTATATTTAATTTCCAATTAAACGAAAAAAAATTCAAAAAATGATCATCATAAAGGTCATTACCAAAATTAATTCTGTTAAATTGCAAGCAGTGTTTAGTTATTAAATAATATACAAATCAGATAGGATTGTAAATATATAATATACAAATTTTCAAGCTGATCTGAGATAATTGCAGTACATCATGTTCATATAAGGAACATTGTCAGATGTCGAGATTAAAATAAACCCTATCCTTAAATTTCTTTCTCTGTCTCTGGCTTCAGGTGATAGAGGCAGGATATTTATCATTAGTTCGTTAAAAATAACATAAGCAGATTCTTCTTGAGATAAACATTTATTTATATGCTGGCGTTTCTTAACAAACTTAACGATGTAACCGCCATAAGTAAGTTCTTTAAATTTCCTAAATTGTTCAGGAATTGGTACCTGCAAACAATTCGTTTAGTTCCCTCGCTATAAACACTGTTTCGTCACCATAGACTTATGAACAGTTTCGAAGACATTGATTTCGGGGGTATCTCTAGCAATTCGGTCTTTTCCGCACTTTTAGTTGTTCCGGTTTGATTTTCTGTCCCAGCTTAAGCAAAAGACGTCCATTTTGAAGGCCCCAAAGTTTTCAAGCTGTGCTTGTTAGGCACTAATAATTTGTAGTGAATGGCTGGCATATTGCTTAGATTCCGTAACAGTTGCTAAGAAAGTCATATTCTCTAGCTTCTGATGTATGACTGTTATGAAACAGAGTAATCCCAACACATTGGGCACTGCCTGGTATGGAATAGCGTGATGGGTAACGAATACTGACAAAATTCTACTTTTCAAAAACCACTTTTAATATTAGTAGCTGTAGTTGCTTTATCTAATCTGCAAGGAAAATAGTTACCCACTTACAGTTTCTTCAGGAGGATTTGTTAACTACTAATCTCTCAGTTGGTTTATATATGTTTCTGCAGTCTGGACGAGAAAGTCAACACACCAATAACATATCTTTGAAAAATCATCAGTAGAATTTTCCGGTCAGTCGAACATTTGACGTACCTAGCAATGGGTGCCAGAACTATAACAAAATTAAATTTAACCAAATGAATCTCTTGCTTCATCCAGTTTTTTTATAATGTTGGCTTGCAAATAACACAGAGGACAGGGCAGTACCTGTAGCAATATTATACCAACCTGTGTAACCAATTCCCTGATTCCCTACTCTTAGTACAACATTTTTGTCCTACACGGGTTCTTTGAGACCCGGCATTCTTGATAGACTATTATGTGTTATGTTGCAAGATGGGACAATTCGGGGTTTCGTTTCATGAAACCGGTAAATCAGTCTTCAGGGCCTTTTTGTTTTTTTCCCGATTTAGAGGAACCTTCATACCATTTTTCACTGGAAACTCTTAAACAGGCTGCACAACACCAGCTGGAGTCATCCCTTGCATTATTCGACTGCAAGAAGTAACTAGCTAATAATTTTTAGATAGGCGCTGCCAGGATCAATTATTTCCTTATATTGTGTATGTAATTGAGTAAAGTAGAGTGTCTCACTTGAAACTTTTCGGTGCTCTACCGAAATTAATAACAATTGTCTTTCAAGTATCGAACTGATTACTCTATTGGACTGAGTCGAATGACAGTTCCGTTTTTTTTTGTAATACTTCAGCATTATTAATTTAAAATTAACAAATGTTTTGTATCTCTGTCGCCTAATATAATTATAAACTAAGCAGCAATTTAAGAAGTCGTAGTATTACCAGGAGTAGGCAAGAACTTGAGCAGTATGCTAAATGTAATATAACTTTCTTCAAAATAAATCGACACAAGATGTTAGTTTATGAAGCGGTAGACACAAAAATACCTTGACTTGGCCCATCTCATTTCTAGCTATCTTCAAGTTCTTAGAAATAATACTAGGATTTTCTAAAAATCTATTTTATTTCCGTGTCAATCCGATTCCTCATTGATAGATACATAGCTGCTTTTCCGATATTGATTTGTAGGCTGGTTTCGATATTCTTCTATCAGTAGATTTGTCTTTATTTTCCAAATTGAGCATGTAGATTCAGTTTTCGTTTCATGGGATATTCTGCCATTTTCTTTTACTACGTTAAATTATGTCAAGTGATTTTGTGTTGTGCCTTGTGTAAGTCAATGTAGAGTTTAATCTTGGACACTTGCTGCAACAGCAGCTGATACCTGATAGTATGTTATTTCCTTTCCTTCGTATAAATGGCCCTTCTGAAATAGTTTATGTCAGAAGAAAGTATATTTATATTTTCTGCTACAAGTGTATCGTGGAGTAGATCAGTTTACTTGATAATTTTGTTTCTGTTTGGAGCATATAAGCGTATTATGTACAGATTTATTTTTCCAGAATTTGGTAATCATGTCGTTTATATAGTGTATATCATAGCTAGTTGATTGCAGTAAAATATGTACTCCAGTTGGGGCCTTTTAGTGTCTTGGAGCGCCTTAATATATAAAATATCTGGTAGTTTGCTAGTTTTGTACGTCACTGTCTTTTCAGTTCCAGAAGTTGATGCTTTGCTTTTATTGTGTTTTACGTCATTTTAGTAAAGTTTTTAATGTTCAAGTCTTAGACGATATCTTAACGCTGAATTCAATAGCTTTTGTCGCGTTCACTTCAGGCCGGGTGCTAGACACAACTGTCAACATTCCTACTTCATGGGAGCTTCGAACCCTTACGTGTGCGTTGAGCCACTTGATCCACACAATTATTTGCATAAAATAAGTAGTAAAATAGACCAGTTGAGCATATATATGGGGAACCATAAATCCCAGGAAGGAACTGTAGAAGAGACTACGAAAAGGAAGGAGTTGTCAATTCGTGGCCATCTTTTTAATGTATGCTAGGCGAATAATCAAAATGTTCTTAGGTCATTTTGGTGATTTAAACTGCATTTTATTAAGGAATATTTCAGTTAAAACTGTTATTTCAATGCATTTTCACTGATTTCTCTAAAATGGCTCAATCAATTTGAATAATTTCAGTTGTATTCTACAAGATGTATTCCAGTTTGATTAGTACCTATATTTTTCTATAACATGAAACATCCATCCCGTTTCTCAGAATATCGAAAAAGTATATGCAGAAAACATCAAAATGTTAAATAAAAACAAAACACCAAAACTAACTGTCAAGGTATGTCATCATAGAATATTGATCATACTTGGTTTTCATTTTAAATCATCTGGGATCTGCACTTTTTAAAACAAAATATATATTGTAATATATTCAGAAGTGATTCTATATGTTCGGAAACGGAAAACACACTATTTTTTAGTAGATATTTTACAGGAAATAATTATTGATTTCACAGGTATTTAAACTTTTCTATTTTGATCAATTTGAAGTTTGTTATTTTTAAAATATAAATTATTTCTAACTAATTTCTAGACAGAAAGAATATTTTACGAGTATGTCGATGAACTCTCTAAAAAGCAATTCGGCCAGCAGTTGTTATGGGTATTTACGGACATAAAATTATATATTTAATAAAAAACCCTTTAGATGTACCTTAACCCGAAAATAAACAAAATAACCTCATATCTATGTAAAAAGAAGAACTGATAATATTTAAAAATATGTATGTATTAACAGAATTCATAGAAAAATTACAGAGATCTCAGAATTGAAGTTAATTTATGCTTAACAAGCTTCTTTTCATATGAATGCTTGACAAAAAACAAAATTAAAGAAAATTTATTAAAATGTTTTCTGAATTCTTTTGTTAGCATTAATTCGTATATTTTTTATTAGCATGATATTACCAACCTCTTTAAATTTCTTAATCAGCTTTATTACAGTTAGGAGACGACAACATGTCTATGACAGCTGAGGAGATAAAATATGCCATTATTTTTGGCAAATAAACTGTACTCAAGTGACATATGAGAACCAGACGAATCATCAGTTATATGCTCTGACGTTTTATCATGACGCTGAAAACCATTAGGGTTGGAATATTACATGTTCCTTAAGATTGTTACAAAACAATATAAAGTCTCATATATTCATCCTGTTTGTGGTATTATGAATGAAAATTTTTGATAATTAATTAATTTTTTAAAGGCATTGCTGCATATTGCAGTGATAATTACTGTAGTTTACTATTTAATTTTTATTACACGTCTACATTCAAGTTATCGAGTAACTTCCATTTCTTTCTGATAGATCAGTATTCGATAGTGCTGTGTTTATGAATTTTTTGGAATAAAACCACACTCGCGGACAAAGTCAGTACATTTAAAAATTTCCAGACATTTTAGGTTTTAAAACAGACTCCGTTTTTATGGAAAAAAATCAAGTATATTTCCGGATTACAAATATTGGTTCACATTGTAAAAAATAAAGTCTTACAAGTTTTGTATGAAACAGTGATAAGTTACACAACAAAGCGAGACCGATATAGAATAGAATGGATAAGAAGAACACTATCAAAAAAAAATCTCTGAAATTGTAATTTGCAGGTTATTTTCTGCAAAACGAGACAACAAATAGCCAAAGAAAACAATTCATTGCTTTGCCTGCAAGTGGGTATTTCTCTTCTCATTTTTATTCTGCACCAGATAAGTATTTAAAAGTAGAGCTAAGTGTTATAGGGTCATTTCGGAAAATTTCCCGGATTACTGGTTCTCTCTATAGAAACTGTTCCGCAGACATATTCTGAGAGATAGCGATGTCAACAATATAATCAACCATAAACATTGTATACAAAAAATATTTTGAATTATTATGTGATACTTACACTTGCGTTTGGAGACGTTTCAACCCCAAAATTGGAGTAGTTATCAATCACCATCTGTTTTAATAGATCACTTTATCATAAATTCTCGCTATGATATAAAATTTGTTGTTTGTCAAAAAAAAATTGACATTGGCAATTCGACTGGTAGGTATGATATAGATGTTCCGTTTTGTTGTTTTTTATATCCCCGGTTTCTATTGAAAGTTCCCCGATTCTCTCTGTGGCTGCCGGTGAATGGTTTTCCGAATTTGATTTGTCCACATCCTTGTGGAAACTGTCCTACTAGATTTTATTCCAATTTTAAATTTCCGATACTTATTCATTAGGAAAAAATATTTATGAGAGAAATACCCATCTACAAGCAAAATAATCAAAGGCCTCATCAAGAAACTAAATTCAATGTTATTTACATAGTACTAGCTGTTACCCGCGGTTTCACCCGCGTATGGAATATACAATTATTTGCTAAAAGAAATAACTTATGAAAATGTGGGCTATCCTATATAAGAAAAAAATGTAAACCACCCTTCATAACTATAAATCCACCAATCCCGAATATATTTTACCCAAAGTGCAAGAGCTTATGGATCCAACCTGTATAACAATTTTATTCAACATTTTTTTGACTATCTTTATATAACTGAAACTCGACTTCACCCTATAGAGCAACCATACTGTATATGCTGCTATTTATTTGTCACCCAATATTAAATTTTTAAACACCTAACTATAACTCTATATTTCAGCTATGTAACTGCTTATGGTCTACCCTAAATAAGAATTATTTATGATAGTTTTTAAGCCACCTTGTAAAGCATAATTTCTTTCCACTTTATATTTTAACCACCCTTTATATGCAACTTATTATAATATTGTGTTAAACACACTGTATAACTATAATTTAGCTTCGCCCCATGTTTCAGGTATTCCATACAGTGGAATGCAACTGTTCTTGGTCTTGGTCTAAAATTGACATTTTTTGATCCACTCTGTAAAACTATAATTCTACTTCACCCTCGATTTCAACTACCTTGTAATACAACTACTGATAAGCCATCCGATATAACATTTTTTGTACCACTCTGCATAACTATAAATCCACCTCAACACATTTCACCAAAACTGCAACTGCTTTTTGTCCACCCTATATAACAATTTTATTCAACTTTTTTTTGAAGCACCTTGTATAACTATAAATCTACTTCTATCTATATTTAAACCATCCTATATATACTCCTGCCAATTAGTCTACCGTTATAACTTATTTGTCTATCAGTTTTTGAACCATCCTATATAACCATAATTTTACTCTAAATAAATATTTCAACCCCCCTGTATATGAATCTGCTTAGTTGCACCAAATATAATATTTTTTAAACACTTAACTGTATCCCTGCTCTACTCTATATTTCAACTATCTTATCAATATAACTGCTTATATGGAATTTGGTATATAACCATTTTTCTGATATTTCAACTATCCCTTGTAAGCAAATTTTTCAAACATTGTTTTAATCACACTGTATATCTATAATTTTATTTCACCCCATGTTTCTGATATTGCATATATGCTACAGCTCAGTTCCATGTTACAAATTTTTTCGAATTTTTTTTATCTACTCTGTTTAACTATATCTAATTCTACTCCAACCTCTATTTCAACTACCCTGTATACGCAAAGTCTTATCGATCATCCAGTATAACATTTTTGTACCACCTTATGTATTGGTAAATCCATCAATTCTTAATATATTTCATTTCATATATTGAAATCGTCTTCCATGAGCTCCTGAGTCGGCATCATTTTATGCATTCTACTTTCCTTTAATTCTCGAAGAATTTATGTGTGGCTAACGTTGAACAGTGGGGCTGATTTTCGACCAGAATTATATGGGTTTTCTTGAAACTCAAGCATAATATCCAATTTCGTATTATCACTTGCAGCATTGGCAGCTACTTTTTTAACTGTCTTACATGACCAAGCTCGGGAAACTGCTTTCCTATTTTCGTTTAAAAAGCGAGAAACTTTTTATCTCCATAACCAATCATTTGTAGAATGGTTATTTTGTGCATTTCTGTTGAGTTAACCATTTTTCTGATATTATTACATACAGTTCAAACAACAATAGCACTGATACTGATGACCACTGTCGTGCAGGCTGACAACAATATGCTAGGGCCATGAGTTTAGGCGAAAATAAACAAACCTGTTTTTTTCCAAATCTATAAAAAGGAACGCTGGAATTTTGCTACTATCTCAATATCAAGAGCTAAATGGGAATTGGGTATTGAGTGTAATGTAGCGAAAATGTGAAATAAAATAATTTTCTTTTTTTGATGTTAATTTTTGTAATGAATCTGAAAACACTTCAGAAAGACTTGAAGACAGGTGTAGGATATTGTACATTAATCATGTCTAGAATTTTCTAGAAAGAAAGTTGGTATTGGCCATTGTCACATGACACACCCTATATAACTTTTTGCACATTTAAAAATGCAAATCGACGTGTACAAGCGTTTTCCCTATAAGCCCTCCTTTATTCATCATCATCATCGAATTTATTCCATTTGGCTGTTCTACACTGTATACAACTACTCGTGGATATAAAATATTTTTTTAACAACACAATAACTATAATTTCCATTTATATTTCAACCACCCTGTATAAACAACTGCTAAATTTTTTTTAACCCACCTCATAACTATAATAACTCAAGAATATAATTCAAATATCCTTGCTTAGATAACACATTTTTTCTAAGATATTTTTTTATTCACCCTGTTTAACCATAATTCTATACTAACCTTATTTCAACCATATTATATATGGAACTACTTATGAGCCAAATAGTATAACATATTATTATCCACCCTGTATAAATATAATTCTAATACACTCGTTTTTCAACCACTTGGTATATGCAACTGTTTATGGCCCACCCAATATAACATTTTTAAACCACCCCTTATAACTAATACCATTCCCCCTTATTTCAACCACATTGTATATATGCAGCTGCTTATGGGCCACGTAATATAACTTTTTTTAAGATTTTTTAATCCATGTAATTCTACTCCGCTCTATGTCTCACCTATCCTAAATATGGAACACCCTGTAAAATTACGCTTCATATATCAATTGATTTTTTTAAAAATCGAAACTTATTCCGAATTATGAATAAAAGCTAAGCTAATGCACGTATCTAATATTTAGTTAGTGCGATAGAACCAATAGAGTGATCGTGTCACCCAACATTGTAGAAGTATTTTCGCTATATCTACTCTTTCTGTCGGGAGATAAAATGTATGCCAAATTTTAAGTCAAACAACAACAACAAAAATATATTCAGCAAAATCAGTTCAGTAGTTCTTACGTGATGCCCGAACAAACCAACAAACAGGCAAACTAAAATATTACAATAGTATAGATTAAAAAAAACCAAGGAAAAACTGAATATTATGATGGTGAACAGAATAAAAAAATTAAAACAGAAAAATTATAGCCGCCTTACTATTGGATAATAAACTCTTTCATTGTTATGCCCTGAAATAATCTTCCGGTATATAATCTAAATACTAATTGGTTTTTTAACTACCGTTTTGTAAAATCTTAAATTCTTCTTTTGTTTGTATTATTTCGTTCCAAAACTCAGTATTATTATACGATTTAGGATTACAAAGTTTCAGTATGTTGATAGATATTTGAGAAGTATTATGACATGTTCGAACTTATTCAAGATAATATCATCATGCATAAACCAGGTTAATTTTTTATTAATAAATTATTCAGGATTTAATGTTGAGGCCAGAGGTTTGAGGAGCAGGTTTCCTGATTTACGTTGTACATTTTTTCATTTTAATCTATACTTATTACGAACTTTTAAAGCACATAAAGTGACAGAAATATTCACTATCACAAGGTAATGTTAAGAAAAGAAAACCAGTTTCATACTGATTTTGGAGATGTAAAAGGAAATATAGGACACAATAAACAATTACTCTTCTGACCATAATCATACTCAGTAAGGATGTTTTACTGGGTGTTCAAATTACCTAGTTGACTGATATAATATTGTAATAAATATGGTAACACTATTTTTCCAATAGAACGAATGTAAGGAGCAAATATATCCTTTATTTTTTTTATGTCAAAGAATTTAATTTATTACAAAAATCCATTGTGGAAATGGGACAAAAATAGCAAACGTACTATGGAATACATATGTAGTTTAATATAAATCTGAAATAAAGCTACAATAAGCTGGGCGTAAAATAAGGAAGGTACAGAGAAACCATATTTCCAAATTCAAGATATTTGAAATAACAACCACGAGTGGTAACACTAAGGCGAATAAATCCTATATATACACTTCAGTTTTTCACAAATTTAGTGATATCCAACTAAAACAACTGCCTTGATTAAATAAAATTCCAGCGTATTTGTAAGTTGTGTGAAATTCCTGTATGATAATCACAAATTCGAAAATTATTATTTCTAATCAGAATAGGAATTGTTTTTCAGTATTAGATTGATTTTTAAGTAATGAAAAAATAAATGAATGACAGGTGATTATTCTTAAATACAACTATAAATTAATACTGAGTATTCTTATAACAGTAGTGAATCTATTAAATTATATGCCACTTTAGTTTTTAGAAGAGACAAATACAATTTCTTAAACATCGACTCTTAAGACTACAAATTGTATCAACTCCCACTCTTCTCCTATTCAGAGTCATGAATCTCATCAATACAACAAAGAAATAACGAAAGAAAGACCGCATCCCGTCTTCCAGAAACAAGGCATGTTCTCATCTCGCTCTTGCATTTGGCGAATTCGCACATCCACTGCGATCTAAAAAAGAACGGAAAATGCTCACAGTTCTGGCGGGGTGAAGTTGCACCTGTCAGTCAGTCAATCACTTGAGCCCTCCCCATCAGGCTACTTGTATCGATTTGTCAGTCGGAGTTGAAGGTAACGACAGTGGTGGAGTATAAGAGGCACGGATGAACAAACAGCAAATTAATTTATTTAAAATTGTGACCTTCCTTCAGAATAAAATTAAAATCATTAAAGAATGCAGTTACTTATCTAAATATATAGTTTTATCAGACACACAAAATTAATAATTTAGAATATGGTGATCTATTTTGATAATATTTTTGTCAGAAATCCACCTTCATATACAATAACTGAAAAGCTTGTATACATAATTATATTTTCATAAACTTGTAGCTTGAAAAGTAATCTTATAACCTTTGAAAACTATTTAATTTTTAAATAAATATGAAATAATTACATACATTACCAACTGGCCGGTTACTTTATATTTAGGAATTGTATTAGGTTTTATTGGTTTTCACGTTAGAAATTCATATGAAACGTCTGAATACGATTTACGGTATTATCAAAATTAGTAACAAGATCAATTCAAATTCATCAGTTCGGGTTATTAAATAAGATTCTTGTAGTTTTAAGACTTTTCCATAATGCGAGAAAATTTGAGCAGTGTGAGAATAACGTTCTGAAAAAGCATAAGCAAAAATTAAACATTTACATACCAACAATTTTTTTAATGTAATTACCTTAGCACATCAAATAAAGCGCGCCACTGACAAAAACGATGGACTCTGCAGTCACTGCAGATTCAGATATCTTTCCCGAATAAATGAGAGACATTTCAAACAGAGAGAAGTTTCAGTATGCCAATAATTGGTTCTGAAAAGTTGGACTGCCGTGAAATACCCTGCTTATGAGCACATCAGTATGTTTAATACTTGTTATTGAAAATTTTCATATATTCCGAAAAGAAAATTACGGTTGAGTTTTGCATTTTAGTACTGTATAAGAAATTAAGAACATTATAGGAAGTAATGATTAATTGAATAACGTTTTAAGTTATTTAGGAGAAGTTATGAAGCTCTCGCAAATCAAAT
The DNA here is from genome assembly GCA_034190945.1 of Octodonta nipae. NCBI lineage: Eukaryota > Metazoa > Arthropoda > Insecta > Coleoptera > Chrysomelidae > Octodonta > Octodonta nipae. The sequence continues at coordinate 65,153,562 of CM067217.1, read as the reverse complement.
ATGTTATTTGAGGCTACTTTACTATAGGTAAACTATTTCAATTCTTTTTGTTATTGTATATAAGTACTCATTTCTTGTTCGACGTTGACATTTCATTCTTTTAATTGTTTATAAAATACAACCTATTGCTGGCTACTTTGACTATTTTATTGTCGCAAGCTATTTATCTGATGGTAATTTTCTCTGTTAAGATAGCATATCTCCCCAATATTATAATTCATATTTCAAGATGATAGGAATTTAAATGGTCCATCGTTTATATATACAGTGATGGGCAAATGTGTGGAACCAAGTAAATATCTCTGGAATTATTAGAGATATCAAAATGAAATTTGGAAGGTGGATACTGCAGTAGAATGCCTATTTGTTTCCAATTTTTTTACCGGAAGTAATGTCGATTTTAAAATTTGCAATGAAACACCCTGTATAGTATTTTAGTTTCTGATGAAACATTTTATTGCGAATACAAAAATATCGGGTTTGATATTGTTTACTTCAAAATACCTACCGAGATATTAACAGAAAAGAAAATAAGGAAAGGAAAAATTCAATGGTAGCTAAACTCGGTTCAGATTTCATTTACGCCCGATATAAACAAACCGCTCGGTACGGATTTGTATTTCTATTGGCCAATCGGTGGCATTATACTGTCACAGCCAACAGCACTGCTTGTAGTCGAATACACGTGCGTTTGTTTAAATCAGGCGCAAATTAAATCTGAATCAAGTTTAGTAGTCCATGAGATTCATTGCAGAAGTGACAGTAGGTGTCAAAATAAGTTATTTTTTTTTATTTGAACGTAAAAATATTGCATTGTTTTAATTTGATCGTAAAATGGCCGAATTAAGTGGAATAGAAATATTAAGGATGATTGGGTATGGGGAGAGGAAAAGGACAGAAATATCCCGTTCTGTAGTGACGAAAACTTTGCGAAGGTGCGACACAAGTGGAACAGTTAGCAATTTACCAAAAAGTGAACGGTTAAAAAGTACAAATAATGAAGGTGTAGCTCAAAATGTTGCTATGTATTTGGAAGATAATCCTCACTCATCCACTACCGACCTCGCCAATATGCATGGAATTAGCCGTCGTTCAGCAGGAAGGATACTAAGGCGAGAAACATATCATCCATACAAAATTCGCCTAGTTCAAGAACTCTCCGAAGACGATTTCGACAGACGTTTGCAATTTTGTGAAACGATGACGGATATTTGTAACCGTGATCATAATTTTATAAGAAATGTGGTGTTTTCAGACCAGGCTACATTTTTTTTAAATGGTACGGTTAATCAACATAACTGCCGCTACTGGTCGCAAAGTAATTTTAATTGCGTACAAGAGGCTCATACACAACATCCCCAAAAATTGAACGTTTGGGCCGGCATTTATAACAAGAGATCGTGGGACCCTTCTTCCTACAAGAAACTTTAAACGTAGATAGGTATTTACAGCTCTCGGAGACACAAGTTATTCCGGCATTGGAGGTAAATGAACAATTATCAAATAATATCTGGTTTCAGCACCACCCCATTATGCTCGCATTGTTCGAGATCATTTAGATAGGACATTTCATCACAGATGGATTGGATGGTACTTATGAATGGCCTGCACGAAGTCCCGACCTTAATCCACTAGACTATTTTCTGTGGGGTTACTTAAAGTGTAAGGTTTATGTTGATAGACCAAATAATTTGCAAGAATTAGCTGCAAGAATAACTCAAGACATCCATAGAATTACACCAGAAGTAATAGCTAATGTTCCTAGAGAATTTAAAAACCGACTTGCTTATTGTCAAGAAGTACACGGTGCTCAGTTTGAACATCTAATCCATTAAGTTTAGTTAAGTTTCATTGTTTTGAAAATCACTTAGATTTAGTTAATAATTATGATTATGTATTTCTTTAATGGATATTAGATTTTTCCTTATATAGTTACTTTTCTGTTAATATCTCGGTAGGTATTGAAGTAAACAATATCAAACCCGATATTTTTGTATTCGTAATAAAATGTTTCATCAGAAACTAAAATACTATACAGGGTGTTTCATTGCAAATTTTAAAATCGACATTACTTCCGGTAAAACAGGAAGTTCAAAATTGTAAAAAAATTTGGAAACAAATAGGCAATCTACTGCAGTATCCACCTTCCAAATTTCATTTTAATATCTCTAATAATTCCAGAGATATTTGCTACAATGAATATGAAAAAAAAACTGGACCATAGTTTTCCTTGTAAATTTTGTGGAATTTTTTATGTTTTCAATTTACGAGTAGTTTAATTTTTGGAAAGCACGCACAGAGTGCACAGACACTCCATTGTGCGAATATGCATCGTCTGATGAAAAATCGGACTATAGAAGTGTAGTTTATACTAGATGTTTGAATACATTTGGATTGTAGAAGTTGGTAATTATGAAATTAATATTAATTTAATGTTAAGTAATAGTCACGTTTATATTAAAGATTTGGCAGATTATCTGAATTAAAGTAAATGTTTCACAGATATTTATCTTTTTAGATTTTATTAAATATAGACCAAAGAATGGAAGTCATTAAAATTATTTTTAATTTCGATAAATTGCCAAATTTACCCTACCACAAACTTCTATTCAGCATATTTCAATTAATATAATTTTTATTTTTTTCTAACATGTTCTTGTTTCGTTGTATTTGAAGTACATTTAAATATTTCAATATGAGATGTGATAGAGATTTATCATAAATAATATTGTAGTTTTCATTTATTTTTTACCTGAATCCATCTGGACAGGTAAGTTACAAAATACACTTTTAAAAATAAACAAAAAATAATTTGGTGAACTGTGAGTTGGACTCGCTTGCTAAGGGTTCCATATCACTTTTGAGGTTTGATACAATGTAAATAAATCAAGGTGTATATTTTTCTATTATCCAGTTGCAGACAAGCAAGTAGACTTTCGTATATTTTTCTACAATATCTTTTAAATTAAGCTTTTTAAATATATAAAAAAATATACACTTCTGATTCTCACAACTTAATTGTATAATTAGCCCTCCAAAATTAATATTTTTGGTTCACCCTTACTTGTCCTGTAATTATTGGGTAGCGTTCTGTATTCCCTATTTTTTTATTCTCAATAGTTAGGAAATAAGGGGTGAGCATTTTTGTGAATTTCTCCCTCAGAAGTAGCCATAAAACCAACTTTTCCTAATTTACGATGTGTACTACAGATCGATTCAGCAAACTATACACTGATACCACATTTCAACCTATTCCGTCCAGTAGTTATGCAGAAACTTGCTGTAACGTGAAAGACGGAGAAATCAGGAGTGATTTAGTGGATATACGTAAACCCAATTAGTTCGAGATATCATTGACCTCTAACAACATGAACTCTTAATTTTTGTTAAGACAAGATCTAAGTTAAAGAATTAAATTCAGCCTGAGAAACCAATAAATTGCCACCTTTCATTGTAATAACCATGTAACGTTTTCAGAATATTAAAAAATCATATAAAGATTTTCGAAGTGGTCAAGTATTGGTAAACTTGATTATGGCGTTAAAGTTGTGTCATCTCTGGTTTTTATATCTTCTGAGTTCTTTGAGAATAACACTACATATATTTGAAAGTCTGTGTATTTCAAAATTCCAAACGTTTCAAGGTCTAAATCATACCTCGTTTTCAATGGTATAACTTATCACAAATAAACAAGAAAAATAAAAATCATTCGTAATGACTAATATAGTAAATCACAATTTGACATTAATGTTTGACAATCAAACTGATGTAACTAAGAGAATTTACTGTAAGTTGATACAAAAGTCTACAGAAAGCTGACTCACAATAACATATATCTCAATTTTAACTCTAATCATCTAAATACCGTAAGAAATGCATAATTATATAAGTATATTATAAAAATGTATTATTTCGTAACAATTAACCTAAAAAGTTCATCAATAAAGAGTTGAAAACTGAACAGAAAACAATCACTAACATTCATCACTAAGCTGCTCCAAACAATACTAATAAACTTGATAACCACATTCAGGTAAGATGAATTGGGGCGGTAGTCAGAATAAATCATTGTTGTAAAGACTAGCGGCAAAAGTAACTGATCTTAGACGTAGCCTATTCAGTTGACTTTAGAAACATATAATATAAATTGCTGAACTATTTAGCATTTCTATTTTTTTCAGATTCAATCCAAACACTTCGTTGACCGCTATTGCTCACATTTTGCGGGAAATGGCGGTCAGCGATTGGGGCATTACTGGTCAACTGGAAACAACAGATCTGTGCTTTTAAAATATAGCCATTGTCAAAATATATCAATCAAGCAATACGTCTATTATATATTTTTTTGAATATAAAACAATTGTAATTCGTGAAGAGTACTGAAAAGGCCATTGAACTATTTCGGAACTGATACTATCAAACCTCCAGTTTGCACGGCTTTTATAGATTTAGATCTTCTTTAGCCTAGTGTGCTTTTATTGTAGTCTGCTGTCGATGAACGACATCTATTTACATAATAAAAACATTCATATATCAATAAAACATTAATAGTAAAAATTAATGTATATTTCTCATAGGGGATAATACAGGTCGGTGAGTGCTATTACTGGCTTCCAATAATTGGCATAACCCCAAAAATTACAAAAACTTTTCTAGCGACAACTACTAGAAACGTAAATAGCTTGCACATAATCAAGAAAGCACGATTGATGAACTGAGACCTATGTAACAATTGGTAAGTAAAATGATATTAATAGGAACAAATTATTATAAGATATTGAAATTTGCAATTTTTAATAACAAAATACCGTTCAACTCTTCCACAGCTATCAAACCCACAGCGTATAATAAAAATGGCAGCTTGAAATCAATAATCTTCCATGGTCGTCTAATGGATGGTGGCACTAAAATTTTAAGTTAGAAATTCGCGTAAGTTTTAAATTTGGCAAGACTGGCATTTTTCACTGACTTGCATTCCCCCACCTTATCCTACTACAACAACCACACCATACATACAGTATCTTTCAGAAACACTAAAAAGAGTGGGAAACAGATTTAATATTAAAATAACATTCAAAACAAGAAATACACTGAAATCAATTATATCAAAAACCAAACCAAATAATGTAACACAAAACTCAAAAAATTACATTTATAAGATTCCTTGCGTATATTGGAGAAACATCTAGACCTATAAATGTTCGAATAAACGAACAAAAAATTATTAAAGAAAGGTAATTTTCAAAAGTCAAGAATTTGTGAACATGCCTGGAACCTTGATCATAAAATACTGTATCTGGACATTTCATACAGTTTTTCCTAGGTTTTCCCTTATGACTTTAATAAGATCTCTGGAACATCAGGATTTGTCTGGAACATTTTTGGCGACAAAGTCGTACCCAGGAGCGCCACATAAATTCCTGAAGATAACTCTTTCAAATTCTTGATTTGAATGAAGCTTTGTTATTTCACATGATTTTTAGTATATATCAAATTTGCAGTAAATTCCCTTAGTTGCATCAGTTTGTTTGTCAAACATTAATGTCAAATTGTTATTTACAAAATTTGTCATTACGAATCCTTTTAAATTTTAATTTTTCTTATTCATTTGTGTTAAGCTACACCATTGAAAACAGGATCTGATTTAGACCTTGAAACGTTTGGACTATTTGAAATATACAGACTTTCAAGTGCATGTCGTGTTATTCCCAAAGAACTCAGAAAATATAAAAAGAAAACTATCTGACGCTTGAGTTGATTTAAGATCATTCCAATAAGTTGTATTATGTGTAATAGAAAAAACGAAATTTTCAGTTCAATTCATGAACGAGTTATTCTTATAGAAATATATGCTTTGAGACTTAAGGGTCAGTGAGACATTTCGGAAATTCCGAACTGAAATGAAAATTTGGTGAGTTAGTTTATATGAATCGTTAATAATTTTTTTAAAGATGTTTGAATACGAACCCAGTACTAAGTTTGCATATAGGTAGTTTTTAAGTTGAAGTCTGCACTGTTGCTACAAGTACTCATTAAATAGTCCTATTCGTTGCTCCCGTGCAGTGAAAAATCTGACAGATATTGCTTATTTCTTAATTTATTTTTTTTGCTAAATTTACGGACTTGTTAGCTGACTTAATAAGTTAGCAGTAGTGCAGACTTAAGTTTGAACAACTTATTAATATATTATTATTTTCCCTGTACAACCGTTTTATATCAATGCTAAATCTAACGTTTCCTTAACAACATGTGACATTTTTTGGTAGGTTCATGTAATTTTGAACACTTTCGAGTTTTTTCCATTTAATTCCGTCTACCCTTTTCCATCACGAGTTCTCGTCACCACCCCAGAGCGTTCCTAATCTAACAATCTAACTTCGGCTGTAAACACGAAGTGCAAGAAGCAAGAAGCAACAATCATAAATATGACAAAGCGGAGCGTGAGACAAGGAGTTAATAGTAACATTTATTCAAATATAACGGTATTAAGATATTAGTCGGGGTGAAGAGAGATCGTCGTTTTCATGGTGGAAAGATTAAACGCGCCCAAAGACGTTGGAGAAGTTTTAAGGTATAGAAGGTATTAGATAAGCCTGACTTGAAGCTTCAAGTTGACGGCATCGCCGACGCCGCATGCTTGGTAAGGTAATTCGCACGCCTAAGGTGAAGAGACGACTTGGTGGTGATATCCCTTTAATTCTGGGATCACACGCTCTTTGAAGTCTCTTTGCGGTTTGGGTTGACACGCTAGATCTTTATAGAATTATTGAGGGGGGTTTGTCTCTAAACGGCAAACCATAACAGGGTTACCAAATATTGAGTGATTATTGTAAACTCTGGAATATAACGATATTGGTGGACAAAAAATTAACAGTTTGCATATGTAAAAATAGGCTGTACTGTTACTTTCTGATGTAATCAAAAGAAATTATTGTAAAAAGTTTTTTGGAAATAAACTACTTGGGGTTTATACTATCTAATGTAATGAAGCATGTTAAATAGATATGTTGTACGTCTCCTTCACAAAGAATTAACCTCAATAGTCAAGGCGAAGCCATATACTAATTTTAGAATCTTGTCTAAAGTTTGTAAAGAAAATCTGATAAGACAATTATTTGCTACAAAATAACGGTAAATAATAGTGCTAAATTTCATCTATATTTTGTTGAATAGTCTATAATATATTAAAGATATTCAATTTTTTCTACTTCTGTCGAACGCATTTATCCAAAACGTGTTTCTGAAAAACTGATTAATGCAAAGCTACTGGTATGATCTATGAAGATACAGAAATGGTGAACCGTTTTACGTAATCGTATTGTTAGGAATGTGACAAGATAATGTCTAAGGACTTTGTGGGAAATAACACCACAGTTAAGAAAATTGCTGACCTAGACCCCGAAACGTTTGGAATATACAGCAATTTTCTTAACTGTGATGTTATTTCCCAAGAAGTATTTAGACATTGAAAAATATGCCACAAATATCATTCAGCTGACAAGATAAATAAGAGCACGCAACCTTTACTAAAGGCTTTTTTAGGTTTTGATCACCACTATACCACTATAGTAGTGATCAAAACCTAAAAAAATCGTTCAGTAGCAGTTGCGTGCTCTTATTTACGCTCTAACGGACAATCATGCAACAATTACTGCATAATATTTGGCTGCAATAACAACGATTTTTTACTTCACAGTTTTATTTACTAAATCTTCAACGTTACTATTGTTTACAGTAACACGGTTAACAGAAACAATAGACAATATACGTGAAACTAGTTTCAGCTTTGGTGGTCCTTTAATCATAGTTAAATCTGTAAACTAACCTTTCATCTCTGGTCAACTTGGTCATCCTCGAATTTTCTAGTCTCAAAACACAGTCGCTCTGCTCGATCACGTCTACAATTTCTAAAATAACTCTGTCGTCAGAATCTTTATTTTCCTCCTGACGCCTATCTTTCGTAGGTCTGTTTAGATTTCTACATTTCTTAAATTCCTCCCCGTATCTACTGCTGCCGTTGGGAAGCGGTTTCGTTGAAAGCCTTATTGAAGACACGCGGTTATAGAAGGTTCTGGACAATGCGAGTGCATCATCCAAAAATCGCAGTGCTTCGGATCATGCGTGAACTCATGCTGTATAATGAGATCGGCGTCCAGTACAACGTTATCCTCGATACCTGCCGCTAGAACCTTGTACTAGATGTTGGATTCACCTATCTTTAGTTCTATTTATGCATCACCCCATTTTGCCTATGTTGGTTCGTAGCAGGACATCTCGAATGGCAGCAAAACCTTGGTCGGGATTATGGATAATGTAGCCCCCGTATTGAATATGCTACAACTGCTTTTATCATTAATGGAAGTCTGACGGACTAAACTTCTTAGTATTCTGACGTTGACGGATAATTAGTAGCGAACTGCCTGATTTCGGTCTTCTGTTAGCCGGATTATGTTTGATACTTCTGGGACTCCAATCTTAATAATTATACTTAGACTCCTAATCTGGCCATATTCACCACTTTTTCTATTTCTAATTACCGAAAGAGGACTTGATTGTATTTTTTCTTCTGAAATTTGTCGGGTCGTTCTACTAGATATTCCACAACCTTGGGATTTCAACCTTCAATTCCTGAAAATTTTTCCTGGTAAACTTGATTTACCAGGTTTATCTGGATTTCAGGCATAACTACAAGTCCTATGGAAACAGTTTTTGGTATTTTATTTTTATATTTTACAAAAGAAATTATTTCACGAAATTTGGTAAAATTTTACTTTTTATGTAACAAGCTTACTGTATTTTTTTGATTTAAAATATTTATTTTTTTACCTTATTTTGGCTTAATATCGAAAGAGTGCCCTAATTTTACTCTCTGATGTTGTAAAAAATATATACATGGTAAATGTACTCAGAAAATTCTCTGTGATATACCTTTTATGTGCTAAGAAGATCCTATAATTTTCTCAAAATAGTGTAGATGTTTTATAAAATATTAAATGTATTATCTTATTTGGTTGTTAATTATTGTTTATTGTTGGTTAATTACCTTGTTGTTAATACACTACTTCACATTCCGTATCACTTATGTCATCTATGACTTGTCTGCCTGCAAAAACGATATTAACGACGTTTCCAAAATTTATGACTTAACAACACTTTTAATAGTTTAACGAATTTTAACATCATGCAATGCTAAATCTCCCTACGTTTGATATAAGTTAGTTCAATATCAGTAAAATACAACACTAGTAACTACTAATCCAGACACTGCTAGACTAGAACGTGAGTTCAAATTAAAACAACCTTGTACAGCGTTCTCTTCTACTCAATCGGGAACAAATAGAAATATATTGTTGTTGTTTATAATGATAATAATAGGCATACATTTTGTGATAGCTATGTAAGCACTTATGCTTCAACTTATCTTACTCATGGTAAAAATAAATTGTACCTTAAAAGGCTCTGTTTTCCGCCACTAACAAACAAGAGTAAATGTAGGAGTTGAATTTAGCAATTAACACATAGGATGAAGATCTGGAACAAACATCTTCATCCTAAAAGAACATAATTTGGGCAAGATAAGGAAGAGGAAAACATAATAGTGCGTTAGAATGTGTAGGGTAATATCGAGGGTGAGAGACAAAGAAGATAATCTTCTAAGACCAAGCTGAATAAAATTTTAAAAGTCAATGATGTGTTCGCGTTCAGGACATCAAAACATAAATTAAAGCGATAGAAAGAGTGTAGTACTTTCAATAATTTAACAAAAAATAGACAAGTCAAAGAGGGGGGCTTTAACAACACTATTAATCATTTACTGAAAATCGGTTAAATCACAGAAATGAGGCTCCACATATATAATATAAATCACGATTAATATTGTGGCAGATTGTTTAAGAATTTGTTATTTGTTTGATGAAAGGAACATTAGGGAGGTTCTCAGTTCCGCATTTCTTATAATAGATTTCCATAAAGAGCAATGTCCCTCAAACTACTAAAAGCTTTGAGTAGTAGTCTACTTCATCGCTTTCTCATTTTTAATATTATTTATCCCATGACTGAAAATCAGTTATTACTAAGTCTCTTTTCTAATTTGATACCAGCGATTCTTATATTATGACCTAATAACACTTTATACTGAAATTTTATTCCAAATAATTCAACCAATTTTATCAGCATGCAATGCTAAATCGTCGCACACTACGTGGTATATAAATTAGTTGAAAATCAGTAAAACACAAAATCCCGCGCTCGACTACCGCTATCGTAACTACTAATCCATACCGACTATAGTTCAATTGCTATACTGCTAGAGCATCAGTTCAAATTAAAAGCACCCCTCTATACAGTTGTCCGCTAATCAGTCAGGAATAATAGAAATATATAGTTTTTGTTAATGAAGAATGCGAACGTCACGCGTTTAATGCGTTTATTATTTATGTTCTCTGCTTAATGAATGGCATAACTCACCGACCCGTAATTAGAATCATAATTTCTGGGATAATGCGTTAATGCGGACAACCCTGCCAAAAATGATTGAGACCGAATTACATTATACGAACGAGCGAGCCCCACGAACAAACCTCATTATTATGCCGCTGTCTGTGAGCCTAATACCACCCAAACGTTTCGCTCTTTGCTCTATCACTCTGTCTCTGTGTACATACATACCTATGTGTCATGACGATTATACAGTTGGATGTCTGCGTTTGTCAAAACGGAGACAAGGGTTTGTTAAGGGCTACCACTCGTTATGCATCAAAATTATTTTGGGAGGGAAAAGTTGCGTCTTAGAGAAATAAACTGTAGTACTTAGCAGTTAGTTAGTTAGCGTTAATTATTAAATTATAAGGTTTTAAATATTTAAGATCTTTGTTTTGTATTAAATATTTTGGTGCTTAATAGAATCTGTAATTAGTAATTTATATACGAAATATTAATACGTTCAAGTAATTATTCCATTTATATTTTGTATTTAATATATACAATATATAAATTTTAAATAACACTAATTTAAACTTAAATAACTTTATAAACTTACGCTTTTTTTAATCAGTGCTTGAATTTGAGGAAAGGTTTCAACAAACTGCCGCCATTGTTTCCAGTACTTCTATAATTATGTCAAAAATTTATATGTATGTAGGTATTTAATGCGAATGTAATTATCGTTAACTCTTGAAAATATTTCATTTAAGCAGAGTCATGAGAAAGTTCGATTTTTTTTAATCTTATTTGAAATTTGCATTGACTCAGTTACGGTAACTAATTCTGAAAATTTCATAATAAATTTAAGAAACCATTTTGCGGTTTAGTAATAGTTAAACCTTTCCTGCCTATTTTTTTGAAGCCCCATTTATATATTCTTTAAGGTTAAGAACTTTGAACCCTTTTCACACACCTGGAAATTTCCATTGGCATGACGCAATATTTCAGACGGGTCCAGTAGGAGAAAGAAATACAGAAAACATACTGAAGACAACGAGCAATACCCCAACGACTAGTGGACCGTTGACTTATCTAATAGCAAGAGCTCTGATTGGCTGGAACGAACAGGCCAATAGGAACACATCACCCTTTCGTTGATCAACATAAAGTCGAAGACACACAGCAGTGACGAATTATATGGTAGATGAGGAACGAACAACTAAGAAGAGACGTATGTGTACGCACCATAAAATGAGAAATAATCAAGAGGTCGAAGAAGGCGATAGCAAGAGTCGAAAACCACAGGACCCTACTACTAAGAGAGGCATGAAACAACGACAAAAACAGGAAGCACGGGACAAAGGCAACCAAGACTTCAGGAAGAAGAGGACCCAATATGAAGATTGTACTTGAGCTGCATAAGAAATGAAATTTCTTAGGGAATGAAATATCTTAAGGAATAATCTAGGGCAATACTTTTTATTGTAATAGATAAGCGAAAAATTGAATGCAACTTAAGAAAACAAGAGAAGCAAATATAAAAGATGGCCTATAAGTAAGTAACTTATTGTGACGGGAATTCCTCCGATAATTCGTGGAATCGGCAATCAGGTCGGCTGCTTTAATAAGTTCTCCAAGAATTCTACTCTACTCACGAGGGCTCTTCGATGTTCTGGGGAATTCGGAGAAGAAATATGTAAATACTAAGAGCTGAGGAAGCATTAATTCCGTATTTGACTGCTAAATAGTAAATATAAAGTGTAAATAGTTCTGTGAAAATAAATTGTGTTAAAATAGTGAAAATAAATTAGAGTGAGTTGAACTGTGTTTTTAAATAAATCCAAGATCTGAACTGAACCCGAGCGTGTAAATAAAATCTTTACAGTGGTGACAGGTGTAAGTGTATTTGTGAAAATTTAGAAGTGAAAAATAAATAGACTGACAATGTTTAAAACGGACCAATTAAAAGTGCCGGACTTTAAAAAATAACTTGAGGACAGAGATTTGGAAATTAGTGGGAAGAAAAGTGAATTAATACAGCGGCCCTAATAAATGAATGTAACGATCCCGATACATAATTGTTTGAAGTTTCCGGAAATGGGAATATGAGCACGCTACTTTAAAAAATGAAGAAAATTCTAATGCTTTAGTAGAACATTAAAGATACTTGGAAGAGTAGTTAGAAAATAAGCTACAAACATTACAAGAAAGTTCTAAAACCTTAGAAGATAAATTGCTACAAAATACTAAGTCTTTAGAAGATAAGGTACAAACATTACAAGAAAATTCTAAAACCCTAGAAGATAAATTGCTAGAAAATTGTATAAACGTGAAAAAGGCGTTAGAAGATAAATTAGCAGAAAATTCTAAAACCCTGGAAGACAAATTACTAGAAAATTCTAAATCCGTAGGGAAAAATTTTAAAAGCATGGTACAGAAAACTTCAGAAATGCTGAAAGAGAAAATAATCGAGAATGAGGCTCGAATGGACGAGCTAAAGCAAATAATGGTCCCAGAGTCAGTCAAAAATGACACGCGTATAGAAGAGCTAAGACAGATAGTGGAGGGTGAGATCAGCAAAAATAAAAGATCAGGTAGTCACAATATAAAGGGGGAAACATAATCAAAAACCGAAAGCAGAAACCGTCCAGAAGTAGTGGATTCGAAAATCGGCCTCGAAAGAGCAAGAAACCTCCACAATTTCATGGAAAATCGTTATGGACTAATGCAGCAATTCGAGGCTGCAGCAAATTTAAACGGATTGTCGAAAGAGGAGAAGGCAATAGCACTAACCCTCGCCTCAAGAGCGGATGCTACAAATATTTTGCACACCTTGAATTCCTCTGAGCAAGAAGACTACGAACAACTGGTCAACCATTTAGAACTTAGGTATGGACAAACACAATTGGAGCCCGTTTATCACCTCCAACTGAGAAACCGCCACCAGAAAGCGAATGAATCAAGCATTGACACTAGTTCGATCCACTCAGTTAGTGGATGCACTAGCTCGAGCTCTGGAATTCGAGGCTGCGAAAAATACCTGCAGAGGTTAAGCCAGAGTTCGAATTATTGACGGAGAATCAGAAGATGGCTAAAATGAGAAAGCCTGTGTAAGGTATAGGAATTCCTTACGAGCTAAGATCCATGGGGAAATAGAAGTTGAAATGGTGTTGGGAAATGCAACATTCCAACATCAGGCATTAGTGGCGGACCTCGAAGACCAAGTCATCATCGGAATGGATGTCATGACCTCCAAGGGATTCGAGTTAAACTTTAAAGATGGAATTCTGCGAGTGAATGACGAAGAAATGGTAATCAATGGGAAAGACGATATAATGCTTCCAGTAATCTAAGCAGAGAATGTAATTATCCCGGAAAGAGCTGAAATCACTGTAGACGCTGGCCTAGATGGGAATGCTAAAACTGGATCAGGGATGATGTTTGATCCTGAATTTAACGACGGAAATTTAGGCAGAGGAATCGCACTGGGAAAGACTCTGTTTCGTGCCAAGAAGATTTTGCCAGTAAGAGCAATAAACCTTGGGCTTCTCCAGTTGTCTTGGTTAAAAAGAAAGACGGTTCGACCCGATTTTGCGTGGACTATAGGCAACTAAATCAGGCCGCAAAGAAAGATGGATATTTTCTACCAATACGATACTGTGGATACAGTGGCTGGATCGAAGATGTTTTCCACCCTGGACTTGAAAAGCGGTTATTGGTAGGTGGAACTAGCGAAAGAAGACCGCGAAAAGACTGCTTTTACCATCGGTCAGGACTTTACCAATTCAAGGTTGGGTAATGCTCCAGCGATGTTTGAAAGATTGATGAAAACAGTGTTAAAAGGGCCTTCATGGAAAACATGGCTGGTGTATCTTGACTAGATTATCGTGGTTGGAAAATTGTTTGAGGACCACTTAAAGAATATTTTTAAGTTATCCGTTACCAGATGGGAATTTCGTCTTGGCTACCGACGCAAGCAATGTCGGAATTGGTGCTGTGCTTTCGCAGATCCAAGACGGTCAGGACAAAGTCATCGGCTACTTCAGCAAGACCTTAAGCAAGCCAGAACGAAATTACTGTGTTACTCGCAGGGAACTTTTGGCTGTGGTAAAGGAGTGGAACATTTCTGCAAGTAAGTTTGTGATAAAAGATTGCTCCTGAGCAGAACAACATGGCGTTGGAGCAAGCCATAAGAATGCTGATGCCCTATCGAGGAGACCATGCCCTGATGATTCCAAACATTGTCAGCGAGCTGAAGAAAAAGCAGCTACTACCACCGTCGATGACAATTGGCAATTTGTGGAGATCCAGAAAGACCAGAAAGTGGATCCGGAGTTGAAAGAAGTTATTCCGTGAAAGGAAGAAGACATCATACTCACCAGCCTTAAACTCATATTGGACTCATTGGAACTCCCTCATCCTGTAGAATGGACTTTTGAAGAGCGTCCTGGAAACTCCAGAAGAGGGCAAGTGCAGAAAATAGTTTCTAGTCCCCAGAAATAGGAGACCAGAGGTTTTGCGAGAACTACATGATGGTACAACTGGAGAACATCTGGGAGTAACGGAAACCCTGGGGAAGTGGAGAGAACGCTTCTGTTGTGTAAACTGCCAAGCAGATGTCAAGGATTGATGCCGGAAATGTACGGTTTGTTCACCAAGTAATGGGCCTCAGAAGCGAGCGAGAAATATCGAGAATGCTAGTGCCCGGATGAAGGAAGACTACGACATCAAAGCCGAGGGCGCGGAATTCCAACTTGATGATCTTGCGTGGTATAACCAGCAGCGTCGTCGTTCGCCCTACAAAGAACTTGGGAGGGGCCTTACCAAATAAAAAAGAGGATCAACGTTGTGGTCTACAGAATAAGAAAGCTACCTCGAGGAATACCAAAGCTAGTAGTACATTTCAACAGGTTAGCTCGTTATCGTTATCCAACCGCCCGATGACGTCATGACATTCAAACAGTTCATGGCACTGTACTGTGATGGGCAGAAAGTGCAGCACCACGTGACAAGAGAGGGACCCCGAGACCTGTTTAAGGTGACCATAGAATATTCCCTAGGTCATTGTGTGGCTGGAGATCTTCGGATGTCCAGAAGAATAGCCCAGGTGTTTGCAAAGAAGTGCGGCCAGTTCCAGAAGCTAAGGGAGCAAGATTCAGTGATAGGGAAGGTCCTTCATCTCGAAGGTAAACAACCAGTGTTATCTTCTATTTGGTAATGAAAACATTCTCGCATGGCAAGCCAACATACAGCGATCTTTGGAAGACTCTGGTAGAACTGAGGACTGTGATGATGAAGAAGAACCTGATGAAATTGGCGGTCCCGAGGATAGTCTGTCGGTTGGATGGACTGGAGAGTGGTGAGAAATATGATGGAATCTATCTTTCGATTTAGAGGCATCGACATCCTTGTATGCTGCTCAGATTTGAAGATCATTGACTGTTACTTCCACCAAACTTTCCGTTGTCGAAATGGAGAGTCATGCAGATATCGCCACACCAGGAAGGATTCTGGGACATTCCGGGACAAAATGGTCTTAAAGAGCGGGCAATGTGACGGGAATTCCTCCGATAATTCGTGGAATCGGCATTCATTCGATATTTCGGGAAATCAGAAATTTTCTTCTGGAGCATCGAGGTTAGCCGCGTGCTTTGATAAGTTCTCGAAGAATTCTAGTCTAGTCTCGGCGGCTCTTTGACGTTCTGAAGAATTCCGAGAAGAAATATATAAATACGGAGAGCTGGAGAAGCATTCATTCAGTATTCTATTGCAGTACAGTAAATATAAATTGTGAATAGTTTTGTGAATATAAATTGTGTTAAAGTAGTGAAAATAAATTAGTCAGTTGGATTGTGTTTTTAACTAAATCCAAGAACTGAACGGAACCCAAGCGGGTAAATAAAACCATTAAATTTAATTCTGATATGATATGTCAATGAATGAAATAGTGACAACACAATTTTCACCACAATAATAGAATGACAAGATTGATTTTCCGAAAAAGATTAGTGTGATTTCGTCGAAATGTCAAATATTGAAGTGACACAAATCCGCATATCGGTCGTGAAAAACATTCTCAAAAAAAATGAGTGTTTCGATAGGCATTTTGGGAAAACACAAAGATGGACCTGTTTTCCTCAATACAAACTTAACAGGTAAGGTGTGTTTGGAGATGTTCCAAATGCTATTGAGACGGTTATCTTTGAAATTCCGGAAGATAATCCAGATGAATTCAAGATGGCGCATTATTATGTTGCAGTAAGACGTTATGTGGATGAAGGATATCGCAATAGATGGATTAGAAAGCGAGGTATCATAGAATAATACGATTAGATTTTTTATGGGAAGTACTTAATATACAAAATTTTTTTATAACAACGAATTATTGACGAATGGTGGGCAGTTTCAGTTTCACGGTCGAAAGAGTACTACATGAATTTACTGATATGATGCACTTATGCATTTATGTCCACAAGTTGACAGAGCACATTTTGAACAATTGCTGTACGAATTCGTTTAATTAATTAATGCCTTTCAAATGGGCTATGATATGCCATACGGTCTTTTATATATATTATTGGCCACATTGACCATGTGACGTCATCTACTACTGTTAAGTCATCTGTTACGACAGTTGCAAAGTTTACAACCGTTAATAACACAGGTCAACATTTCATCTAAGCGGGAACACCGCATGCCGTATTGAGTACCAGGGGTTTTTTGGGTTGCTGATTACCATGAGAGGGTCATCACGTCAGGGTCAAGGGTAGGTATTTGAAGGTCAAATCTAGAGAGTTCTACAAAAATATCTGAAAAAATTCATACTGATGTTTTTGAGGTCTCTGAGTCCGAATCCGTAGTTTCCCTCTCAAATGTTGACCTGTGTAATCAGCCAGAAATTTCATGTTTAAATGTATTTATCCGAGAGTACCTCCGTTCGTTATGTTGATTCGACTTGGAATCTTGCAGATGTTTCGCCAAGGTCTCGCTTGACGTTATCAATGCGTAGTCTGATACTGAGAGTTGATGTGTCATTGTTATGTACCCATAGGTCTTCGTCGGAGGTTGGAGGGACGCTGATTGGTTAGGGTTGGCTCCTCCCCCTCCGCGGTCATTGGAGTTGGCTTTGTGTGTTGCAGGTTCAGTATCATATTTACTGATTATTGATTTCTTAGTGTTGGAGAGATGAAACCGTCATCTCTCTGATTTAATTTTATTTTTTCAGTTGCCCTCGTTTTTCTCTTTGCCGGAGACTCAATAGCCTTTTATTCGGGCTCGAGGTTTACTGATCTGCTTTCATAGTAGGAATGGTTTCTGTGCCTTTTAAATTCTTTTATTCTTCACCACTGACGTTATTTATGTGTCATTCGATTACGCGGGCTCTAGCGTAAGAACTGGGAATACTGCGGGCAGCACGTAAGATCCTGTTTTCCAGTCCTGAGGTTTAAACCTCCAGTTTTGTTAACTGGATTTGGTACTTTTGTCACATCTTTTAGGCTACTATTAGATATTTAGTGCACTTTATTTAGCTAACCATTTCATAACTAATTTTGAAGAATTGGCTTTAAGTATCTAGCTGAAACCAGAGTCTATGTTGATGATATGTACTAGCAAACTTGTTATTGGTTCCATGAGAGGAACTAACTAATTTTTTCATTAGGGCAAAACGATTCTACCAAAAATAAAATTTAAAAGACTAGAATATTGGCAAGTGTAGGCCAATTATTGTCTGGCAGAAACAATTGGTATGAGAAGTACCCCACAGTCTAAACACGTGTGGAAATATCCAGAAGTCGTGAATGAACATTCAATATTATATTCATTAGGGAAAGGTGACAATGAATACTAACTTAGGGTCAAATTAGAAACAATTCTGAGGCTATGCAACAGTTGGCGAGTCAGCAGAAGCACTTGCTGACGAAGATTGTAAGCAGACAGATGACAATCTATCATAATTTAGTTAGTTTAGCAATGTCCCCAAGTGGTAATTTGTTATCAGTAACAGAAAGAACTTCAACCGTACGTTGAATATTAAATACTCACGAATATTTATATACCTTTATATATATATATATATATATATATATATATATATATATATCATGCATTGATTCGATACTTTCTGAAACGATATACTGAAATTAATAACTTTTAACAAACTTGGAAAAACGACGCTATTAGAATCTACAGAGAAAACAAATATTTGTTTTACAACAAAATCACAATTCCTGGAATCCCAGTTATGGCCTGCCTTTTCTCCGTTTTCACGGAAAATTTTGCCGATAATCCTTCCACAGTAGCAGGATAGACTTTCAGATCTCCTCCATCTCCTGTTTTCCTGTTACTCCCACCCCGTTCTTTCCCTTTTGACGAGCGTTGCATTCGACTGACAACTGACAATCTCCTCTCACTCAAGCGTCATCTTGAAGAGTCGACTGTGACTGACGGGATGACGTCATTGCGGACAGCTGCATCGCGTCGTATCGATTGGGAAAGAGAGGAACTAGACTGGGTAAAGCATAGCAGGCAGAGAAGGCTTGATGCTCTGCTATCTGTTTCTGTCGTCGCTTGTGACCGTCTTGATTTTCAACTGTCGACATTGGCTGCAGCGCGAGGACCAAAATAAGGGACATACAGAAAAATGTTTTACCTAATTATCAGGGTAGTTTTGAATTATTTCCCCCACTTTTTTAATTAAAAATATTTCAAATTATTAATATAACTATAAAGTAAATAAAGTTCTAGCTTCTAAACAAATACATTTGTCGGGTTTTGACAAAAGTATGATCGTTTTCTTGCATCTTGGGATATTGGCAATTTTTTGCATTTTGTAAAACTAGTTTATTAACTAGCGAATGGAAGGCTTGAGTGTATTAAATATAAAATTTATGTTGCAGATAAAAAACAATACTGAATCGATTCACTAAATTGTTGATGGCAGTTCATTGTGACAATTAACTGATCCTAATTTCGACGGAAAGTTTTACAGAAAATTGGTTGAAAAATGAAAAAATAATATGAAATTAACTAAAATGCTAGGAAATAAAAGTGGAAACAGAAATGATGTGGAGCAAAAATTGTACTAGATTTAAAAAAAACACTATACTTATTCTAAATCTATTATTAAATTAATTAACAGCTATTATGACAAAAATCAATCGAAATTTTGTATATAAAAATAAAAATGTATTTCATCTACTTTTTTTAATTTTTTTTAACCCCAGATAAATGTTTGTAACTCTAGTTCCATTTCTGATATCTTTTATCACATACATTCATATATTTAAATAACAACTAAATGATAATGTAGAAATGGGTATCATCTAAATAATATAGAGGGATTTCAGTATTGCGGAATAAAATAGACTAGTGCAGTTTAACCATAATGCATTTTCCTTCTTGGAAATGGCTATCAACAGCTGAAACATAGAAATAAATTGAATTCGTTATACTTAAAAATATAACCATGTGCAGGTAATCACGATTAACATTTATATGTATTTTGATGTAATTATATTCTTTGTATTTCCAATTTCAATTGTAATTTCAATTACAAGATTTAAGGTTGTAGAAAGTAAATAAAGTAACGTTTGGTTTTATAAGGGTATTTAATAGAATCTAACTATAGCACAATATATAAAAAAAACAGAAAAGTTTAGCAGCAGTAATGAGGAGGAACTTCTTTAATTTCTACTCACCCGGTAGAAATCTGACAAGTATTGATATAAGAAAATACTACAAAGGTTTTTACGTTTTCTGAGTATTTCTAACATAATATTCTTCCCGAGATAGAGACGAAGTTTTGAAGAAACATCACATTACAACTCATGTCTTAGACATCTGAGGGGCCGTTCATAAAATACGTCAAATCAAATTATGCCTTTTCGGACCCCTCCCTCCCCCTCCATCATACTGTGTCACACTTTCTGCGACCTACGTATAAATATTACGTATCAAAACCTCCTCCCCATATATAATACATTGCCGACTAATACTACACAAATATTAATATCGTGAATAAACAGCTACAATAACGATATTGCAGGATTTTCTTCTTTGTTACCGACACTATGTTTACTTCATCTTCATGTATCCATTCTGCTTTCATCCCCCCATATGCATAGTACCTCTTAGCTTTTTCTTCTGTTTTGGGTATAATATAATATGTAATAATATAATAATCACAGATGCCATTTTTTCTAAAATCTTAACAAGTTCAAGAGTATGTAGACTGAGTAGTATACGTAATGGAATGTTTTTATTAACAATTCGGCGTTCTTGGATTTATTTAAAACACAGCCGAACTTACTATAATTTATTTCCACTACTTTAATTTATATTCACACAACTATATACAATTTATCTTGTCACCTGTTGTTTGTTTACTAAGCTGCTACCAAATACAGAATGAATCCTTCAGTCAACTCTCCAAAGTTATATTTCTTTTCGGAATTATCTAGAAGGTTCTTTGATCATTCGATGTAATTCGATGAATTTCTATAGCGCCAGCGGCCGACATCGAGGCGCCCTTATCGATATCTTCTAAAACATTCCAATTGATCTGGATGTAATAAATTTTCAGCCTTACAACCTAACCTCAAATAGTTAATTATACATACTTTTATTAACTTACATTTTTATTAATCAAAAATCAACTTCAGTTCAAGGATTTCTAAGAGTTAATTTAACATAGGGTGCAATGTGTTTAAATTAATTCAGTTTAGGAAAAATGTCGTATATACTGATACATTTGTAGAAGAGGGAAGATCTAGTAAGTTATTGTTGAGTATAAAAAGATTTACATGCTCTGATAATTCAACACCAAATGCCATTTTCTAAGCCAGCGAATCTGAGTTTCCATGAAGTTTTCATTTTCAGATTATTTAGTTTAAAGTGTCCTAAGAAGGTTATCCACTCAAATGCAAACACCAAACTGATATATAAATACATTTTTGTCCTAAAGAAATAAAAAATCTCCACAGTGTCATGCAAAAAACCGAAAGTTGTTTCAGCTTGTAATTTTTATGAGTGTTCGTTTGTTTTTCAGTTATTTAAAAAAGACAGCATTTCAAAAAATTTCAAATAAATGGAAATCACTACCAAACTTCTAGTCTTAACAGGAAATGATGTTTTGCTGAAGGGACGTGTCTTGTAAGTAAAGTCTCATTATGGATTTCGAAAGAAAAATGAAGAGGAAACATTTTTTATCTTCCGATTCGATCCTTATTTCAGCTAGGTTTTAGTTTGATCTTCATTCATCATTCGAAATCCATGAAAAAATTGGGGACATTTTATGACGGAACTGGTCATCTTCTGTTCAGGCTGGAAGGCGTAATTAACTTTTTTAGAAATAATGGAATCCCCTAGAGATCCACGAAGTTTCCTTGGACTTTCATGGTCTTGAATGATTGATCTCACAGCGTTTCATCTTTGTCATCATGTGGATGATGGGAAATTCAGATTACCCGTCATATTTATACCCTTAACCGGTCATGCTCTTTGGGTCGCTTATTCCCCTGTCTCGTTCAATCAGCGTAGGCTCAAGAAGAAGTCACCAACGTTTTTAATTTGGACGCTGGGCTCGCTGATTATATTCTCATTAGAGATTATGTATGCCGTCTCAATGAATTTTCTTTTATATCAGTGCTCTTTCTTGTGAATTACTCTTGCCTGGTCCCAGTTGATGTTGTGGTGTTCGGTCCATGCGTGATGAGCTAATCCAGACTTTATTAATTCCCCCCCTTGCGCAGCTATGCGGTGCTCCTTAACCCTGGTGTCCAGTGGTCGCTTAGTCTCCCCTATAGTAGGCAATTGCTTCCTGGTAAGTTTATTAAGTTTCTCTGTGTGTACCTTTTTTCTGAAAGATACAACTAACAAAAAAACAGTGGTGAACCTTTCATCCAGACCTTTCACCGTAGTTGAGGAAACAGTGCTCTCTAAGGGCCAAACCTACGCTGTAGCTCCCAAAAAGAACCAGAACTAGAAATCATCAGTTCAGTGAAGTCAGCAATAAGCAGCAACAAATTTCGATGGAGTCAGACCCGCTGTTGAGAAAACACAACACATCAAATTAAACATCAACGAATCCGAAAGGAGAACCATAAAAACAGTTAAATAGGACAAAACTACTATCATTTTAAAAGCTAACAAAGGAAATGCCACCTTGATGGATAGAACGAAATGTAACAGAAAAATCGAAGACGTAGTCTTGAAGGGGACATAAAAGCCATTGTCAACTGATCCAACAGCCAAAATAGAACGGAAAAATTACAACACTCTCAGAGATCTTGCTGAATAGATTCCACCCGAGACAACGAGAAAATTGACGCCATATCACAGCAAACCACCACATCGTTATGGACTCAAGATACACAAGGTTGGAGTACGGCTGAGACCGATTACAAGCTCACGCAACTCACCAACAGCAGAGTTATCAAAATTCCTCGTACCAATCATCCAACATTTGGAGCGCAAAACATGATCGCACGTCAAAGATTCAAAGCATTTTGCTCCACAGAATCCATGGAGCTTGGGCCAGTACATCACCTAGTAAGTTTCGACGTTGAAATCCTCTTCACGAACGTACCATTAGACAAATCTCTGGACATAGTGAGAAAGAAACTTACTATGGAGGAAACCCTGATGCAGAGGACGAACCTGCCAATAGATTAAATAATGGACTTACTACAATGTTGCCTCAAGAACTGCTATTTTCGGGTGAAGGACCGGTTCATCATGCAAGAAGATGGATTGCCTATGGACTTCCCGTTATCGCCAACCGTTGCCAAAATCTATATAGAATGGAGAAGCAACCAAAACTGTGGTTAATTTATGTCGGCGACACCTTCATTATTTAGCAACATGGAGAGGTAGAACTACATGCATTTCTAGAGCATCTAAACCGATCACAACCATCCATCAGATTCACCATGGAGAGGGAAGAGAGTGGGTACCTACCAATTCTTGGTGTGCAGTGCCAAAGGACTAGGAACGGAAACAACAGTGTACAGGAAGGCTACACATACAGGGTTATACTTACACTATAACTCTAACCATTAATCAACAATGAAAACTGTCATCATCAAAATATTAGTCCATAGAGCGCAAAATATTTGCCACACCAGAGGCCCGCAAAGAAGAAAAAATGAAACTTAGAGAAGACCTTTTGACGAACGGATATTCGGAAACTATTATTAATAAGGCATTTCAACAACTGGAGAAACCACATAGGCAGGGAGAGGAAACCACGATAGCAACCGTATTACTACCATACACCAAAGGCTTGTCGGGAAAACTTAGACGTATTAGACGCGGATATGGAATCAAAATGGTTTTCAAGAGCAACGAAACTTTGAGAAGCATGATCACAAAAACAAAGCCGGATAATCCTACAGTACCAAAAAACTGTATATACAGAATACTATGTGAATGTGGCAATCTCTACATTGCGGAGACTAAGCGACTACTCGACACCAGGGTTAAGGAGCACTTCATAGGTACTCAAAGGGGAGCGCTAAGAAGGTTTTCAAGAGCAACGACACTTTGAGAAGCATGATCACAAAAACAAAGCCGGATAATCCTACAATACCAAAAAACTGTATATACAGCATACCATGTGAATGTGGCAATCTCTACATTGCGGAGACTAAGCGACTACTCGACACCAGGGTTAAGGAGCACTGCATAGCTACTCAAAGAAGAGCGCTAAGAAGGTCTGAATTAGCTAATCAAGCATGGACTGAACACCACAACATCAACTGGGACCAGGCGTGGGTTTTTCATATTGAAGAGCACTGGTATAAAAGAAAATTCATCGAGACGGAATACATTATCTCTACTGAGAATATAATGAGCGAGCCCAGCGTCCAAATTAAAAACGCCTGGAGACCTCTTCTTGAGCCACTGCCATCGCCGATAACCAATCGCCAGGTCCGGCTACGCTGATTGGAGGAGACAAGCGATTAAGCGACCCAATGAGCGTGACCGGTTAAGGGTATAAAGATGAAGGGTAATCTGAATTTCACATCATTCACGTGAGACTACCACTAGAGACATTTCCTTGTATCAAAGTAAAACACTCGCAGCTGGCAAGAACAGAAACTATTTGCTTTTCAGTATTCTTTCGAATTCCGTGGTAAGAACCGGATACTATTTAAAAAAAAACCTGTCGGTTGAAAAAGGACATTTCCTGTCTAACCGTAATATAGACCATTTTATGGAATCCAGATATTTCTGGTCTCAAGGTAAATGCTCCACCCGTTGTATACAATTCGGCTAATAGAAAACAGGGGCAAAAAAGGCCTAAATACAATATCTGAAATTTGTCTAAAGATATTGTTCGCTTTAAGTGCATATACTTCTAAATATTTGCCAATAATCAAGCAACAATTTTGGCAAATTTAATTCCGAACTATTTGCTATCATAACTATTTTACGAAAATTCATTAGGAAGCAGAATAAACACTGAAATATAGTGAAATATGGATAAAGAATTTTTTTGTTAAAAGAATAATATTTATATGTAGGTACCTTTAAAGTTTTCTTAACATATAATGTTCAACGTGCTTAGTTAACTGTGTAAAGCATAGACCATAAGACCTCTGGGTCTGTGGCGCAGCTCTCGTCTTGAAAAAGGAAATACGTCGTCCCCGTCTCGGATAAGATGCTTGCTTCATATGCCTGCAAACGACGTCGTTAATTCTTGTTTTCATGGAGATTAACTGAAAATTAGATGGCGTAAGTTTGTCTGGAAATGAAAAGAATACATCGTTTTGCGGTAGTGTGGTAGCGTATTATTCGAAAAGTCAGCTCGTTCCTTTACTAACTAGCTAAAACATCTCGCCTTGCTTGTTTGCGTTGCTTCTTTGCATAACGCCAATATTAATGCTCTAAATGTATTATTAGAGAAGTTGCCAACACACGTAATTGAATCGTAAATATTGAAAATTAAAAAATAAGAAGGTTGCGAAAACTTGCTAAGATGATTAGAGGTTGAGTAATATTTTTTACTATTTGAATAATATTTTCTATATTGTTACTTAACTGCAAAACAATATTTATATATATATATATATATATATATATATATATATATATAAGTCAACGGAATTTAAAGCATACGTGACTTCTCAGGGATATCAAATTTTATCTCGAATTATATGCAAACAACTTCTCGGAAACCTACACGAGTCCGTTTACCCAGTAGAATCGCTGACTTGCATCAGCACTTTTGTCAATGTTATAAAAGCAACTGGAAACGATCTCGTGTTGTCATTCAAATAGTATCACTTATAGTATTAAGTATTTCAAGTAATTAATTGTTTAAATTTTGATTTTGGTTTAAATAAATAATCTTTTTTAAAAAGTGATTTGAATCAAAGTGAATATAAAATTGGCGCAGTCAGTAGGATATTCCAGACACAGCTAGAACACGAAGATTTCTAACTAGTTGTGGTGGTTTCTAAGCCTTTGCAGAATAGAACCTACTTGAAAATGACAACAACTACCAAGTACTAGCAAGGGAACACGCAACTACGCTAACCGGTGCTAAGTGACGCGGAGAACAGTCCGATGCGAGGAATAATAACGTAAGAATCACATAAAGTAACTATTTTATTTAGGTTTTATTTTGAATGACCACCAGTTCTTTCATTTATATAATATTTTATTCCTCATAACCTTATCCTTCCTAAATAATTTTGAAACTATATATTTTACATAATCGTATTATTTTATTTCCATTACTTTGACTTACATATTTCGAAGTATTTGAAACATTATTTCAAGTTTATTATTAATTTACCATTTATACATTCCTATTTCAAATTTGTTATTACTCTATTAAACATTGCTCGATATTGGATTTTAATAAAGTAGATATTTACCATTTACATTTAAAACCTCAACATTTAATTTTTATTTATTGTGCGAATTTATACAATTATAAAAATGGCAACCACTAGACAAGCAGCTACACCAACCGTAGAACGCTATAAGCTATCGGAAATATTTGCCATAATTTCTGAGTATGATGGTAATCCGATATTTTTGAATACTTTCATATGCTCCTGTAATACTGCTTACAGCATGGCAATGGATAATCAGCAAGTATTGCTAATTCTCCATATCAAAAATAAGTTACGCGGTAGAGCGGCTGAGTTAATTAATTCGCGAAACCCTAGTCAACTAGCTGAAATTCAAACCCTCCTAGAAAATCATTTTGGAGATCCTAGGGATCTCTCGGCTCTTATACAGGACTTACAAAGAATGCGGCAAACTAATAATGAATCCCTCTTACATTTTCTGTTAGACTTCAGACGCATCAGGCGAAAATGCTAGCAGCCATAAACAAACAAAACCTAACTGTTGAAGAAAAACAATCACAGATGGACTTGATAGAGTCGCTGGCTCTAAATAGCCTCCTCACGGGTTTAGAGCCCAAAATTGGTCAACTCGTTCACGCTAGCGACCCCTGCAGTATTCTCACTGCCATTTCCAGAATTAACAACTATCACATTTAGAAACCCAGAAATTTTTAGGTAATAGAAGTTTCCAACAACCCTCTCGTAAACCAAATAACGTCCCACCTCCAAAACAATGCACATTTTGTAAACGAATGGGCCATCTAAGCAATGAGTGCTTACTGAGGATGAGACAATTTCAACACAACCCAAATTCCAATCAGAATTATTCCAATTATCGCCCTCATTTTTCCAATCAACCTGCTAATCAATGTACAAATGTTAATCCCAGTCAACAATTTTCACAACAACAATTTCGTCCATCTACCAGTAGACAACCCCAAATGTCTGGCAATTACAGACCGAACCCGAGTTTCCTTAAACATCAACAACGCCAACAACCAAAGACTCATCACTTGAACAATCTGCAATTCGGAAAGTATCACAATGACTATAACTATTCTCAAAGCGAAAATCAATACAACCCTTTACCCAATGAGTACGGAAACGTACAACAATATTACCCTAATGATTTCGATCAAAACGATGAACCAGAATATTTCAACACTGAACAGTTTAACGAATATTATTCTGACGAACCTGATTCTTCTCAAGTAAATTTGCATTTGACCCCCACCCAGTCAGAACCCCCAGACCAAGAAATTTCAGAAATTCAAACCCAAATTCAGACAATGAATCTGGACGACTTCAGCCCGAATGTCAACTTCCCAGAACAGAACTTTCTGTAAGACCCCTTCTTTCCGTCAACTCCAAGAATCTTTATTATATTACTGATTCTTCAAACACCTATAAACTTCTTATCGATACGGGTGCAGGACTTTCAATATTTAAACCTGAAACCTGCCAACGCTTCAAACAACGATTTCCCGAAAACGTAGTCATCCAAGGAATCACTGATCAGAAAATCTTAATCAACCAATCCACCCTTGTACCTTTCAATGTCGCCGACCCACACAAGGTGTATATTTGCAACATCGACATTGAATTTGACGGATTACTGGGTTCAGATTTCCTTGAACACTATAACTGCGTTATAGACTTTAACAGCAAACAACTTGTCACTAATTTTAAAACCTTACCACTCTACAAAGTTACGGATGATACTGTCATGCGTACTCAGAACCGTTCAACTTTCAATAACTGCATCCCAATTAATATAATCTCTTTAGAACCCCGAACAGAACAGATATGTAAATTAAAATGTAACCTCACTAACACTGAGGCTTTCCTATCATCTGCCGAAATAGAAAAGTTTTATCTTCCCCGTGCCCTTGTTAAAATTAATGAGAAAGGCGAATTTCTTACTTCAATTTTAAATGCAAATGCTATCCCCAAAACTGTTAATTTCGACAATTTGGAACTCGAACCGATAAACAATTTTTCCGTAAACATTCTTTCCGAAAATTACTCACAAAACTTATCCCAGCCTGATAGACAAACTACAATCATGGAACAACTTCGGTTAGAACATCTGAATGATGAGGAAGCCGAACTTATTTCTCAACTTTGCCTCGAATATTCCGATATATTCTATTGAGAAAGTGACCAACTGACCTTTACAAACGAAATCAAACACTCAATAGACACTAATAACGCGAAATTCTCTTTCACAAAGTCATATCGGTACCCCCAAATACACAAACAAGAGGTAAAAAGTCAAAGATGCTTGACCAAGGCATTATACGTCCGTCTATTTCGCCATGGTCATCCCCAGTTTGGGTAGTTCCCAAAAAAACTAGACGCATCTGGCACCCAAAAATGGCGTGTCGTCATCGATTATCGTAAACTAAATGAACTTACTGTTGACGACAAATACCCCCTACCGAACATTTCGGATTTACTTGACCAACTTGGCAAATGCCAATACTTCACCACTCTCGACTTAGCTTCAGGGTTTCACCAAATCGAAATCGATACAAAATACATCCAAAAAAACAGCATTCACAGTTGATAATGGTCATTTTGAATTTGTTAGAATGCCCTTCGGTCTTAAAAACGCTCCATCCACCTTCCAAAGGGTAATGGATAATATTCTTTTAGGTGTTCAAAATGAGAGATGTTTAGTCTATATGGACGACATTATCGTTTATTCTCCGACTATACATGAGCACATAGCCCGACTTTCTGAAGTTTTCAAACGATTGCGAAAAGCCAATCTAAAAATCCAACCCGACAAATGCGAGTTTCTTTGCAAAGAGGTCGCGTATCTTGGCCACCTTATAACTCCCGAAGGCGTGAAGCCTAACCCCTCAAAGGTAGATTGTATCTTAAATTTTCCCCAACCAAAAAACCCAAAAGATATCAAGTCCTTCTTAGGGTTAGCTGGTTATTACAGGCGATTCATCCCCAATTTCGCCAAGATTTCGAAACCTTTGACAAGATTACTTCAAAAAGACATACCTTTCCAGTTCTATTCAGAATGCGTCAAATCTTTTGACGAATTAAAAAGAGCCCTTACTTCTACCCCCATACTCATATACCCTAATTTTGAAGAGCCATTTATCCTTACAAGCGACGCCAGTTCATTTGCTATCGGCGCAGTGCTCTCCCAAGGTCCCGTATCATAGCGGCACTCATCACTTTCCAAGCTGTAAAAAAGAGGATGGTAAAACCTCCAAAGGACTGTAATCCTGACCAGACTTCAGTGCCTCAGCCAAGACTCAAATTCTTCCCCAAGGTTAGGCCTGTTTTGAAAACAGAACAAAGCTTAGAGACGCAAGTTTAGGTATACCCTTTATGTTCTCTAAAAACACCTATTTAATATTGATTTATATTATTAAACTTTTTATTTTTTTTACACAGTATTTTTATTCACATTTCCTTTTACTTTATATTTTATTTTGATATGTTTAGGTTAAGCATTTAATTATTACTCGTATTATTTTATTGCTCATTTATTTTAAGACGTTTTGATTTTATTTTACAAATTGATTTTTGATTTTTACCTATTACTTTATTTTAATCATATTTCGTTTTATACACTTATTACTTATTATGTATACCATTCAAACATCATTTTATATTATTTTATGTTTATGTTCCTAAAAGTTGATGTTATAGCATCAACTTTTGATATATAAGGGGAGTTGTTATATGCAAATTATATCAGCACTTAGTTCACAAAGTCGAGAAGTCAACGGAATTTAAAGCGTACGTTACTTCTCAGGGATATCAAATTTCATCTCGAATTATATGCAAACAACTTCCCGGAAACCTACACGAGTCCGTTTCCCCAGTAAAATCGCTGACTTGCATCAGCACTTTTGTCAATGTTATAAAAGCAACTGGAAACGATCTCGTGTTGTCATTCAAATATTATCACTTATAGTATTAAGTATTTCAAGTAATTAATTGTTTAAATTTTGATTTTGTTTTAAATAAATAATCTTTTTTAAAAAGTGATTTGAATCAAAGTGAATATAATATATATATATATATATATATATATATATATATATATATATATATATATATATATAATTAGAAATATACACAATTTAAGATTGAACAACTACAATAATTAACTAATTGAATAACTTAAGTGATAATATTTGAATGATCGAGAGATCGTTTCCAGTTCCCGAAAAGTGCTGATGCAAGTCAGCGATTTTACTTGGTAACCGGTCTCGTGTAGGTTTCCGGGAAGTTGTTCACATATAATTCAAGATGAAATTTGACATCCCTGAGAAGTTACCTACGATTTAAATTCCGTTGACTTCTCGAGTGTGTGAACTAAGTGCTGGTGTATTTTGCATATAACAACTCTCCTTACATATTAAAAGTTGATGTTATATCTGAAGCTGAAACATAAAATAATATAAAATGATATTTAAAGGGTATAACATAATAAGTAATAAGTGTATAATATGAGATACAAACAAAATAAAAATATCAATATTTTTGCTTTATTCGATCAAATAAGTCGAATACCGCTAAGAGTAAATACGCCTTACAGTTCACTTGTCGGTTTTCAATACACATCAAAGGAGTCAAATAAGCCAAATATTTGCTTGAACCGTCCACACTTCACATACTTGCACGCGGCGCTTCGTTCGTGACCAACTAGTGTTGTTTTTTATTACAAGTGGTGTTTGTGGCAAAATGCACTTGTCGGACCAAAACTTTATGAAGTTTCTGGAGTTGTATCAAATTCATCTTTGCATTTGGGACCCCAAACATAGCAGTCATAAAAATAAAAACAAAATGGTTTTATAATAACATCGTAATTATGTAGATATATCATGTAATGATAACAGGGAGCATGGAGCAAGGAGCTATGGTTGTATAGGTAAACCAAGAGATGTTTTTGCTTACAAACAGCTGGTTTATTAGACCATCGAGGGCTCTGAAATATTGTTCCAATTTGTGGTGTGCTATTATTAAGCTTTTACAGTTGTCCGGTACCTTCTGAACATTCTTTACAAGTTGACCTTCACATAACACATTTGTGTCAATAGGATATGCGTAAAGTTCAGAACATAGTATCTTACAGGTAGCCAACGGTTTACACGCACTTAAGTCTTTGATCGGAATAAACATTACAGAATCATCATTCTTTGTAAGATATTTTTGAGTGAGAGATAACATATGATGTTAACCTGTTCTTTCATCGTATATGGGGATATGATATAAATGAAAGGCTGCGTAAGGATGTTGTTCGACTAAATGGATTCTTAACAAAAGTATAAGATCGGCATATGTTTGGAAAGCCTCTAGTTCAATAATTTTCAGATATTGTGCAATGCTCGAGTACTTAAAGCCAATGGACGTTTACTTCTGACTAAATTTTGCGATATTTCCTGTAAGAAGCTAACAAGATGTTCTGGTGTTAAAACTGAAGAGTGAATTATTTTCAAACCCGTGAATTTCATAGAATTTAAAACATTATATAGATTGTAGTAGAGATATTTTTCCATAAGTTTTTCACATATTTCGAGTAAAGCGAGTTTGAATTCGACGTAGGCGACCTTATCATTAATTTTTCCGGTAATGTTTTCCAGCTTTTTCATATTATCGTTAAACACTTTTTCATCAATTTCAAGATTTTGTTTCGTTGAAGTTCTTAATTACGGATGTGGTGACACTCATTTGGTTTTTTGTAAGTCCTCAATTTGAAGTTGGCCTTGATTTAAACGGTTTATGCTTTCAGTAAAGTATTTTCCGTCGGCGGCGTCTAAATTGCCTTAAAAAGGTTACCTGCCCCATCAAGTATACCTCATTTGTGTCTTTTAGTGTCCATGTGAATGTCAAAAATTTCTGTTTGATTGAGTTAGAAATTTGATTAAGAAGGTTAATGTGAGTTTGTATGTCTGCGCGAAAGTAGTTCATAGCAAAAGAATTGAAGTTTACAGTTTTTACAAGTTTGTAATTTTCTATTATTTGTTGTAAATACTTTCTAGTGCAGAAATGTTTCTGTGCACCAGGAGTGTTTATTTATCATTGGATACAGTTCTTCATCTTCTCCAGCAAGGGTGTCTCTTGCGAGACGGTTGTGGCTTTGATCTTTCCGATCTTATTAGCCAGAAACCAGTGATTTTTATAAAAAATTGATTTTATATACAATTTTATTTACAATGCGGGATAGCCTTGGAGTTCCGGCTACTACTAACTAACAGATAATCACCTCAAGAGCGTCCAAATCACTTTATAATAGTGTCTATGGGATGAGGAAACTTGAATGAAGTTCTTAGTTCGCGGAATATCCACTTTTATAATATTCTGAGGATACTCCTCATTGGGTTGGGTCACCATTGGATTAAATTACTACACTAGAAACCTGACATAACTATTTACACTTATTGCACAATTATTTTTATGTAGATGTTACTTTACGATCAAAAAATTAAATTTAGTTGTCGGATGAAAAATGTGCATATGGCTATCCCGCCATTTTTACCGGAACTTCTGGGGCCTGTTTCATAATCAACTTGTAACTTGTAGAATTTAACGTCAAAATTATTGTACAAGTGACAACTTGTAAAATCCAAAATATTAGTATTCGAAATGTGCACGGGAGTAGCACAGAACACAGATCATGCAAAAAAGAGAGAGTAGCGCCACCTAAGATGCAAAATTATTGGCTAATATGTCAAATAATGACGTTGACACAAAGAGAATAAATAATAAATAATGTTTTTAGATGAAGTTAAAATTGCTACACAGAAAAACGGAAATAAATACAGGTTTTGAAAATATGAAACGGAAAGTTTCCAACCTTAAATTGTAATGTGAAATAAATAAGTTTTAACACATGTCATAAATGTTGAAGAGCTACGAAATAATGAAAATAGTTATTTAATAGGATCACACATCTCTCCTCAAATACAGGTGACATATACACCATATAAAACAAATTTAAGGGTAAGTAATCTCATAACTTTAAATCTAATGAAGCACACATTAGTATTGGTAAATTTTACATCTTAATTTATTTATTACAGGTTAATGATTCTTGTGTTGTCACAGGAGTAAAATGCAGTTGTGTTTATAACCAGATGCAAATGCATGTGGCTGCTTTAATACATCTTTCAAAAATAAGCAATGAACAACAATGAGGAACATTCCTTGCTCAAATATTCAAAATGAAGTTCATTGAAGATGTTTTCATCAGTATCCAAGACAGAATCTTGTCAAAAATGATCAATAACTCATAATGAATTATTGCAAGAGTCTTAAAACAAGTATTAGAGACTTAAGTTTAATTGTAGAAGTAATTCCTGAAATGTTTAAAAGATGAATTACATTTGCATGTATTTCTCGGTCTCCAGTCTGAAAAAAGAAGACTAAATATTTGTTTCTGCTACTTTGTGGCTTTATATTTAAATTAAAAAAAAGTTGAATATGTTTCTTTCTAGAATATTTTATTTGAATAGCAATATTATCTGTTATCAATGTTAAGCAGTGCAGATTGCAGTTAGGCATAGCCTTGTGAATCTGCATGTGTTTGGTTGTGCATACTTAAAATAAATGTGTATTTAAAATATTTAATCATATATACATATACTACATATTTATTTACTTAGGAAATCTGTTTTTTTTTATATTTTCACTCAAACCAATGTAAAAAATGAATATATACTTGAATTTGATGCAGAATGTGAATGGCATGAGCTGAAATGTATGTTACTGGAAGCCTTTGTATAACTATTTAATTAATTTAAGCAAGTATCTAGAATTTCTTCCAAAAATTTTGAAGACAGAATGCAACTGATGGAAGCAGTGAAACATTATGAATATCTTGAACAATTTTTGTTTCATAACTAATGAAAATATTAAACAACTTTAAGGTAATAACTACTGTTTCTTTAGTTACGAACCTAAAAACATGTTGCAATCCTTACAAGCCAAATTCCCCCACAAAATGTGATAAAACTAAAACAGAATGTTCAAGTATTCTTTGATAAATATCTGGAGTATTTAACAAATGGTTTGATTATCATAAAAACATCAGGTTCTGAAATATAGAGAAATAAAAGTACATTTCATTTGATTAATGGGACAGTAAGTTTACAAGAACATATATGAGCAAAATACTTTACCAATAAATATACCAAAAATTATTTAAAAATGCAAGAAGTGTGAAAAAATGTGTGACAATCACAGTAATATTCCATTTCTATGAACAATATAATTTCTTGTACATTTTGTGTAATACCATAGATTTAGACCTTGAAACGTTTGGACTATTGAAATATACAGACTTTCAAGTTCATGTGGTGTTATTCCCAAAGAACTCAGAAAAAATAAAAACCAGAGATGCCACAATTATCATCCAGAAAACAACAACATGGTTCTCATAATATGGTTTTAGAATTTCTCCTAGTGTGTAATCACTTTGTTATACTTAAAATTCACTTTGGATTAGGTATAAAAAAATCAAACATGCGTCTTCAAACGCAAATGTATTTAATCTTTTAAACATTTCAGAAATTACTTCTGCCATTAAACTTAAATATTGTGTCTGCCTCTAATACTTGTTTTAAGAGTCTTGGAATAATTCATTATGAGTTATTGATCATCTTTGACAAGATTTAGTCTTGGACACTGATGAAAACATCTTGAATGAACTTCGTTTTGAATATTTGACCAATGAATGTTACTCATTGTTGTTCATTGCTTATTTTTTAAAGATATATTAAAGCAGCGACATGCATTTGCCTCTGGTTATAAACAACACTGCATTTTACTCCTGTGACAATACAAGAATCATTAACCTGTAATAAATAAATTAAGATGTAAAATTTACCAATACTAATGTGTGTTTCATAAGATTTAAAGTTATGAGATTACTTACCTTTAAATTTGTTTTATATGGTGTTAGTGTCACCTGTATTTGAGTAGTGATCCTAATAAATATCTATTGTCATTATTTCGTAGCTCTCATTTATCACATGTGTTAAAACTTATTTATTTCTCATCACAATTTAAGATTGGAAACATACCGTTTTATATTTTCAAAACCTGTGTTTATTTCCGTTTTTCTATGTAGCATTTTCAACTTAATCTAAAAACATTATTTTATTTATTATTTATTGTCTTTGTATAAACGTCATTATTTAACATATTCGCCAATAGTTGCGCTACTCTCTGTTTTTTGCATGATCAGTATTCTGTGCTACTCTCGTGCACATTTCGAATACTAATATTTTTGATTTTACAAGTTCTCACTTGTATAATAATTTTGATGTTTAATTCTACAAGTTATAAAACTACAAGTTACAAGTTGATTATGAAACAGGCCCCTGGATACAGCTATTTCTGCCTCGTTATGGAAGTAGATACCTAAAGTATTGTTTATTGGTTGTATTTGAAATTGGCCTACTGCTGACCCGAACACCTGAAACAGAAATAAACTTTCTGAGAACGGTTTCATTCGGTCGAAATTTACTTTTGATTATTGGTTAGTTTTAGGATTTAGTAGTGTTGCGGGGTTTTTGTGAATCTCCAGGATTTCAAAAGGACCATTGAATTTATTTTGGAGTTTATCCTTGATCTGAGATTCTTTAATATAGACTTTATCACCAATTTGATAATTTGGGAGATTTTCAGTAACATGTTCATCAAATTTGACTTCCTGTTTATGTTTTTGGATTTCCGTTCTTTCACGAGCAATTTTATAATAATGAGAGATACGATTATTGAGATCTCGGAGGTACTTAGTTATCAGGGCTAGTTGGCTGTGGAGGGTTTTTGGAATCCTGCTCGAAGTATGTCCGTAGACAAGTTAGTAAGGGGTGAATCCATGAGTTTTGTTTACAGAATTGTTTTATGCGATCATTGCATAAGGGAGGATGTTGAAAGGGTGTTCGTCAGGATTTTCTAATTTATGGATTCTAATCATCTCTAGTAAAGTCGAGTGGAATCGTTCTAACGAACCATTTGATTGGGGTTGTCCCACACTAAAATTCAAACTATCGAATTTTAGTGTCATACATACATAAGTCTCTCATTAGTGCGTTGTCGAATTCCCTGCCATAATCACAGTGTATCCTTAATGGGGTATCGAAGTGTTGGAAATATAGTAGTAAAGTACTAACAACGGTTTTTGCGGATTTGTCGGTTATGGGGTAGGCCTGAGAGAATTTTGTTAGTTCGTCCCAATTAGTTATTGCATAGTTTATTGTCAGGACTTCGAGAATGGCGATGTTGACACGTTCAAAGGGTATCCGTGGAGTTTCGGTGACGACGAGAGGGCTGTCTAGATTTTATCGGTAAACTTTTGCCTTCTGGCAAGTTTATGATAAAATTGTTAACGTTCTTAGTTAGTCCTTGCCAATTGAATTTTTCCTTGATTTTGCGGATGGTTTCATTGATACCTCGATGTATTTGATTTTTGCCGTTATGAAATTGGTCGAGAATTATAGGTATTTGATGTTTCTCAACCTTTTGGACGATATTTTAACAAACTTTTCATTTTATATCGATTTCGGAAAAGATGAACGAAAGCATTTCCAGAATGGGCAAATCAATGTTATTCTCAACACAGAATACTACGTTTTCGGTAAACACATCTCTAATATTGTATAAAGATACGAAAAGAATCTCGTTAACTACTTCTGAGTCAGAAGGGATGATGAAATAGCGTATCTTTCTGACACTTTTGCTTGCAAAGACGTTTATTCTTGGGGTGTGAAAATCGGCAAATTCGTTAAAAATGTCCTCGTTGATAATGAAAATCTTTCATGAGAGAACCTTCGGGGAATACAATGTTTTTGTTTTCTCTGTCTATTAGTTGGCAATTAGAAAATTGAATTTTGTCGTAATCTATGAGTGAAACGGTTTGGTATCGTTCTACAAAAGTTCTGAACTCCTTCTCACGAGTAATCGTCAGTCTTGTTGGTTGGGAGTACTGCAAACGGTGTTAGATGATTGTTTGACAGAAAGGATACGTATTTATTAAAGTTGTCAACTTTAATGTGAGAGAGAGCGTTGGCATTTCTATTTACCTTGCCGGGCTTGTAGATTATTTAGTAATCATACTCCTCGAGTTTGAGGCGCCATCTGGCAAGTAGACTTCCTGGGTCTTTGATTGAAGATAGCCACGCTAACGGGCGGTGGTTGCTCAAAGTAGAACAACAATTAGCGGTTAATAGTGCCTAACAGCCCACACTATAGCAAGAAGTTCTCTTTCGATGGTAGAGTACTTAGTCTCAGCCTTGCAAAGGGTTCTCGAGGCATAGGCTATGGGCAAATCCTTACCTATAGGACCTTGAGAAAGAATTGCGCGGATAGCAAAAGAACTGGGGTCAGTTGTGAGAATAAATGGTTCCTCGAAATTAGGATATATGAGAATTGGGATAGATGTAAGGGCAATTTTTAATTGTTTAAAAGGTTTAACGCAATCGGAGTCGTATATTTGGAATGAACCGCGTGAAGCAGCTAAACCTAGAAATGATTTAATGTCTTTTTGTTTTTTGGCTGGGGAAAGTTGAGAATGCAACCGACTTTTGATGGATTTGGCTTTACGCCTTCAGGAGTTATAAGATGACCTAGATATGCGACTTCTTTGCGAAGGAACTCGCATTTGTCGGGTTGTATTTTCAGATTGGCTTTTCGTAGTCTGAAAACTTCGGTAAGGAGGGCTATATGCTCATGAATTGTCGGGGTATATACGATGAAGTCGTCCATCGTTCCGGAAGCGTCCATTTTTTTAGGAACTACCCATACCAGGGATGGCCATGGGGAGTTAGAAAGGCGTATGATCCCTTGATCTAACATTTTCAAAATTTGACTTTTCACCTCTTGTTTGCGAATTTGGGGGTATCGTTATTATTTTGTGAAAGATGGTTTCGCATTGTTCGTATCTATAGAATGTTTAATTTCGTTTGTAAAGGTCAGTCGGTCTCCTTCTAAGTAAAATATATTGGAATATTCAAGACAAATTTGTGAAATGAGTTCAGATTCTTCTTCATTGAGATTTTCTAAGCGAAGCTGGTTCATTGTCGTCATTTGTCTGTCATTCTCGGTTAGATTGCGTGTTTCGTTTTCAGAGAAAGTGTTTGTTGTGAAATTCTGTATTGGTTTTAAATCGAGTTTGTCAAAATTGATGATTTTGGGAATGGCATTAGAGTTTAAAACGGAAGTTAGGAATTTACCGTTTTCATTGATTTTGACTATGACATTTAGAAGACGAACTTTCTCAATTTCGGTTGAAGAGAGAATAGCATCTGTATTCTTAAGGTTACATTTCAATTTACAGATTTGCTCAGTTCGAGGGTCCAAGGTAATGTTGTTGACTGGAATATATTTAGTTGTAGGTGTGGAGTTATTATTACGCATGATCCGTAACTTTCAACAGTGGCAGAGTTTTAAAATTCGTAACGAGTTGTTTCTTATTAAAATCTATGATGCACTTATGTGAGTGTTTCAGGAACTCTGAACCTAATAACCAATCAAATTTGATGTCAATATTACAGATATATACCCTACGAACCGTCAAGCTTCGCAAAAAGAAATAACTTATGGAACATATGGATTATCCTGAATAAAAAAATTTCTAACTTGTTTAAACCACCCTACTTAACTGTAAATTCACCAATCCCGAATATATTTCACCCAAACTGCAAGTACTTATGGGCGACCCTATATTACAATTTTATTCGACATTTTTTAATCACCTTGAATAACTGTAACCCTACTTCACACTATATTGCAACCATTCTGTATATGCTGATATTTATTTGTCACCTAATATAACTTTTTGAACACTTGACTACAACTCTTCTCTACCTTATATTTCAGCTATGCAACTGCTTATGGTCTATGCTGTATAACAATTATTTCTGATATTTTGTGAACCACCTTTTAAAGTACAATTTCTCTATACCCTATATTTTAATCACCCTTTATATGCAGCTTTTTCTAACATAACACTATAGTCTTGCCTCTCCCCATATTTCAGATATTCCATATAGTAGAATACAACTGTTCATGGTCTAGCCTTTATAACCATAATTTTTTAACTTTTTTAGATCCACCCTGTTGGAAATACCGGTGGAACCGTTGGTGTGTCACAAATTTAAAAATAGAGTTTTGCACCCTAACACCCAACTTTTATTTAAACACTCACCCAAACTGTAACTGCTTACTGACCACCCTATATAACAATTTAATTCAACTTTTTTTTAAATGGTTTTATAACTAAGTCTACTCCAATCTACATTAAAACCATCCTGTATACACTGCTGCCAATTTGTCAAACATTACAACTTATTTTTGAACCACCCTGTATAACCATAATTTAAGTCTACACAATATTTCAGCCACCCTGTTGTGCATCTGCTTAGGGGTCACCAAAATAACATTTTTAAACACTAAACTATAACTCTGGTCCATTCACTATCTTATATATGCAACTGCTTATGGATTACGCTATATAACTATTTTTGAACCACACTTGAAAGTATAATTTGTCTCCACCCTGTATTTCAACCACCCCTTATATGCAGCTTTTTCTAACATTGTTTTAATCACACCGTATGAACTATATATATTTTACTTCGATCCATATCTCAGATATTACATATATACAACAGCTCATGTTCTATCCTACAAAAAAAAATTATCCAACCTGTTTAACAATAATTCTACTTCACACGCTATTTCAACCCCTTCATATGCAACTACTTATCGGCAACCCAGTATAACATTTTTTGTACCACCCTGTATACCTATACATTCATCAATGCCCAATATATTTCACCAAAACCGCAACTGCTTATTACCCACCGTATATAACAATTTTTTTTAGCTTGTTTCTGAATCACCTTGTATGTATTACAACTACCCTGTATACGCTAGTGCTTATTGGTTAACCAGTTTAACATTTTTTAAATAATTAACCATACTTCTCCACACTATAATTCAACTATACTATCTTCTCAACTTATTACAAACTACGCTATTCATAATTTTTCTTCATATTTTTTCAACGACTTTATAAAGTATAATTTCCATACTTCATTTAAACCCCCTTCATTTACACGTTTTTCTAACCTTGTTTGAATCACACTGTATAACTATAACTTTACTGCGCCCCAAGTGTCAGGTACTCCATATATGCAACTGCTAATAAAAAAATTCTAGCATTTTTACCCACCCGTATAATTATAACTCTACACCACTATATTTCAATAAT